>CM031869.1:3527136-3575953 GCA_018697195.1 Certhia americana | reverse complement strand
AAGAGGGTGTTTTGTACTCAGTGTTACCTAAGTTGCTGCACAGTGGGTGGAAGAATAAGGTGGTTTAGGAAGAAAAGCAGAAGGCAAAGGGATCACAGATTATCCCAAGTTGAAGACAGAGAGACACAAGAATCATTGAGTTCTTCTCCTGGCCCTGCACAGACACCCCATAATCCCACCCTGAGAGAGTTGTCCAAACTCCTGGAGCTCTGGCAACCTTGGAGCCATGACCATTCGCTGGGGAGCCTGTTCAGTGCCCAACCATCCTGTGGGGGAAGACCTTTTTCCTAATAGCCAACCTAAATCTCCCTTGGCCCATCTCCAGTCATTCCCTCAGGTCCTGTCTCTGTCCTACAGAGCAGAGGTGGGAGCTTCCCCTCCTGAGGAAGCTGCAGACCCCAGTGAAGTCTGATCTGTCTCCTCTGAGAACACACCAAGTGACCTAAGCCACTCCTCATGTGGCTTCCCCTCTAGACCCCTCACCATCTCTGAAGACCTCCTTTGGGCAAGTCTGATTTTCAGCACTTAGTAATCTGTGCAGGGAGCTCTACCCACAGCAGCCATGAAAATAGCAATTCTGACCCCAGGAGAGTGGCACAGTCACAAAACACTCTGTAAAACTCTGTATTTTGCCAGAAGTCTCTTCCAACTTCAGATGCTTTAGCTCAGGGTTAAGACTGTCATGAATGAATGCAGAGGAATCCACCATCATATATGCAAAGTGTCGCTCTCCCTGAAGCCCTAGACAATCACTGTTGTTAGGCTCTTTGGAAACTCCTTTGCAGCTGCCCATTTTGCCATTCACACAGAAGACAAGGACTATACAAGCTATGCCCCTACCCCATTCCTCGGGTTCTCTCCACGTGCAGAAGGAGCTCCAGGAGGGGCCAGTTCCTTCTTCGCAAAGTCTTGTGCAGAACCATCGAGGATAACAAGAGGCTCAGCCCCGTTTCCAGCACTGCCTGTGGCACACTGGGATCCATCCCAGCAGCTCAGGCAGCCCTTTGGGGGTTCCCTCTTCCCACCAGCATTTCTTCTTGCAGAGCACCTGCGGACCTCTGTCAGTGACCGGATGGATTTGATAGCTCAAAAAGTCAAGCCCAGGCCCCAAGAAAGTGATGACATCAGCCAGCTGGACATCCAGCTGAAGATGAACGACTTCATCAGCAGAATGCAGGAGACCCTGGGGCAGCCTTTTCCCCCACAAATCCAGGAGAAATTGTTCATGCTGCAGGAGTTGTTCTACGTTGTCACTGCTGCCTGATGGAGACAACCAGCAAGGGGGACAAAAATTCACGTTCTCAATACAACCCCCCCTCCCATCTCACACTGCAATCTCAGCATCATGGGGGTTGATTTATACAGTTCTTTTGAAAGATATTTGGTTTACATTGTCTCAGAATTTCTGTTCAGGTTTACATTGTTGTGCAGCTTTACAAAGCACTGTGTACACTTTAAAAAAAATGATTCTTTTCGTGTTTGCTAAGACACTCTTGGTGCCAGAACTGCCCAAATGGAAGTATTTTCCCCCACAAATCTAAGAAAAATTGTTCATGCTGCAAGAGTTGTTCTTCATTGTCACTGCTGCCTGATGGAGACAACTGCAACAAGGGGGACAAAACTTCATGTTCTCAATACAACCCCTCCATCTCACGCTGTAATCTCAGCATCATGGGGGTTGGTTTATGCAGTTCTTTTGAAAGATATTTGGTTTACATTGTCTCAGAATTTCTATTCAAGTTTGCATCGAAAGCACTGTGTACACTTTAAAAAATAAATTCTTTTCATGTTTGCTAACACTCTTTTGTCTTGGTGCCAGCACTGCCCAGAGGAAGTCCAGAGCTCTGTCAGATCACACCACAACGCCATGCTTTAACCCCAGACTTCCCAATCTGTGAGATTCACCTGTGTAACCAGGACCACAGCAGCAGCCTGTACCTCAGTACATGACTGTTCCATGACTTTTAGCTCAGCTTACACTCCAGGAGCACAGGAAACACCAGCATTCAGAGCTCAGCCTTCCCCAGCCCAGGTGAACCATATGCTCCATCAGCAGTGCTTTAAAAGGCAGATAAAAACACTCCAACAGCATCAAACCACAACTTCCCAGAGCAGAACTCGGCACCTCTAGGGAAACACCAGCCTAGTTCCCACACCTGTGCCCACAGTACAGGAGGAAACAGTACACAAGCAACAAGAGACAATCTCAGGAACATGAATTTGGATTGCTCAAGAAAATGCAGACTTCATGTTCAGTTTCACCTGCACAATCCCTAACACAGAACAGAGCCTGGCTGTAAACCCAGTCTCCCTGTGAAAGGGGAATTTGTGGGAAAATATTTCACCCTAGTGAGGTGCTGCCAGAGCTTTATCCATCACAACCTTGACCCCACACTCACTGGACAGCCCTAGATTTCTCCCACAGATGCTCTGCCAGCATCAACACACACTGTGGACCTCCATTCCACAAGGATTTTATTGTCCTGTAACAAACAAAACAAACATACACATTAGGAGTAAAATAAATTAATGTCAAATGAGAGCCTGATTGCCAAGGTGCAAATGAGTAGTGACAGAATGCTGGTTTGGGTGAGGGACTTTCACACAACACATCAATGGAAGTGTTGCTGAAGCTTGAGATAAAGCAATGCTACAAAATGTGCTGGGTCAGAGGGGCCAGCAGCCAGCTAAGGGAGCCAACCCTGTCTCACCCTCCAGGGAGAGTATTTGGTTTAAGAAGGCAGAAACCCTGGAGCCCAACAGTTACCACCTGTTAAGTAACCTCTATATAATATCCTGGCAACAGAGAAGCTTCCACTTCCAGATGCAAGGCTGCTGCTGGCTGAGGGACTCTGCAACACAATCATGAGATCAAGAGCAAACCCATTTGCCACAGCACAGGGGAGGATTACAGAGCAATGCTTCCTATCATGCTTAAGGGATTGGATGGTAGCCAGGAGTTCCTTCCACTTTTCCTGAAAAGTTACTCTCCAGTGTTAGCTGCTCCCAGGAGCTGGTTCAGACTTGGTCAAGGATCACATCCAGTTGTACCTTAGCAGGGAGCAATGTTCAGCCTTGGTCTGCCCTGGGTCCTCCCCTGCAGAACACACTTATAATGCTGATAAAACAAAATACCCTGTCTGATACATTCTACGCAACTCTAGAGGAAAAAAAGCAACAAAACCAAATCAAGCAGCATCCAGAATACCTGCAAACCTGCTGTCTAGAACTCAGGAGAGTGCTGTTTAGATTCTGCTCCCTGTCTTTCCAATGAGAACATCTTAGAATGGTGACTAGTCTCTTTTCCCTTTAAAAAAAACATTCCAAGAACAAAAAACATGGTCACACAGGATAGTGAGGGAATGCCACATTTATACTGACCCACCACATACCCCATCTTCCTTCTGGCAGTTAATGGTCCAGTTTTCAGTCCTTGCTTGTTCACATCATTTTCTGCTTGATGTCTTGACAGAACCAGTCCTCTTGTGGGTCCTTCAGCACTGAGCAGGACAAGACAACCAGATTCCAGGCATACAAGCCAGGTGCTCACACACCACATGGAATCCTGTCCAAAAAAAAACATGGCTCAGGGTTTCACTGTGGTGTGGTGTACTGGGAAGCACATCCAGAGCATCCTGGCAGCCCAAACCAGTACAGTGCAGTAGACAGGATGGTTTAGGACTGGTGTAGAAGTTTTTCCACAACTGGCTTTAGCAGGACAATCACAACTGTTTCTTTTTCGGAGATGAAGAGCTGGAAAGGGAGACTTTCCTACTTTACTGCAGCACATGGGACAGGGAAGCAGAGCCTAAGATACCCTGTAGCCTGCTAAAGACACTGGAAGCTTTCCTCTAGAACCCAGTGGGGGTGAGCACGTTCAGATCCCGAGGTTTGATATTGTGGGAACGTGGAGATTGTTTCCTCCCATCTGTGCCTGGAATGTCCATTTTGGGTGGCTTGAAGGTAGCTGGATCCTCTGTCATCCTTGTAGCCTGAGCACGCATCAGCTCCATTGGGGATGGTTTCTGGGCACCCTTATAGGACTGAATGGTAAATCCTCCTGATGAAAAAAAAAAAAAAAAATCACAGTAAAAACCATGAAAACCAGACAAATCTATTTTCTACTGCTGCCAGGAGTGAGCAGTGTCACTGACAACCAGAACCACAGACAGTTTATGCAAATTCCAGCAGCTTCATATCATCTGAAGTCTATTCCACATCAAGGGCTGGCACTTCCAGTCCCAGTTGCATTACAGAGAAAGAATAAAAAGCTGTCACCTTCACACCCTGTCCCTCCCACTGCAACTCACTGCAAGTTATTTCTACTTCCAGATCTTTGGCACAGGTTTTACCCAACTCTATATTTAGACACACAAATTATATGACTAACATTCCCAAGGTGGTCCTGGAGAGTAACAAGGCAAGCAGGATAAGAATCCAGAAAAAGCCAGCAAGTCTGTTGTGTGACAGTTTCCCCCTTGCTCTTAGCAAGGCAGATTTTCAAGGACATACCTGCATCACTAGCTGATTTCTGGACAGCTCTGGGTCCAAAAAAGCTCCATCTTTCAGATAGCAATCTGTCTCCACCACCTTCCATAGTGAAGTCTGAGCCAGTGATAGAAGTAGAGGATCCCTGACTAAACCAACCCCTAAGGAAAAAATAATTGAGTTGTTTAAAACATGAGAATAAATACTTCAAGTGACCCCACTATGCCAGGAACTTTTCATGTAATTAAAAGGGGCAATTTAAGAAACCTTAATAAGTTTGTCACCACCCAATGACAAACTCAAGTTCCACAGGCTTCCAACATTTGGATCTATCCAACACAAATACTCATCAGGCTCTAAATTTCACCCTGTACAGTCCCTCACATGACAAGAAGGTTATTTGTAGCAGCTCCCACCTCAGCAGCCTGTAGGAGCCAAAGGAGGCAGAGTACCTGTTTTTATGCCTGGGGGAGGAGTGGGGGGTGCTGCTTGGAGTGGACTGAGCAGAAGAATTCTGTTTGTCATCTTTTGCTGTCTCTCCATTCTGCATTTTTAGATTCTGTCAGAAAAGGCAAGAGAAACAGAAGCAATACAGCTTAAATACTGGACATAATGAACAACACCCAGCTTTACTGCCAAAACCAGACAATTGTTGCTATCACAGGTGATAAAGTGTTACCACACCTAAAATTGTATCCAGCATCACAGTACTTGCATACACCCCCTTAAGTTTCTCTCTCCACATCAAATATAAGAGTTTTGAAAGTTCATTTCAGGCTACAGGAAAGAACACCAGCACTCATTAGGGAGGTTGTGGATGCAGCACAGCTCACTTTAGCTACCTGATAACTGGTCTAAATGCCACAGCAGCCATTTGTCTCCAGCACTTTTCAGAGCTACAAAGCTTTCAGTCCCACCAGTTCTCTAATGGGAGTGAGACCAGTTCTCAAAGGTAGAAGGTCAGGAATACCAGACCCTGTGAAGCAATTAGTGTACATCAGATGGAAACACTGCTCTGGAACAAGAGATGAACCTGGGCACAAAATAAACAGGAACTGGGTGTATGCAAACCATATTATTACAAGCTGGACAGTACAAACTGAACTTTGAAGAAGTCATTTGAAGGGCAGTTACAGTTCAAACACAAAATACACAGGGTACCTTGTAATGTTTCCTGTGGCTATTCAAGCCACACTAATGCAATTCAACAACGCAGTTACTGAAACTTTGGCCTCATGGGAGGACACTGGAAGAGTTGACTATTAAACTCCAACTGAAGATTTTTTTTTAAGAGCTCAGTAGCCCACAGCAACTGATTCAAGACTTTTGATTCAAGACATTTGTTTCCAGTAAGACGCATCTGGTAATTTCCACGATGGAAATGCAGTTTACAAGTTCTTTGGACACACAGTTGCAGAAATCAACAGCAGAGCACCATCCAAAAGTACAGCAAGAAATTCAATTTTGTAGGGTTATCCCCACTTGGAAAGACAACTGCCATAGTTTGATATGACAGTGAAATGTGATAGATTTCAGAAAAAAAAGCTGTTTCAAAACTACAACGGCTAATGTTAACTTTAAAATGAGTAAACTTTACTACACAATGAGCTCAAGAGGAAGCAGCTTAAGGAAAGACTTGGCAACAGGCTCCAAAAGTTATGTCACCAGGTAAATATTAAACCAGACACATCCTACATAGAGAAATCCAGTGGAAAACAAGCCTTACATGCACTGCCTCAGCCACTCGGTGGTACTTGGTCTCCTCAGTGGTGAGGCCTTTGTGGGGTGTGTAGCCAGCTTCTCTCAGCCCTGCCTGCTGCTCAAAACGCTGGATGCTCTCCTGAGTCTGCTCTGGAACACACAAAAGCACAAATTCACACCAAAATTCCACCACAAGCAGTTCTAATAAAGACAGCTCCAGCAACTGAACGCAAACCCTTTTTTTCATCATTCACACATTGTAACAAGCTGAGGCAGAAAGATGAAGCTGGTGAGATATTCTGACTTGACAGCTACCCTGAGACACAGGGCTAAGTCAGATGAGCAGTGATTTGTCCCAAATCATCAGTTATATCACAAATAAAACACCTGTAATTAATCCCATCTCACCCAGACACTGCATCACTCCTACTCACAACTTTATAAATCAAAGAGAACTCAATAAGTTGGACACTTTAAGTGGCCCATTGCATTCAAGGGAGTCTTTGCAGGTCATGTTTTAAAGACTCCCAGTGATTTTAGATCAGGTAAAATATGCTACTTCAGCCAGACACAGAGCCAGCATCTAATACACTAATATCAACCTCGGCTCTGAAAAATATAACGCCAATGTAAGATGTTCACTCCCTAGTGGAATGAAAAGAAACAAAAAGAATCAGAGGTTTGTGGAAACAAACAGTAAGGTTTGTGGAAAAGCATGGTTTCTTCTTTAAAAGAGATAACACTTCCTATCTTAAAGTTATTTTCAAATCCCTGTTATTTGTAGCTGCTGAAAGAAGAGGCAGCACGGACAGATTAACACAGAAATAATTCCTCTTATTGCAAAAGGGCACATCTTGTCTGCAAACATAACTGACCCAATTTTATTTTAAAGCATCGTGAATTATGTTTTGAAGTGTTGCAGTTAGCAAGGCAGCTGCTGCTATTAACAACATAAATGCCAGCAAGTGTTCCATTAGCACAGCGTGTCAGCTCTCCTCTCTACTTGGGTTAATGGCAGAGCTCTGCCTGTCATTCAGAAATAGCAAGTTAATAAGCAAACAGAGCAGCAGCAGCCTCTGCACTTCAACAACATGGACTGCAGTATCCTGCCAACAAACTCTGCAATCCTCCCCTCTCCCCTGGAAACAGAAGCACCACACGTGGCCTAGTCCCCAGTTCCTTGCTTCCTTCTAGAAACATCCTCTGAAAAAAACAAACTCAAACAGCATCAGAGCAGAGCCAGTCTGAACCCAAGCGTTCTCCAGGAATTACCCTGAGGAATCACCAAGCTGGAGCACCATAATGCCCAACCCACACATGAGAATGTGAGAGGTGAGTTCTTACTTGTGATGAGGGAGTTCATGATGATGTGAGTGGCTTTGGCCTTCACCACAGGCACCTTGTTCACACTTTCTGTGGACGATGAAGGAGTCATGACAGGTCTCATGTTGGCATCCCCTTCCTCATCCTGTGGGGAAGCAGCAGGGGACAGTTTGAGATGGGAAAGTATCTCAGCACCTGGCCAGGACACATCTCTAACTACACAAGTGAGACAAGGCCATGCTGCTCTGGCAGCCAGCCTTCATTCCATGGGAGAATCCCTACACTGTGCTCACTGCAGCCCAGGAATGTTCAGAACCTTGGAATTCATAGCAATGAACAAGTGACTTGCATTCAGCATTTGGAAACCTACCAGGCTCAGAGCAAACAAGCTGTTAGTCCAAGTATAAAAAGGTCACCAGGAAAGAAACCAGAACATCTGTTCTTCTCTTAAATGCCAATTGGACTTCAAGATCAGCTGGGTAAAAGCACCTTCCAAAGGCAGCTCAAGTACCAGCTGTTCCCAGAATGGCAGTCACAGAGCAGAGCCTGGAGTGAACAATTTGTTTTCCCATCCCATTCTTTACATGTTCCTCACTCAGTGTGTCTGGTGGTCATAGTTCTACCACTGACCACAAGAACCCAGCAAAGAAACAGAAAATAAATGCCAGAAAAGAAAATTTTCTGTGAAACACTGACTTCCTCCTCCCAAAACAGGAGTTCCCTGACTGGAGGTTTACTTTTTGTACCAAACCACAACTTCTGGCTGTCTCCCACGAGAGATTTAAAAACCAAGGAGGCGTAAAGTAGAGGTAGAGTAAAGTAAGTTCAAAGGGACGCGGAGTTATGTACTTCCATCCAACAACATTCAGCTTAATTTTAAATTCAGAAAACAACCTCTAAATATAAAAGGGCCAGATATATCAAAAATGCAACACCAAAGCACTCAGAGCATAGAATCCCAGAACGGTTTGGGTTGGAAGGGATCTTGAAGGTTCTCCAGTTCCAACCCCGTGCCATGGTGGGGGGCCACTTTCCACTAGAGTAGCTTGTTCAGAGCTCCCACCAAACTGGCCTTGAACACCGCCAGGGATAGGGCAGCCACAGCTTCTCTGTGCCAACTGTGCCAGTGCCTCACCACCCTTATTATACAGGATTTACATCCAACCTAAACCACCCTTACGCTCTACTTTCATTACACCTGGCTGTTGAAGTTTTTTCAACCACAAACACGGAGGAGACGCTCAGCACACGCTTGTCCCACCCACAGCAGAGCAAGGCCAGGCAGCAGCGCCGGGCTCTGTCCCCAGCCCCTCCCGAGGGTCCTGCTGCGAACACACAAAAGGCAGGAGGGGTGGAAGGACAGGGGGGAAGTGGCATGCCAGGTAAAGCGGTGCCAGAGCCGCGGGGTACCCAAGGACATGCCGGGGCCAGCCGGGCCCGTACCTTCGAGAGCTCCTGGTACTTGCGCTCGGGGATGACCGGCTGCTTCCAGAGCACGCTGGCGCACAGATCGGCGGGCGGCGGCGTCATGGGCGCCGTGTCCTCCAGGGCATCATCGTAGCTGAAGGCGCGGCGCGGAACGCCGAGGGGCAGCGACATCCTGCCCGAGCGGGCCCCGCCGCCCGGCTCCAGCGCTGCGGAGAGAGCGCAGCACTCAGAGCCCGCCGCCGCGCCCGACCGAGGCCAGCGGGGAGCGCGTGGGGAACCTTACCGGGAGCGTCGGGCTGCCCAGAGCTCATGGCGGGGGCTCAGCGGGGCGCGGCGAGGGGCGGCAGGGTCAGGCCCGGAGCGGACATAGCGGAGCGTCCCGGCGCCTCCACAGCCGCAGGTCCGTTACGTCTGCGGGGTGCTCTTATAGGGCCGCGGCCTCGCGAGATGTGGTGAGTTCGCGCGGGGCACGCTGGGAGGTGTAGTTCGGGAGGAGAAGGCGGGGATTAGCGGAGTCCCCCGCGCATTCACGGGTTTTGGGGTCGTGTCCTGCCCTCATGTCCTGCCCTCCTGCAGACAGGACATTGCTGGGTCAGCCCACAGGCGCTAGGTGCTGGAAACCCAATCCTGGAAGCTGGCAAGCCCATCAAGGTACAGGAGTATACGGCAGACAATCTCACTGTGACACCTTTTCTACAGCTGCTCCTTCCTGTTGCCAATGAAAGGGTGACCTCTCTGCTGCCCTCCAGTTCCTCCGCAGGGAAGGGACCCCAGCCTGCTCTCCCAGGCTGCAGGCACAGGGGAAGGAAGCAGCACATGGCTCTGCTCCAGCTTAAGCTGCCTAGGAGTGCTGCCCACACCCAGCCCTGTCACCGCAGGGGTGACACGTGCCCAAGGCCAACGTCACACAGGCTGGCACCAGGAGCTCTTCCGAGCAGGACTTCACCAAGCATAAGCCCACAAACAAGACATTCACAAGCAGCTAGAAAGATTATTTTATTTTAGCAAAGCTAAAGAAATGCTGGCTTCCACACAGAAAGTGAGCAGAGCAGCACAGTCAGTGCCAGCCCCAAGAGTCTTTCATGGACAGTTATATCCATCTCTGCCTAGTGAAGGTCCTTCCTCCATCACCAGAGGCTTTTTCAGTTTGGAAAACATTCATGTCAAGCCTGCACTTGAGGAAACCTGAGGAAAAAAAAGCAGTCACTGCACTTCCATTTTTTCTGGCTTGAGTGATGCAATGAAATTCTTGTACTCCTCAGGATAGAAATTTTTGTACACATTGATCTTTCTCTTAATCTGTTTGGGAGTATCCTGGTAGTAGTTCTTCTCATCCCGAGCCATTTCCTGCGACAAAGGAGAAGGTAAGTCAGAGGAGCAGCCCCAAGAGCAAACAGCAAACCAACCCACCCACATCAGTGCGATCAGTGCCTGACTCAGACAGGGAGCTGGCCACAGCTCTAAGTGTTTTTCCCCTTCAGAATCAGCTGACTGCTAAACAGGATCCAGGAGAGAGAGGATCCGCATTTCTCAGCCTGCTGATGGAAGATCCAGGAGTGAATCACTCCAGGTGCTCCTTGCTCTGGAATGTACCTTGTAGTTCTCCCCGTGGTTCTGGATCATGTATCGCACATAGTCAATGAGGTCTCGTGAGAGCGTGTTCGATTTCTTCTCAGGGAGGCTGGCCTCCAACTCCATCTCTAGGCACAGGGCAGAGGTAGCATAAGGCAGGGGAAGGAAGCAGCAACACCTCAGAGGTCCCCAACCTCCCCCCCAAGGCTGACTCCAGCCTCACAGCTTGGCTGCTGGTGCATGCAGGGACATTTCCCAGCATGATGGTGCAGGAAAATTCCCAAGACTACAGCCCTCTGCTTGGCTGCAGGCATCCAGGCCTGCATTGCAACTCTTCTCCAGCTCACATACGAGGAGCAGACCCTTTCAGCCCAGGCTGCAGAGTGCACAGAGCTCAGAGCTGCCCAGCCCACCACTGAAACACTTGAGGTAGTGGAAGCCTCCTTGGCTTCTTGTCACCCTGGACCCAAGCACCAGCACATCTCAAAGTGACAAGAGCCCTCTTCAGGCTGCAGGGACAAACACTGTGGAAAACACATGCATCCACAAGGCTGGAAAAGAAATAACACCCTTCCCTACCCCTGGCACAGCACAGGATGACAAAATAACCCAAAGGAGAACCCCAAATGCAACACTGACCATTCACCACGTATGGCTTCCGCACTAGTTTCTTTCCTGGCCGTTGTCCGTCGCTTTCCACTTCCATCCCCTGAATTATAGCAAAGACAAATGAAGAAAAGTCCATTTGGAAGAGTGCTGTGTCCCCACACATTGTTCCCAAAACTCCAAACTGCTTCTACTAGGCTGCAAGGAGTGGGAAATCCCAGCTGGCTTATGCAGAGCCTTGCTTGTGCCATTAAACTGTCTTGTGGGTGAGGCTGTCAGCTGAGAAACGCTGTGTGAATGCAGACAAATGGCAAACAAGGTCATTCCTGCTTTTTCCTTGAGTTTCTTGGGGCCACCTCTCACCTCTTACGCAGATGGGCCAGGCTGGCACTGCTGTACACAAAGAGCCTTTCTTTGTTATCAGGAGCAACTTGGCTGCAGCATTCCCAACCCCACCTGTCTCTGGCAAGTCCCAGGAGATGGACTGATGGGTTTTTTTATCTCTTCTAAAGTCCATTCTGTCTCCCGAGCGCTGTAGCTCGTTCCCACGCCAGGATCTTGGTGAGATAAGCGTGTAGATCAAGATAAGAAACGTGTCCACCGCCAGGGAGTTATCCAGAGCCTCCTGCCCCGTGCTGCGAGGGTACCTCCCCCCACCAAGGAGCGCCCCAAGCCAAACCCTTCCTTACCAGCAGCTTCTTCGGGATGGGGACAGCCTTGTTGGGATCCTCGGCCAGGCCCATCTCGGCCAGGTTCTGCGCCACCGACTTGTGCGGGTCCCAGGCATGGCGGATATGCGAGCTGCGATGGGACAAGGGACATCACGGCTGTGTCCCCCATCCCAGGGCGGAGCGTGGGATGTGCACGTGTGTGCACCCACACGTGCAGCGGCTCCCTGCCGCAGCCCACGCTCGGCCCGCGCCCCCCCGTGTCCCTGGGGCTCACCAGGCGATGCGGGGAGCGGCGCGGCGGCGGGCGCTGCGGTAGAGCCGCTTGCGGTTGAGGTTGTAGGAATATTTGTGCCGCCGGCTCTTCCCCTTGGCCTTCGGCATGGCGGACACACGCGGGGCTGGACAGGGGGCGCCGCGCACCTCTCGGGGCACCACGGGAAATGTAGTTCCGAGACTGCAGCGCCGCGCGATAAGTGCGCGCACCGGACTGCAACCCCCGGCATACACTGCTCCGAAGGCGGTGGCTACGGCAGCCGGAAGGGGACAGTGTTGTCACCTTGGCCATGGCGGCCGGGCCACCCCCTCCGCTGGATCCCGGCGCGCTGCCCACGTTCCATGACGAGGGATTCTCGGAGAAGTTCATGCGCAAGACCCGAGAGAACCCCCTGGTGCCCCTCGGTGAGGGTGGGACGGGGGGTGGCGGGACGGAGGCTGAGTGAGGGGCGCGGGCAGGGGCTATGGTGCCTGGTGAGGGGCCGGTCCCTCAGCCCCGGGCCGGCTCGGGTTTGGGAGTGCGGTGGAACCGGCCCGCAGCGCTCAGGCCCGGGGGAAGCCGCGCCCTCACAGCCCTCGTCCTCCCCCGCAGGCTGCCTGTGCACCGTCGGTATCCTGGCCTACGGAATTGTCTGCTTCAAGAAAGGCAACACTCGGCGCTCCCAGCTGATGATGCGGGCGCGTGTTGTAGCCCAGGGCTTCACCTTCGCCGCCCTGATGGGGGGCATGGTGGCCACGGCTATCAAGTCCCGACAGTGACATCGGACAAGAGCGAAGCTGCGGCCACGGGCAAACGTCTACCAGCAGCCCCGGCTGGTAGGGTGGATCCTGGCTGCCGATCCTGCAGTTTTCTGAGAGACTGTTGTGATGTCTTGGTGGATCCAGTTCTGGAGCACTGGAAATGGGGTGAATACAATCTGTGATTAACATGTAATTTGGGCCGTGGCTTTTTTTTTTTTGTTTGTTTCTCCAAGAGCTCCCCCTCCTGCAGCACTGAGGTTGCCTGTCACTAAGGCTCACTACGCCTATCAGACTTCTTGTCCCTGCTTGATGCTGTCACAGGCTGATAAAATTGTGTCTTCTTGGTGACGGTCTGAGATGTGGTTGTAGTAAGGCAGTGACCAGCATTTGAGAAATGAGCTGCCCATGAGGAAGGAGACACTGCTTACTGCTTGGTCTTGGCAGGACAGAGTCCCTAGGCAGCAGGGGAGGCAGTGTGCAAGGTTCTGTGACCTGTTCAATTGAAACTGGTGAGTAATAAAGTGAATTGCAGCAAGATTCTGACTGATACTGGATTGCAGAGCACTGAGAAGCCACAACAGTAAACAGTGCAGGGAGAAAAGGGAGTGGGCATGGCTGTATTGAAGCTGTGGTGGTGCAAGGAAAAAAAAGACATGAAACTCCCTGTGAAAACAAGCAGGGAACTCGCAGTTCTGAAATGGTGTCTGGCTGTATTCTCTGTGCTGCTGCTTCTGCTGTTCTTGCTAGGGTGTGAGCAACACCTTCTTCCCCAAGGGGCCTGTGTCCTGACAAACACGGTCCCACTGTTGGATTTGGATTGTACCAGGAGGTTTGGTGATCCATGAGGTTTCGCTGTCCCATGCCAGGGCCATAGAGCTGGGAGGACATGGGGCCAGTTGATTGCACTGTGGCTGCAGCAGCTCATACCTGCAGGAGAAGGGGCACAGACACCTCTGCCTGTGCTGGAACACCTCTCACCAAGCAGCCTGGGCTGTTTTTAGGTGGTGTTCTGAGTTGCAGCTCCTTAGGGATAGAGCCAAGCCCCAGGTCCTGCTGCCACAGCTTTGACCCCATTTGAGCACAAACTCTCCAGCCTTCCCCTCACTCCTACTTTTTCCTATAGGATGTTCCTCCTCCAGTCTCGTGCTTTCCACAGGAGGCTTCGTGGCTGTGGGTTTTCCTAAACACAGCATGCATCCCTAACGCAGAAAGACAACAGTGCCCTGTAGGATTGGAGATGTCGGTTTATTGTAACAGGTAATTTGGACAGTCACAGATACCAAAGCCGAGGGGATGTAGAACAGCTGTGGGCACGGCTCCCCGAGAGCTGCCCCGGCCTGACACGGAGCACATGGCAGCTGGGGACCCAGGGGCCCAGCTGCCAGCAGGGGCTGGAGGGACAGCACAGGGAGGGCACATTGCCCCCACAAGCAGCCAGGGGTGCTTCCCACTGCTCTGCAATGAAAGGCTGAGGCAGGCAGCCGAGTCCCCAGGTGTCCTGCAGCACAGCAGAACTGCCTACACATGCTGGAGCTCAGGGGGGCCGGGCAGGAACGATCAGCCCTATGGGCAGGGGGCACAGTCCCAACACACAACACCGAGTGATTCCCTACACACCCATTTACCTTCCCAGCCCACTGGTGAGATCATGTCCCAGAGCCATGGGTGCCCAGGCACACCCCACAGCTGCAGCAGCAAGACTGGTGATATTCTGGCCCTGGAGCCACAGCTGCAGGGCAGGAAAGCTCTGCACACTTGATTTCCAGCTGAGCAGGGCTCTCTGCAGAGAGGCTCAAGTGAATGTTCTGTGGGCTCTGCTCTATATCCCCCCAAGCTCTCAAAACATCAGACCCAGCTCAAGGCTGCCCCTCTTCTGCTACCCGGGAGTTGTGTGGGTTCCCAGGACTGGTACCATCCCTGCCAAGCAGAGGAGAAAGTTCGAGCAGGGAGCAGGACTGAGGCATCTCCCTACACTGCCTTAGGTGGGCAAATACCGGGGAGCAGAGCAACTATAGACAGATGTGCAGGTTGTTCCCAGGGAAAGTACAAGCCCCAGCATCCCAGCACTCTGCCCACCCTGCTCTGGGCCCCTGGGTTACGAAGCTGGGGGGCTTGACCTGCCCCACAGCAGCTGGATCTTCCTCCTTCATTGCAAACTACACAGCCTCCATCTCCCATTCTGGTAGCAAGGGAAGGAGCAGAGCCAAGCCAAGGGTCCCCCAAAGCCTAGCATCCCATATTCCTACTGATGTTCACAGGGGAAGGACAGGAAATATCTTGCACACCTAGTTCCTTCCCAGTGGCCTGCACCACTGTGCTGCCAGCACTGCAGGATGGATGGGATGTGGGCACTGGAGCCCCACCAATTTTCTGGGGCATAGCCATGCTGGGCAGAGTTCGGATGGACTTGGGGCAGCTGCTGGCAGTCCAGGCCCAACCTGGGCGCCTGTCCTCACATTCCTCAGTCTCTGCCAGTCTGGCAGTGCCATGCTCCCTGCAGGACCCAGCAGTGTGGAGTCAAGCCAGAGCTGTTTCTTCATCCTCCCAATCCTGCTCTAAATCCCATGGGAAAGGCAGACAGCAGCCCAGGATCCCTCTGGGATCCCTGCCTCAGGGCTAGGACTGAGGCCTGGACATGGGGCTGCCAGGACAGCCACAGGCAGGTTTATTCCCAGCACAGGATTGAAGTGGGAAACACAGGATGGGATATTGCCTGCTCATTTAGGCAGGCCCTCAGACACAACCTCCTGAAGAGTCTGGGCTGGGGCTTCCCCACTAACTCAGCTCTGCCACCCAGTGCCGCTTCCCGGGGAAATGCCACAGTGATTTATAAATATGTGTAAAAAGAGACCAATGCACCTTTTAAGCAAAGGAAAACCATGGGGAGAGTTATACAACCAGTGACTCGAGCACAGCCGAGGCGCAGATCAGGGAGCAGGCAGAGGAAGGCCCTTCCTGGGCCGGCTCAGTGAGCCCAGCCATGCCCGCTGTGCTCCCGGCTGTGCCAGGCACAGCTAACGGGACAGGGGCGTCTGTTTGAGGGAGATGAGCACCGAGCGCATCCGCGAGACATCCTTGCTCTGCTTGCTGCTCTTGGGGTTGAAATCACACAGCTGGGCCACCTTCTCCCACTCAGAGCCTGGGGTCTCTTCCTTGGACTCCTTCAGGAATGCTTCCTCCGAGGCCCTGCAGAGACATTGAGGGTTGTCACTGGCAGACCCCTTTTCAAGGAGACTCTTCCTTCTGTCTTAAAAACCCTTATGTCCCTGCTTCCTGTCCCTTGACTCCAGCTGATGAGCTGAGCGTCCTCTGGGACCCAGAGACACACAATGCTCAAGTCTGCCTTTGGCTGCACTCACCCAAAACATCATTCATCCAGGAGTGCAGGAGTATCTGCCTGCTCCAACGACTTCACCCCCCAGAGCCATCCCCAAAAAGGCATAAGAGCCCACAGCTTTGAGTCTTCAACTAGCTCCCATAGAGGTGTTTCCAGGAGCTCCACTCATCTCCTAAAACTCCACCATTTGGAGACACTCAGCTGCATCATCCTCCCTCTGGTACCTCACCAGAGCCCAGTACCTCCCAGCATCCCCCCTTCCCTTGGCTGGGCAGGCAGTTCTGGGGCCGGGACCCCCAGAGCCTGCAGGGCAGGAGATGGTCTGTAAGAGGAACATACACGTAGCCAATGATATCGGCGTCCGGCTGCTGGTAAAAGGCTTTGTCAGCGATCCTAGCCCCGGGCACAGAGAGAGAGAGAGCGGAGCGGAGCGACAGGCAGGCAGAGGGTTAGAAAGAGAGAACAGAGGGGGTTAGTTCACCCAAAGAGTGACCCACACACTGCAGCACACCAGGAGAACCTGGAGCTCAACCCTACCCCACTGCGAGCCCCATGCAGGGGCAGGAGGCATCTAGATCCCAGGGTGATCCCAGTGTGGTTCCAGCCACAGTGGCTCTGCACAGCTACCGATCCCACTCCAAAACCTGGGGTCTCTCCCCTTGCTTGGCAAGGCTCTGTCCCTGCAGGGCTGGGTCCCACTGTGGGGAAAGAGACCCTCAAACATCCCAGGAAGGCAGACAGTCCTCTTGGCCATGCAGACCCTGACATACCTGTTGTTTGCTCGGTTCTTCTCCATCTGCTCATTCTGACGCAGGTTCCACTCCTCCAGGTCCTTCTTGGCCTTCTCACGCCATTCCTGCTCAGTTACCTTCGATGCTGCATCTAAGGTCCAAGTGAGACAGAGCCCATCAGCCACACTGGCACCTGCTGGGTGTGCTAGGCAGCCCCTCAGCAGGCAGGAGAGTTGTAGCCCCTCAGACCTGTCCCCAGTCCCCACCAATACTGGCCAAAAGGTACCACTGCCCCAAGGATAGCAGATCTTTGGCAGGGGCACAAGACATCTCTGGGATGCAGTAGGGTAACCAAGAGGTGAGGGACCCCAAGGGCCCTGACTGCCATGTCACAGGGTGCCACACGTGGCCTTGGATCTCACCCAGCTCCTCCAGGCGCTTCTTCTGCTCCTCCCTCCACTTGCGGATGCTCTCAGGTTCCTGGGTCAGCCGGTCAGCCTTGGCTATGGCTGCGTAGGCATCCGTGGGGCCGTTGGACTCCTGCAGCACATGAGCACCTCACCATCAACACCAGTGTTTCCAGGAGCCCAGCCCAGCCACCTCCAAATGCTGCCAGCAGTCAGGACTCCACACTTCCAGCACTGACAAGCCAAGATTGGAGGTAGGAAGGGTGACAGCTTGGAACATGTGGGACAGTGTTCTCAAAGTGCTGCTCAAGCTGCTGTCCCAGCCTCAGGCGCTGTCACCTAAAACCTTCCCAGCGTTTCCCTCCTTGACTTGCTGCTCACTGCCACCACAGTTCCTGTATCCTCCAGGCAGCCCCACTGCACAGGGCAAATACTGGCCTTGGAACTGCTCCCCAGGGATTCCCTGGCCCTCACTGAGGCCCAGGCAGCTCCAGGACTGAGCTGCTTCCCTGGTGTCTGAGCTGAGGGCCCTGCCAAGGCCAGCACCTCCCCTAACACCTTCCACTGGCCAGATGCCCAGTCTGACACCAAGCTCAGCAATGGGATTACAGCTTTCTTCCAAGATCCTCAATCTAATTAAGTCTGTCCCATTCCTGATGCGATTATCATCCTGTAAAACAGGCATGGGCAGTGCATATGCCCCACTGCTGGGCACCAAGTGGGGTGAAGGGCTTGTCAGATGCTGACAATGCTGACAGCAGAGCTGGGCTCCAGGCTCTCAAAGGGATCTGAGACCCAGGTGGGTCCCCTTGAAATACCCCTGGCCACAGGGCAAGTGCTTTTCACAGGAGATCCAAGTCCCATGGCAGCCCTATCCTGGCTCTGGCCTCTGTCCAGAGATGCTCCTGCGTGCCCCAGAGGCCTCCAGAAGAGACCCAGGCTGGAGAGAGGGGGCTTCTTGGGGAATGAACGATTTGTCACCTGCTCTTAGGGCTTGGGCACTCCTTCATGGCACAAGCCACCTGCAAACAGATGTGGGGCAGGTCATGGCAGGTGGGACACATCTTCTCTTCAAAGAGAATGGAGCAGCCAGGACTCCCACAGGAGACCCAGACCTTTCCAGGAGCATCGTAGCTGTTCTGCAGCTGGATAGCAAACTCCAGTCAATGCTGGGGGCAGAGCAGCAGAATGCTGGCCCCACACCCACCCAATCTCCCTTAGCAGCCCTGTGCCAGCAAAAGGCTGAGCTCTCACCTGAAAGACATCTCCATTGACAGTGGCTCCTCCATTCTGGAAACCTGCTCGAAAAAAAGGAAGGGAAAAGGAAAAACACAACTATGGCAGCTGCAGGTGATCCCAGAGGGGCTGGTGTTCATGAAACTACATCAGATCAGTTCCTGGTAGTTTGTTTGTGCCTTTTTCAGCCCAGCACACCCATGCACAACACCCCCACAGTGTCCTGTCCTTGGTGGGATTCAAAAAGCACCTCTCACTCTCCCACACAAACTTCTGCAGGCATTTATGTCCTTATGGTGTTTTCACTGGTGCTTAATCTTATCTGAAGGTTAGGGAAACTGCTCCAGCACAAGACTGACAGAGGCTGCTGCTCTGACTGTAGAAACACAACCTGACCAACCCCAACCTGCAGAGGCTGCTGATGGACACAGCTGATCCAAGAGCCGCCGGCCAAGTGCCAAGGCAACTCTCCAGGGACATGGCCCATGGAAACACTCCTTGTGCTCCACTAGGACAGGAGGGCATGCCTTCAGGCTGAGCTCTTTGGGAGCCCACATGGGATGAGCTGCAAGGTGAGGGTTGGTAATGAGGCACCCATCTATCTGCCCCCACAGCCCCAGAAAGCTGCACACCTGGGTGACAAAGCCAGCCCAGACAGGGGGATTTGTGCTGCCAGGAGAGAAGAAGCTTTGAAGGAGTCAGACTCCAGGTTCTGAGCTTTCCCCAGTGAACACCGGGCTTCTCCTGGCCAGCCAGCTGCAGGCACAGACACTGCAGCTCAGGCCACCACTGTCCCCAAAGTGCTCAGCCCCACGACTACACCCAGCTCCAGCCTGTCTGACTGCATTTATCACTGTGGTTGTCAACATCTCTCCAGGCCCAGATCTGCCTCCACGGCCTTATGTGCAGAGCTCTGAAACCACTGCTCCACAGCCAGCATGAGGAGACCCTGTGGGGCTGGATTAGGGGAAGGAGTCAGAAGCCTGTGGCAAGTGCTCCCTATGTCCATACAGAGAGCAGACACCAGAGCCCCTGCAGATTGGAGGCAAGAGATCAGAATTAGCACATTCTACCTGCAGGGCCTGGGACCACAAGGTTCCCAATGGCAATGTCTTCCATTCTGCATCCCAAAGGGCTCTCCTGTCTGTGGGGACAGTGACAAGGCTGTCATTGCTTCTCAGTGCCGCCTGGATGCCTTTTACAGTGCTAGAGCTGGGAGCACTGAAACATGGAGTCGGGAGTCCATCCAACCCGGGAAACCCAGCCTGAGCACAAGGGGGAGAAATCACCCCAGGGCTGGCACACCCAGCTCAGGATTTACCCCACATCCCCAAGGTTCGAGAAGCCCTTTGGGCACAAGCACAGGCCCAGGCAACCCTTGCAAGGATGCCAGCCTGGCCCACAGGCTTACCTCGCCACTGGCCCATGAGGTGCAGCACAGACCCCATCACCCACCGAGGATGCTGTACATCCCCCGGGGATCCCAGCCCCGCATGGATGCGGCCCGGAGGACCCTTCCCCGCTTTCGGGGCAGAAGGGGGCACAGCCCTGCGTTACCCCACGAGGCTGGGAGCCCGCCCGTACCCACCGGGAGCGCAGCCAGGCGGCCCCCGCGGGCGTGCTCACCCTGTTCCGGCGGGGCCGACTGCCCGCCCGGGGCGGCGGCCGCCTCGCCGTCGGTCGGCCCGAAGCCCTCATCGTTCTCGATGCCCGCGATCTCGCTCTCCTGCTGGGCCAGAAAAGCGGCGGCCGGGTCCTCCTCGGCGCCAGCGCCCTCAGATGAGGAAAAGAAGCCGAAGTCGTCGGCCATGACCGGCCCGCCCGCGCCGCTCCCGGTCCGGCTGCGCGGCTCGACTGGGCTGGGCCCGACTGTGCCCGGGCGGAGCTGTCGCTGTCACTGCGGCGGCGGGCGGAGTAGCCGCGCTGACATCAGCGCTGGGGCGGACCCGCGGGCGCGTCCCGCCTCCCCGCCAGCCGCAGCGGGCACGGGGAGCCGGTGCTGCCCGCTTGCCTCCCCTGGGCTTCAAGTGGCCGCGGTCCCGCCGCGCCGACCCCTCACGCGGGCGTTCGTAGCTGCGGGTGGGAGCGGGGCCCCCTCACAGCCTCCTCCATCTTAGCGGCCGCCGCCATCTTGGGCCCGGGGCGGCCCAGCGGGACGAGGGTGCCGGGCAGGACCCACCCGGCGGGACCGGAGGTGCCCGGGCAGAACCCACTCGGTGTCCGGCAGCCCCGCGGCAACGGGAACGCAGCCAGCTCTCGGGGGTCTTCAGGTCATATTCCCCCCCCCTTGGGCTCAGGGCCCGCTCCTACAGCAACAGGCTGCCCCCTCACTCCCGGCCTGTTCCGGGAACACCCGAGCAGCCCTTGGCACGCTTCGGAACTCTTCGTGCGTCCGCCGGGAATACCCGAGCGGTGCTCGGCACGCTTCGGAACTTTCCGTGCGCCCGCCGGGAACACCCGAGAGCGGGCGCCGCCGTCGATGGGATTCGGGCATCTCCGGCCAGAGCCGAGAGCGCTTCGGTCTTGTCCGGAATGCGGCCCAGCGGTTCCGGCGGCGGCCGATAAACAGCCATTGGCCGCGCCGCGCGGGGCTGGCGTGGCAGCGTGGGCGGGTGACGTCACTTCCGGAGAGTGACGGAGCGGCGGGTCAGAGGCGGCGGCAAAATGGCGGCGCCTGAGGAACGGGAGCTGACGGCGGAACAGACCGAGAAGCTGCTGCAGTTTCAGGTGCCACGTCCCGGGGGGCCCGTGCCGGCCGGTGGGAGCGGGGGAGGCGGTGCATGGACACGGAACGGGCTGAGCTGGGCCCGCCCCTCCGGAGCTGTGGGGTACGGGGCTCACAGAGCCGGGTAGGCCCGTCCTGCAGCGGGGTGTCGGGCCGGGCCTGAGGGGACGGTGAGAGGAGAGACACCTGTGGTGCCAGTCCTGGCCGGGGTGAGTGAGATTTCCGTGCCCCTAATACTTTGTCGGGGCAATGTTCTGTTATCGCTAACCGGGGAGGCGAGAGGCGGCTGCTGAGTTAACTCCGTGCAGGAAAAACTCCTTGGTAAGCCCCTGCCGTTTTAATTAGTCTGAAAATTTTCCTTGTCATAGCTGGAAAGCCTGGCACCGAGGGAGAGTTATCCAGCGGGTTTTTGTGGATTCTGGCCCCTCACGATTGGGTAACGCCGCTGGAGACTGTGACGATGTAATCTGTGTCTGCTACACCACACGGGCAGGGTCACTTAACCTTTGGTTTGCGAGGCCTGGGGCTGTGTAGCAGATGAACAATCTGAAGATGTGTTTTTTGGGGAGAGAAAATAGTGCTGGGCAGCTGAAATACTTCGGGTTGCTCAGTGATGAGTAATTAAATGTGCTGAGCAGTGAAAATTACCTTCAGGTGTCTTGGGTTTGTTTCTGAGCTGTAGGACATCATGTGGCGTCCCTTGGATTGCAGCTATTTTGCAAATACTGTGATTACTTTTAAGAGTCTGCTTTTGTTGATTTACGCTATTTTTTTAAAGACTCTGCATTGAGAGTTTGATGTAACTGTAAATTTAAAGGGACTCCAGAGGCATCTGGCCCTGCCTTCCCCAGGTGAGACAGTGCAGGTGTTCATCATTCCACACATTGACTTCACCTGATTCACAGCCCCTGACTTAATTCTAACGTGCTGAGATGTTTTCCCATGACTGGAGCTATGAGGAAACTTGCTTTACAGATGTCCTCTCTAAGTCTACTGCAAATTGAGCTGTTTGGGCAGTCAAATTAAATACAGACAAAAGGCACAGGGCAGTGTTAACCATTGCTGTCTCTGTGCTGCCTGGTGAGTAGGGGAGGGTTTTGCACTTAGAAATGTGCAGAAAGCCCCATTCTCTTGCTGTGAGATATCCTGGTTCTTGCTCATTTTTGTAGTCTGGACAGGTAGGACCAGCTGCCCTCAGCACTGCCCCTGCTGCTATTTTTGAATTCCTGTGGGCAGCTGTGAAACAAAAGAATCCTGTTTCCCACTGCTGCCTGGTGTTGCCATGGACAGAAGGTTGCCAGGGTAGAAGGAAGACAGAAGGAAGGATTCATGCTTTAGTCCAGCATCCTGTCAAGCCCTGGTTTGAGGCACAGGGAAACACTCCTCAGGTGGTAAAAAGGAGAGTTTATTCCAGTTAGACCGTTGCTGTGCAGAGCCAGATGTGAAAGCTGTGGTCCAGAAGGCTTGGATGCCAGCCAGGATCCTCACTCTGGGGTTTGTGTTGGATCAGCTTTCTCCAGGGCTAATGACAGAGCCCACTGGTGATTCTTTCTCCTCTGATGCATCACACCTGGCTGAGAGGAGCTCAGGTGTGAGTCCTGCTGCTTCCTCACGAGTAAATCAGTCCACCTGCAAAGATTGTTTTCTCAGACTCCAACAGGAAGAATGTGGTGTTTGGAGAGATTAGCTAAGTCTCAATAAAATAATTTGTACATTGCTACAAGTCAGCTTGGAAAACCTTCAGAAATCCCTGCTGACTTTTCAGGGAACTCTTCAGTGTTTTCAAGGATAACTTCACACTTTGGGATGTGCCATCCTAAGTAGGTTGTACAGCATTCCATGGTGACAGAGCACTGCACTTCCACAGAAGGTTATATCCCACTGCAGTGTGAATAGAGCAGGAGAGCAGAGCAGGAAAGAAGGCAGGCTGACAAAGATGAGGTAAGGAATAGTAGAAGGCCCTCAGTTAAATAGAGAGCCAGAGGGAAGCATTGAGCAAGCACTGCTGTTCACCTAGCAAACAGCTGTCTGAGGGGAAGGTGCTGTTGCCCTAAACTGTTTATCCTGCTTCTGCTGGAGAGAGCATGTTGCATTCCTGAAAAAACTTCAAGTGCACCTTTCCAGGCAGAGGTGAATGTGCTGGCCTGGCCTGGCCCGGGCACAGTTGTGGGTTAGTGCCTGCTCTGCATTAATTCCACTGATGTTTGTGTGATGGGTTCTCTGGTGCTCGTACAAACAGCTTTGCTGGCAGAATGCTGAAACCAGCAGCTTCCTTCTTGTGGGCAGGGCTTGAACGGGGCAGCTTTCTGCACCGTGCTGGGGCAGGTTAGTAAAGGCAAAAAAACCAATAGAGAGAGCTGGGATAAACTTGAAACAAAAGCAGCAAAGCTTCTTGAATGCTTTCAGCCTCCCATTTACTGCTGGAGAACTGGCTAATACTGTAAGGGAATAAAAGCATCTAAATTTTTCATCTTCAAGACCTCGCTGTCCTGGCATTCGGAGAGAGAAGTTTGATGTGAACAGTTTAGGAAAGCTGTGGAGATATGATGCATTTGGGAGATGGAAGAAACAGCAGAGCAGCTTTTGTAGGATCTGGTTATTGATCTGTGCCCATTACACTTGGGCTGATGTCTGATATTGTAATATGTTAATGTAAAATAATGGAGTGTTATTTGCAAAAGAGTTGGCACTCATGATATCATCTCTGACTTCAGCTGGGGAAAACAGAATGCTCAAGGCTGGATATGGCTCTGATTTAGGGGAAGGAGGAAACATGAAACTCCAGGCAGCTTTCCCACTCGGTGTATCGATCAAAACCCTCAGAAAGGCATTTGCTGTAATATGCAACGAGAAACTCTTGATTAAGGCTTTTTTCCAGTTAGAACTCAGATGGTCTTTACCCTTGGAAAGTAATTCTCTGGAATTTGGCAGAGGGCTGGGAAGTAAGAGCAGCGCCAGTTAGTCCTGTGGATTTGCTTTTCTTGTGCTGTGTTTCAACATCCAAGCCAATCTGCAGAGGCAAGGGTTTCATAAGTCCAGTTTACAACCTTTGTCCGTTCAGGAGTATTCCTTCTGCTTTTGAGGCATGAAATTGTACTTTCCACTACTTCACCATTGAGAAGATTCTGAGCAGTCTCAAAGGTGAGAGATACAAATAATTACCTCCAGCAAAAGCTTCATTATGCTTTACAATAACATTCTTGCTTTGTGTGGTAGTTGAGAAGGCACTATTGAACCTTCCAGGCATTTGTGGAAGTTAATATTTTGGTTTTGAAATACTGTAGCCACTGTGTTGAGCTTAAATTTATTTGAAGGTTTTAGAGTGCTGATTTAATGGGACTGATTTTAACTGTTTACTGTGTCTGTACAATACATGCTTTTAAAGGCAGCTGATAAGAGACCACAGTGAGCAGGACCCTAGCAGCAAGGTTTGAAGATGCTGATTGTTCTCTTAGCCCAGATGATACTGAGAAAAAAGTTCACCAGAGATGCTGTGAGTGAGGCAGTGGAAATGATGTGGCATTTCGAGTTTCTGGTCTGTTTCGATGACTTGGTGAAGCAGGGGTTGTAGGAATGTCACGGGGGTGATAATGACCGGTATCAGTGCTTGCCAGCAAGAGTTGTCTGAAGTGGCAGTTGAACTGTGGTCCTGCCATTCCTTACATCGGGTGTGGGTCATTCTGAACCCTGGTGTGTCTCCCAGCACATTGTGGAGCACATCAGAGTAACAGCCAACAAGGTGTTGAGTTTTTAAAGCTGCCTTTGCCAGGCAGTTTTTTTCCTGCAGTGTTTAATTGTGAAGCCTCATTGATCAGACAAGTGGCGGGAGCGCTCGGCACTGTGCTGCTTGGAGTGGCTTTGTCACTTCTGCTTTGAGTTGAGATGCGAAGGGAAAAACAAAAATAAAAGGAAATTCACCTCCCTGGAGAGCTCATGTAGAAGACTCAGAAGTGATTAGAGCTGCCTGTCGCTGTGGTCAAGAAGGGTGATGTTGGCTGGCTCTGGTGTCTCAGTGGAACTCAGAAGATCTTGCAAATGCTGCAGTGATTCAGTGCTCATTAAATGCTTGTTGATAGCTCTACTGCTTTCTGACCTAAAACTGCAGAAGAATTTTGCATAATTTAAAAAGGAGAGAATACTCGGTGATGCTCTTAGTGCTCACAGATAATCCAGGCGTTTAGAGACAAAGGTGTAAATGAGTTTCTGAATCTTGTAAGCTTTGTAAACAACAGCAGAATTTCCAGGGTGTGGAGGAATGGTGATTAGAAGACTTTCAAGGCTCTGGAATAAACACAATGTGACTCTGCTGTAAAATCAATTAATTGAGTAGATTGCAGGTGCCTTTAATGGTGTCCTTCTAAAAAGACAATGAAGTGCCTGCTGTAGGATTTCAGGTTAAAAAAATAGAATGCAAAATAAATTGAATAAAAAATAAAGTCAGAATACAAACCCTAAATTTTACTCTGTGGAGCATATCTTTAAAGAAAGATAGCTAAACCAAAAACACTAAATGATGAAACTTTGTGATAATTGAAGGTATTCTAACAGCAACAGCTGAGTTCACTGAGCTTTATTTCATCTCTGAAATCCAGTTCTGCAGTGTTCCCTTGCTAGGCTTGCTACAGACTTACTTTTTAATAAATATTTATATACCACTGAACAGCGACTTGAAGTGCTTTTTTTCTGAGCTTCTGCAGTCACAATGCTTTAAACAGTCTTATTGGTTCTGTGCAGCAGAATTAAACAATGATTTTTACCCAGCAGATTGGAGAGAAGGTGGTGATCTGGAGACTTCGTGAGAAGGAAGCCAAGAAATGCTCAAAAGTTTGAACTGAGCCCAGAGATTGAATAGGGCATTTGTCCCCAGTGTTCGTTGCTCGGGTGGAAATGGCATGTGGAATGTCTGAATGGGGGCAGGGAGGGGAATAGTTGCACCATCCTTCTCCAGTAAAAAAACAATTCAGTGCATTCTTAAATGTTCAGCCTGTCAGGAGTGCCTCAGGGGCTTTTCAAGGAAGCAGGGAAAACTTCTACTCAGCCCTTAAAGCAAGTGCAGTGGGGAGAGATGTTTCTGTGGCACAGTGACAGACAGGGGTGTTCTCTTCAGCAAACATTTGTCTCTGTTCAGGAGATACTGATGTGGCTTCCTGTAATAACAGACACAATTGTTTGATCTCCTGTGCAGAAATTCTGATTGGCACATGGTTAAAATATGCCCAGTGGCTTTGAGGTTTGCTGGTGTGTTTGGACTGTTCCTGCTTTTTTTACTACACTGTTTACTGCACATTTTTGACTTCCCCCATGATGCTGGGAACATCACCTTCAGTAATGCCTGGCTCGTTTTGGTTTTAGTCTCTGTTTATGCGGGCAGTGAGTGGAGTAACAGTCATCTCGAGTTTTCAGAAACGCTTTGTATTTTGAGTTCGAGGTGATGTTTGAGGGCATTGGGCCAGCACATCTTTTCAGAGTGAAGCCTGTGGGCAGTATTGTGTTAAACCCTTGACTGTGCTGAGTGCTGTTGTAGTGACAGACCTTGGGCACGCTGAGAGTTGGCTGGTGCTGGCAGAGTGCAAAGGCCTGTTTGAGGCCTCCTGCGTGTTTGCGGATTTGGGTTAGCTCCGGTCACTCTGCTCTTAAACTCACAGCAGGGCACTTCAAAAATGAGCATTGTGATAATGTGTTTTGGGAACTCCCTCCCATCGTGTGCTCTCGTGTTAAGAGCAGTCAAAATGCAACGCTTCCTGGCACTCACCTGCTTTTATTCTCCTTTAGGACCTGACTGGCATAGAGTCCATGGACCAATGTCGCAACACACTGGAGCAGCACAACTGGAACATAGAGGTACCTACTGAAAATGAGATTTGTAGAGGTTTCCAAATACGTGGATTAAATGCAGCCCTCTGGTGAGGGGGGAGCTACCAGTAAAACAATCTGTCCACCCCGGATTTACCCAGGTAGCTCTTTAGAGCTGTATCTCTGCATGTCTGGAGAGCTGGTTTCAGCCAAACACAGCAGAGTCATTATGGCTGTGAACAATCCCTTGACTGGCACACGATGTGGCCTCCTGTGGAGCCTGTGTGCTGGCTGCCATGGAGAAGGCTTTCCACATGGAAAAGAGCACTGGTGGTTGCTGTTTGTCAGGAATTGTCCTTATCCAGTGCCCCGGGGCTGTGGACATGTAATATCCACTGTCACTGCAAAGTATAAAAAACATAAAATGCCTGAAACCTCCCTTTGCTCTTCCTTGTGTCAAAGGCAGCTGTGCAGGACCGACTGAACGAGCAAGAGGGTGTCCCAAGTGTCTTTAATCCTCCTCCACTGCGGCCATTGCAGGTCAATACAGCTGACCACAGGATCTACAGCTACGTTGTGTCAAGGCCACAGCCAAGGGCAAGTTATCTTACAGTGGATTTTGTCCTGCTACTTGGCTGACTGTCTGTGAACACAGAACTTGCAAGCAGGGAAAGAAATTGTTTTCTTTGCATGCTGCTATCTCCTTTGTAAATATTTTATCTTACGAAAACAAAATGTACAACTATTCCTTCAGTTTCTGTTACTGCTGTGGAGATTTTCTCCATGGTGTGATTCACAGTATGAGGACGTTTTTTTGGTCATAAACTTTCTTGCTGTGGTATAGGAAAGCCTTTTGATGAGTTGAATTGGAACAAAGTACTGTCCCCTCCATGTGGCAGTGATAATGTTTTTCTTTTTAGAGTCCCCCCCCCTTAAATGTGTATAAACTAGAATACAGTATCAATTACTTTTATTAATCTTTTACAAACAAATTTACAGGAGCACCTGTAAGACTTGGTGCTGTTAATATCTTTGTATAGTTAAGAAAATTAATTCCTTATTTGTAATTGCAGGGCCTGTTAGGATGGGGTTACTACTTCATAATGCTTCCATTCCGATTTACTTATTACACGTTACTTGATATATTTAGGTAAGTCCTTGTTTGTGCTGACTCACTTATTGACTGCATCAGGGAACACACTAGCTCAGATTTAGCTGGATCTCTGTCACTTAGATCTTTAAGCCTCATGGCAGATTTTCCATTTGTTTGCTTAACTGGCATTATCTGTAGCCTTGTGAAGTTCCCATGCTGTTGAGTAAGAAATAAATGTTATTGCAGAGAGAAAGAGCACCTTGCAGCTCTGTAAATGAAGTGTTCAGTGGGAGCTCTAACTCCACGCTGCTTTACAGTCTGAGTGCCACACAAAGGGGTTGCAAAACTGTCCAGCTGTTTGGTATTCTTGGGCAAACATCAGAATTGTGTCCCATTGGGCCAATCTGCAGGTTAACCTGCCCTAATTCCCGAATGTTGTTTGGCAAAACCCAAACTGTAAACACCTCTGCTTTATTCTCTTTGGTGTCTATGGCCTCTTCTCCCTTTACTGCCCCAAAGCATTCATTCTCCTTGTCTCCTTTACAGCATTGGTAGAGGGAAAGGGAATGGTAAGGGTGGTAAATAGCCAGCACTCCTGCCATCTGCACTGGTTTGGCAGTTTTCCCTGTTGTATTATTTTTTTTTCCCCTATTAAAGACATCTCCAAAGTTCAGTGTATCTTCTGTGCATCAATAGAACTAAACAGCACTGATATCTGCCTTGCAGTGAAGCATTTTCAGCTTCAGAGGAATGATGGTTTCATAGGACTCCCAGTGTAATGTTCTCTTTATGCAACTCTTTGTACATTGCAATTGTTAGTTCTGGATTAGCAGAAATGCAGTTTTCAAAGTTATCTGGGCAAAACTGTGTGGCTTTTAACAGCTCATCTTTGCCAAAATTCCTCAACCCTCCTTCTGTTGGTGTGGCTTATGCCTGATTCTTCAGAGGAAGCTGAAACTGCTTAATCACACAGAATTTGGATCCTTACTGATCTCTGGCATGAGATGAATCTTCATTGGGGGTTGGTTCTGTAGCAGTGATATCAGTTTGGTGCTAGTGTCAGTTTAGGTTCAGATTATAAATGTTCAAGGGTCTCAGCTGTGACTTTTTTCCTCTTTATGAATCCCAGTGACTGCCTGTGGGATAGAAAACCTGTTCCTCAAGAAGTCAGTGAGCTGAATTGCCAGTGTCCTTTTCTTCCTTCCTAGGTTTGCTCTGCGTTTTATACGCCCTGATCCTCGTAGTCGGGTCACCGACCCAGTGGGTGACATTATTTCATTTATTCATATGTTTGAGGAAAAATATGGGAGGATACACCCTGTCTTCTACCAGGGAACTTACAGCCAGGTCAGTGTCACGTGTTGGTGCCTAGATCCTGGGGAGTGGGGATTTTGCCACATGGTATCAGGGCCTACATGGCAAAATTGCTTTTCATCTACATGAAGGTTTATCCCCAAACGCTCTTAACAGGGTAATGGAGAGCTAGTGAACAAGTGTGCTGGGAAACCAGTGTCTGCCAGGCTTGATGATTTGCCAAGCCTGCAAAGTTGGAAAGCAAAGCTGCTCTGGCTGTTCCTCGACCGTCTGTGTGACTCTGTAGCCGACAGCTTTTCTTTGTAATCCTGCCTTTGTTTTTATAAACTGGTGTGCTGTGCCAGAGTCTGTCCTTCTGTTCACCAAATTGGGATTAACTGCCTGGGCTTGTATCACAATTCAGCTTCACAACAGTGCAGGGCCTCAAAATTGAGAGGGAGCCCCTAAGAAATTACGGGTGGTGAGTGTTCCTTATATCAAATCTGAGGGGGCTCTCTCTCTAGAAGAGAGATGTCCCCATGGACACTGCCTCTTCCACAGCCTGGCCAAGGGAAGGGTCTCCTGCAGAGCATCCTGTCAGACAGTTGGATCAACACTGCTTCCCAAGAGCCTGGGAAAAAAGTGTTGAGTGCCTGTCTGCTCCACACTGCCCAGTGATGGAGCTCACTGCCTCTGCAGCTCTTTTAGGCTCCTCTGTCATTCCATTTGGTTTGGAATCCAAACTCAAGTATTTGTGGGATGGTTAGGCTACCAAAACTCAGTGCCAGTAAAACAGGAAGCATATTATGCACTTATCCTGTGGTCTTCTTAAAAATGCTCTTGGGTGGGTGGGATCCAGACACTGTAGATGTGGAAAGGGAGGGATTTTTTAATTTGTTGTCTGTTTTTTGGGGGACCTGCAGCATTATTTATTACCTATTTTAATAGAATTTTCATTTGGTGTTATCTGAAGATTGTGTCCTGTACAGGCTCAAGGGAAAGCTCAGCCTTGGCCACTGTGAGTCCTGGGGGTGAAGGAGGTTCTTCACTGCCAGCTGAGTCTGGTGAGGCAGCTGAATGTCATTGCCTACCCAGTTTCACTCTGAGTTCAGTGTTCCCCAAAGCCACATCCTGAGAAGCTGAGAGAACACCACTGTAGCCCTTTTAAATAAAGGCTTATTTAGAAGGTCAGACAGGTTCATCCTCCACTGCTGTTTCACTAAAACCACTCTAGTGGCAGACTAATGGCCTGGGTCACACAAGACTTGTGGGTGCTGCATTCCCCTTGCCCAGAGAGCCTGTAACTTTACCTCCTCTGCTCTTATGCCAAGGCACTGAACGATGCCAAGCGGGAGCTGCGCTTCCTGTTGGTTTATCTTCATGGAGATGACCACCAAGACACAGATGAGTTCTGCCGGTAGGTAGGAGAATTTCCCAAATAAGTTGTCTTTGCACTTGAAATGCAGCTTCCCTCATGTGATCTCTTCTCATCCCCCCAGCAATACACTGTGTGCACCTGAGGTCATCACCCTCATCAACACGAGAATGCTCTTCTGGGCTTGCTCAACCAATAAACCAGAGGGATACAGAGGTGAGTGTGTCCCTCCTGTGCTTTACCTGTCCCCTTTCTGTCTCCAGATGCTCTTTGACAAATTTACACATGTGAAACACCGTTGTATTTTGTGCAAGTAGACAAGAGATTTCAGGATTGCATGGGGAAATACATGTGCTGGTTTCCTGGGATATCAAAAGGTTTGGATGCCAGGGAAATACATTCTGATCTTCACCTCTGTTCTGTGTGCTTCTGAACAGTCATAGTACTGTGCTCATTGCTGTGGGAATTTGGGCTGCTTTCAGTGCCTTGTGAATGGGAGTTGGTGGGTGTGTGCTGGGGATAAACTGAGCAGAGAAACAAGTATCCAACTAGATCTGTCCTTAACACTGACTCCTGTGACACCTGAGGCCAGGAAGGACTTGTTAGGTGCATTCTTTCCCTTTCTGAGACAGTCATCTTAATCCACACCCAATCTCTGTGTCTCCTCAAAAGCCCACAGTGTTTGAGAGCTGTTGATACCTGGCCAGACAGCAGTTTGGTAAGGTTTTGCTTCAAGTGGAGCCTTTTCCCAAAGTTCTGTTCATGGCTCCTGTGTTGTTTCCACCATTTCTGTTTTCATGGTCAGGGAAATGCTAAATTTGGGTCACTGTTGGCTCCCCATAGTTCTGCTCTCAGTTACCAACCACTTGAGAGAACAGCTCTCTGAGGAGAAAGTCTTTTGCTTATTCCTGTTTCATTGCTGCAGTGCTTTGGAGTCACAGCCTGGAACACAGAGCTGGAAGGGGTCATGGAGCAAGGCATTGCAGGCAGGAGAGCTGGTGTCTACAGCCACCTTCCATTTAATCCCTGAGCTGCTCTGATTTTGTTTGGGGAGCTCCATTGGTAGCAGTGGCTCCAAGTTTCATGATGTACCATGTGTGTTTTAAGGAGGGGATCAACAGCCATATATGAACAGTAACTTAAGTGCATCATCCATTCCATTCCCTTCTTCAGACAGAGCCTGCCTCTGCAAAAGCAACCTAAATTTGTTCAGAAATGTTCAACATTGTCATGGGGGAGGATGGCAGTATGTCAGTTTTTTCCAGAGTCCAACCATCCCTAATCACCGGGGCAAGTGTTTCCACAGCTTGTCCTGTGTTTCTCTTCCTGCAGTATAAACCCATGGTTTTGTCCTGTTTTGAATGGACATTCAGAGCCATTTACTTCCTTCCTGCTTGAGTTAAAAGAGCCTTTTTTGGTTACTTGAAAGCTTGTTTTTTCTCCCATCAATCTTCGTGCTCCCAAAGCCATTTCCTCCCTTTGCAAATTTAAGGGTTTAATTTTTAAAATGGAGTCTGAGGCCTTTTCTGCCTTGGAAAAGAGAAAAATGTCTGGGGCAGGTGCTTTCCTTAGCCCTCAGTGATGGGAAGCATTAGTGCTGTGGCCCTTGTGGATGGGGTAGTGATGTTTGTGCCTGTTCCCAGTGTCCCAGGCTCTGCGGGAGAACACGTACCCATTCCTGGCCATGATCATGCTCAAGGACCGCAGGATGACCGTGGTTGGGCGGCTGGAAGGCCTCATCCAGGCTGATGACCTCATCAATCAGCTGATGTTCATCATGGATGCCAACCAGACATACCTGGTGTCTGAGCGCCTGGAAAGGTAGGGTGGGACCAGAGCTCCAGTAACACAAAGCTCATTGAGGCAGGCTCTGCTCTGTCCCCTTCCTCCCTCCAGACACCTCATGTATACGTATCTCAGCACCTCCCATTCTGTAACACAGCCCATGGGCTCTCCTCTTTACCACGAGGACCATCAGCCCATAAATTCAGGCCACCTTAGAGCCAGGTGTGTTGCACACACAATCCCACCACTGAAAGGTGGATGTCAGTACTCTGTTCTCTGCAATTGGAGCACACCTTTGGCATGCTGGAGCTTTGCAGGGAAAGCTTGGACTATAGCCAATAGGATCCAAGTGAGAACAAAGCATTGCAGGCAGGAGAGTTGGTGTCTACAGCCACCTGGTGAGTGTGTGCTGCTGCCTGGGCTGTGCTGAGCTCTGGCTGCTTTTCTGGTGGGGCCTCACAAGTCCCTCAGGGATGTACAGGTTGCATCCAAAATGGGCTCCCACCATTTGACTTTCTGCCTGTCCCTCCTCTGCCCCATGCTCTGGGTGGGGACCCAGTAACACATTCCAGTTCATGAAGTGTGTAAGTAATTACCTGAAGGAGATAAAACCAGGAAGAGTCAGGCAGGAGGCAGGAATTCTGGGTGCTGTTCTTGTGCAGTGTGTCAGCTCTTGTCAAGCTGCAGGGCTTCAGAAGCCTTTTAAGTTCAGTCCCACCCACCTTTGGGAAGCAGTTTGAGTGTGAGGGACTGTGAGGATCTGGCTTGGCCTCTTGGGAGCTTGTGGTACCCCAAGGCATTACCTGCTGTGTGCTCCTATGAGTTGGAGGCTGTCCCTGCACCCTCAGGTGTGCCCTCAGCCTGCCACCCCCTCACTTCAGGGCCTCTTAGCCCTGACCACTTGGCACTCGTGTTTGCAGGGAAGAGAGGAACCAAACCCAAGTCCTGAGGCAGCAGCAGGACGAGGCATATCTGGCATCATTGCGTGCAGACCAGGAAAAGGAGCGCAAGAAGAAGGAGGAAAGGGAGAGGAAGAAGAAGAAGGAGGAGGAAGTGCAGCAGCAAAAACTGGCAGAGGAGCGGCGGCGGCAGGTGAGAGCAGAAGGATTGCAGGAGAGGCTGCAGTGTCCTGTGGCATGCCTGGCCTGCAGCAGGAATTGCTTGTCTTGCTTTGGGGCTTGAGCATCCTCGGAGGCTCGTGGAGCAGCTGTGGTGCAGGGGACCGGCACAAAGGTCAGTTCAGTTCATTGCTCTGCTCCCTCCTTGCCTTGCAGACACTGCAGGAGGAGAAGGAGCGGAAGTCAGAATGCCTTCCTCCAGAACCACATCCCGACGACCCAGAGAGCGTCAAGATCATTTTCAAGCTGCCTAACGATTCCAGAGTGGAGAGGCGATTCCACTTCACACAGTCATTGACGGTGAGCTTGGGGTGGAGCTGAGGGGCCTTGCAGAGCAAGGGAGTGGAGAGACTTGCAGGTGGCTCAGCAAAGCTTTATTTCCCTTGGACTTTGCCAGATGGTGATCTGTGCAGGCATAGCTGCTCCTTGGTGAGTGCTGTAGGGTCTGGTTCCACCAGCTGGGAAGAGGAGAGAAAATGGAAGAAGCTTTTTTTTCCTCCTGAAAAGCTAGAAGGTGCCTCTGCCAATGACAGGGCAAGGGTGGGACTAGATGATCTTTAAGGTCCCTTCCAACCCTTAATGTTCTATAATTCCACTGCTCCCTGTGAAATAAAGGTGTTGTAGGAAGAGCCAGAAACAATGTCTGGTGTTCCCAGTGCTCTGTGCCAAGCCCAGTTTCATGTGTGCCAAGAAAATGGCTGTCTCAGGTCTACAGTGCAGTGATGGTGCAAATTTGGGAACCTTCCCCCGCGCGATGCCAAGGATTCACTCTGGCTGTGTTACTGCTCCCCCAGCTGGCAGTTATTTCTGTGCTTCTTTCCCAGGTGATCCACGACTTCCTGTTCTCCTTGAAAGAAAGCCCTGAGAAGTTCCAGATTGAGGCCAACTTCCCTCGCCGTGTCCTGCCCTGCCTCCCTACAGAGGAGTGGCCCAACCCCCCCACGCTGCAGGAGGCCGGACTCAGCCACACGGAAGTCCTCTTTGTGCAGGACCTCACGGACGATTGACACTTCTTTTTGGTTTTGTTTTTGTTTGTTTTGTTGTTTCGTTATTTTTTTTTGTTTTGTTTGTTTGTTTGGTTTTTTTTTTCCAGAAGACACAAAAACAAAAAGAGAAATTCATATTATTATTATAATACAATATTTTTTTTAAAAGACTGCGTACAAACGAGGGATCAGAGACCACATGGCCTGTGCCAGCTGTGCTGCGTGTGTGCGCTGGCGAGAGGACGCGTGCGCACGGCCATCCCCTGCACCGGGGGGCACACAGGGGGGGAGCTGGTGTTGCCCCCTCTGCCCTCCCTGGGGAGGAACAGGAATGGCAGCTCTTGGTAATTATTGCTTTTATTGATGACAATAATAATAAAACCCCAGCAACCCAACATCTCGTGAAGATTTGATACTCTGCTGCTCCTGAGAGACGCAAGACCGAGCACCGGACCGTGCTGGGAATGGGGTGGGGGGGAAAGGGCTGGACAGACTTTCTTCAGCTTCCCTCTGTGTATAAATACTGTTCTTTTAATATTTCTCTTGCTTTGTAATGACCAAAGGAGATTGGGGTTGACTCTAGTATTAACTTTTTGATAAAGAGCTGGTTCGATTCTTACCCATGTGGGGTCTTGCCCAGGGTTCTTAGCCTGCGTAGTGTAATAAACTCTGCCTCTAGCATGTCTGTGCTGATGCTTTCTGCCCATGCCCCAGGGAGGTGGGGGCAGCTGCTCTGGGGCTTGTGGCTCCCACAAGTGTGGGTGCACTCAGCTTCTGGTCTCACAGTGGTGATTTTGTGCTAAGGGAGCTGTTACAGGAGAGCGTGCCCAGCACAGGGGTGGCAAGGCTGGGGGTGCTGCTGTGCCACCTCCTGTGCTCTGGGCTCAGACTGGGAGGGAGGGGAGGGAGCTGATGAGGCTGGGTCAACCCTCTTGGCGCAGGTGGGAGGTGGAAAAGGTGTGGGAGGTAAAGAAGGCTGGTCCCTGCCAGAGGCTTGGCCAAGGCTGTGGAGCTGTGCCATCAGCTGCCCCGGGGCAGAGCAGTAGGAGCCTGTTCCACCAGTGACCTGTTCTGGAGCCAAGAATGGTTGGGGGTGGAAGGAATCTCAAAGCGAGTCTCACTCCACCCCCTTGCCATGGGCAAGAACACAGGGAGAGCCTCTTCCCTGGCCCAGCCTGGGATGGAGGAGAGGTGGAAGGTGTCCCACTGCTGTGGCTGGAGCCACCCAAGGAGCTCTTCTGTCCTGGGATAGCAGGCAGGAGCGCTTTCCCATCTCTGTGCAAGCTGTGAGGGGTCTCCAGGTGGGAAGGAGGGGGCGTGTGGTGCTGCTTAAAACCAGATCCTGCTGGGGCAAAGCATCCAACCAGTCCCTGCTCCCACCCTCAGGCTCTCCCGGGCTCTCCTCCAAGCCTCTCTCCAGGGCCCTTCCAGCTGCAGCAGCTCCTTCCCATCCCTGGCCCCCACACTTCCCCTCAAGCCCCCATGGAGACAAGAGCTGGGCCCAGCGTGTTGGTATACATCATACATTTATTAGTGAATATCCCTCTCAAAATCAGCCACAACATTAAAAAAAATAATGATTGCACTACTTGGTCAAGCAGAACTAGCAACTTTCATTTTAAAAAAAGTACAAATCTGTTAAAAATTTCAATCAGTATAATACACATATATATAATACAACATACTAGTTATGTTAAATGCTACAAAACCAATATGATTCCAATGGAATGGAAAAAAACAAACACTTTTAGAGCTTTAAGAACCTTTTTTTTCTATATATTAGCCTTTTTTCAAATACATACATGGGAAAAATGAGGTAACTGTAAAATGTGCAAGTAACAGAGCAAAAAAAATTATATATATATATTTATATATATATATATATATATAAAAACTTTCTAACACAGAACACACGTCCTAGCACCTTCCGGGGAGCCGCGGGGAACGCGGGGGTCCCACCGGAGGGCCCGGGGACTGGTATAATAGAACAGTAAACAGTCCACTATCCCACCACAGGAATTCATTGGTAAACAGTGGTATCTACAGCGCAGTCAGCAATCACAAACACCCTAAATAATTGTTTTTTAGTATTTTTTTTTGTCATTTTTTCTTTTTGTTATTTTTTTTTTAAATGATACTTTTAGCTGCTCATTGGAATAAATTCTGCAGCACACGAGCTGTGAGCTTTCGAGTCGCCGTCAAAGGACCGTAAGGCTTTCCTGGCTCCCTGGGCACCGCGAGGGCGGGAGGGGAGGAGGGGGGCGTCTCCGGGGGCGCGAAGCCGGGGACTCCTTTGGTTATCTGTCACTGAGTGAGGGACGGGGAGGGGGCCGGGGTCCTGCCCAAGGGGCACCGAGCCCAGCGGTGCCGGCGCCCGTGCCACGGTGGAGCGAGCGGCGCCGAGCCGGGGCCCTTGGCCTCGATGCTCCGCATGGAGGGCGGCCGCCGGAGAGGTGGGAAAGGGCGGCGATGGGGGGGAAAGAGCTGGCCCGTAGCCCCCCCACCCAAACCGCTCGCCGCCCGCCCCCGCGCCCAACCGGGCAGCGTCTGGGGCCGGCCCACCGGTGGCTGGCACTGCCCTCCGGCTGCTTCAGCGTGGGGAACACCATCGTGCCCACCCGCCTAAGCCAGGCGCGGCCACCTCACCTCGCACCCGGCCGAGCCACCGCCGGGGGCCAGCCCCGCACCTGCCCCCCGCCCCGCGGGGAGCCGCCCCCTCCCACCCCGGTCCCTTGCACACTCCGCCGCCGCGGGCGCGGACCCCGCGGGGACGGCCCTGAAAGTCTCACGGTCCTGCTGTGGCGTTGCGGACATGTGCAGTACAGTGCATGGCAGTATCAGCTGAGCACAAAAACCCCTCTCCCCACCCCCCTCACCCCACAGCCGGCTAGACGTAGCCAAGACCACGTTCCAAGCTGGTCAGACATGCATGCATATTTGTGAACATTTACATAGGGCTGGCGTCCGCTCGGAAGCTCCCAGGCGTCGGCGACGCGCCAGGAGGGGAGGGCGGTGCTCTCACCACCACCCCTGCCACCGCCTCCCGTCACCCTCCTCGCTAATTAATCATGCAAAACAACGGCCACGCGGGATTGATGGAGCCGGGCGGCGGCGTGGTGGCTTCTGCCCCTGCCCCTGCGTGGGCAGGGGGGATACAGTGGCAAGGGGCCCGCTCACAGCTCCCCCACACCAGCCGGGCCAAGGCCAGGGTAGCACTGAAAATACTCCACGAGGTTATGAATAAAACCCCCACCCCGCTCTGGGGGCCGCAGCCCAGCCGGCCCCTCGCTGCCCACCGGCTGGGGGAACCGCGCCGTCCAGCCAGCAGGACGGGGCACAGGGCTACCTTGATTTACGTCTTCGGGACAGAAAAAACGAGCAGGAGCCGGGGGCCGGGCAGCACACCGGGGACACCACATGCCCAAAGCCCTAGGGACGGGGTTGGTGTCCTCTCCTCAAGCTTGGCTGCCTTGCGGGATGCCACAGGGCCTGGCCCCGGGAGCTGTGCTGGCCAGGCACAGGGGAATGAACAGGGAGAGGGGACAGGGCTGCACCTGCACCGTCCTCCCACTGGTGAAAGACCCCAAGCAGCCATAGCCCTCTGGGGCTCCCCAGGGCAGCCGAGGCAGAAGAGAGGCCACGCCAGGCTGCGCACAGGAGCGGGGACAGAGGCATTCCTGTGTTCCTGCCTTTCTGCCCCAGCCACGCCGCGGGGTTGCTGGTGTCCCACCTTGGCCACGCTCTGCCAGCCACCTCCTCCGGCTGTCCCCGGGGCTGGGGTGCCGCCGGCATCAAACCCGCAGCGCTCTCTCCTCTCTCCTCCCCGCGTCCTCCCGAGAGCAACGCCGAGGGGAGGAGCCGCCTGCGTGCCCCTAGGGCAAACGGCCAAGGAACCAAAAAACGTGACGGAAATGAAAAGGAAACACGGGGGAAAAAAAAAAAAAACTATCGTAAAAAAAAAAAAAAAAAATAGTGACAAAAGGAAACACCACTAATTCCCTAGCAGAGTACAAAGACCTGGAAAGTGATGGAGCAACAACAGCGTCTTTGGAGCGCAGAGGGCACGGCCACGCACCTCCCGCCTCCAGCACAACACGATTCGGGGCCCTGGGAGCGCAGCGGGCAGGCGTCCGGCAGAGTCCGTGCCCCGGCGGGGAGGAGGAGGGCTGGCCGGGAGCCCGGACTGCTCAATGCTCACCACATCCGAGGAGAGGCTTTGGGGAGGGGGGGTAAGCGCAGGGTCAGGCCCTAGCAGCGGGCAGCGGCCCCCGCCCCAGCCCGGCGTCCTTGTCCTCTAGCGAATTGTGCGGCACAGCGCCCGCCAGCCTCAGTCCGCCTCCCGCTGCACCTCCGACGCATCCGCCCGGCAGATCGGGCACGTGCGGTTTGCCTGCGAGCAATGACAGACAGGGCAAGTGAGCGGCACCGCTGGCATTTACTGGACCCACCACACACACCACTGGCAAGGCTGGAAACAAGTGCCACGAGTGGTTTAGCCAGCCCTGCTCAGTGCTTGACCCCAGCTCCCAGCACATGCAGGGCACTGAGGCCACCCAAAAGGCAGCACTCTGTACCCAGAGCACCCCAAAAAGCCACCCCACTCCCCACAGTGGGCACACAGGCCATACCTTTAACCATTTGTCGACACACTTGGCGTGGAACTCGTGGTTGCAGGGCAGGACACGGAGAAGCTGCCGGGCCTCAAAGTCGCTGAAGCACACGACACACCTGGAGGAAGCAGCCATCAGTACGGCCCCACTGCCAGGCCCCCGACCCCTGCCAGGCCCCCCCATGTCCACCCTGAGCTCACTCACAGGGTCTGCTCGGACTGGTGGCTCTCGGGGTTGAAGCGGTAGGATGGGAGGTGCTCGATGTCTGCTTTGGTGAGTCCCCTTGGCTTGGCCTCCCCCAGCCGCTCGGCCAAGTTCAGCAGTGCCTGCAGGGAGATGCAGAAGCCGGCTCAGCTCATCTCATGTTCTGACACAGCACCCCTCCAGGCTCTCCCCACCCAGCAGAGCAATCAACAACCCCCCCCCAGCTCTACCATCCTATCGCTGTGGGGAAGCCGAGCCAACACACCTCATAATTTTCCATCTCCACATCATCCACATCCAGGTCTAAGCTGATCGTGGGCCCCACGGCTGTTGGCGACACAGGAAGCATAGAACTGGGGGGGAAGGACACGGCAGTCAGCACGGGGCTGCAAACCCCAATGTCCACCTTGGCAGCCCCCAGGAGGCAGAGCCCCCTGTGCCAACACAGTGCCACCCCTACCCTGTGCATCCTACAATATTCCCCACCAGTACTCACAGGAAATAGGGCAGGAAGCTCGGATAGTACGGAGGAGGCGGCGGAGGGGGTGGCGGTGGGGGCAGTGCCTGCTGCAGCCGGTACCGCTGGGTGTTCAGCCGCCGGGGCATCATGTGGGGGTATGGCTGCAGGGAGAGACGGGGCACTCAAGAGTCGTGCCAGCCCCGCAGTGTCCCCAACCCCTTCCCCAGGATGGGGACTCACCACGCCAAATGGCAGTTCTTGGTGCAGCGGGTCGTGGGGGAGGTAATGCAGCGGCATGGAGGGCGACAGCGTGGGAGCGTGGTGAGACGGAGGGTATGTGAAGCCTGCGATGGGGTGCTGCTCCCCTCGCAGGTCCACGTCATTGTCTATCCTCTGCAGAGGCTGCAAGGGAAAGAGTTAGGCTGGGAGGAGCATCCCAAATTACACCTCCCCGACGCTATGAAGAGGCATCCAGGGCATCCTGCCCACCACCCCCAGCTTAGACCCACAGGGGATGCAGAAGGACAAGACCCCAAGGTGGTGGGCTCATCACGTCCCCAGCCCGTCCCTCCACCCCGACTCACCATACGTGGATGCTGGGCTTGGAGAGGTACGAACTGCCCCAGGGGGGCCATGTGGGGTGGCTGGTGGGGGGGCACTGGTGGCGGGGGTGGGTGCAGGATGTAATGGTCGCTGGAGATGATGGGAGGGAATGTCTGGTAGGAGACGGGAAGTTGTTGCATGGCACATGCCTGAATCAGCTGTGGGGGAGAAACAGAGAGAAAAACAAGGGTCAGACACCCCTGCCCCCTCCCCAGGGCCTGCAAAGGACCCTGTGCTCCCAGAAACTTGCACTACAGCGAGGTTTGGGTACCCACAAAACCTCTGGGCACTCAGGCTGTCCCCAGGCGTCCCCCGCTGTGACTCACCGGGGGTGGGAGGCAGCAGAGCGGGTAGTGCTGTCCACTGAACATCACTGAGCATGCTGGGAGCTGCTGGGTGCTGCACCCAGGGATGTGCTGGCCAGCGTGGATGGGGAAGCCTTGCGTCGTTACGGTGGTAACCGTGTAGGAGAGAGGGACAGGTCCCTGGTGCACCTAAGGACAAGGTGCCAAGGGCACGGTCAGGGTACAGCCCTGTCTGAGCTGTCCCTGTCCTGACAGGGTCATAGCAGGATGCTGGGTACTCAGCACTGGGACAAAACACCCGGCATTCCCACCCTGCTGGTGCAGCCAGAGGAATGGGCTCAGTGAGGGCTCAACTTGAGGGAGTTTTGGACCCTTCTTTCCTCCATACGGACAGGCTGACACAGCCTCCAACACATCTCCATTACCATGGATTATGATGACAGTTGTCACATAAACAACTCTCCAAGGGGACCATCCCCAGCCCCTGGGAGCAGGGACCACCCTGGACATACCCAGCAAGAGAGAGACCCCAAGATTTAAGTCTCAGAGGACCAGAGAACCAGCAGGCTCAGGGCTGGGTAATCCCAACACCAAGTGGCCAGAGATGACCCCGGGACATGTCACAACTCCGGACACCAGCCCAAAGAACACCACAGGATCACATTTAGGAGTGGGGTTGAGGGCTGCAACACCTACCTGGTCATGCAGATCCACCATGAATGGGTTCTGGTGGGGCGGGTGAGCGGCTGGGTGAAGCATTCGTGGCGGCGTGCTGGGAAGAGCGTAGGCACGGGGCTCATCTACAGGGATGTGCAGCTGCTGGGGGAAGGCAGGGTGCACCTGGGGCTCATCCTGGCCCAGCAGGGTTGCCAGAGGTCGGTCGCGTCGTCCCCACTGACGCCTGGCAGAGGGGCTGTGGGGCCACCGCAGGAGAGAAACAGAGCAGGAGTGACCCCCCAGGCCAGAGGGGCACCACAGCCCCAGGCAGGATGGCAACAGGAGGATCAATACCAGCCCAGTGCCCAGGGTGAGATGCTCAGGGCATTGTACCAGGCCACGTCAGGCTGGACAGCTCCAGAAACAGCTTCTCTGCTCACCCTGCAAGTGCCCTCTCTGTGTCCACAGCATAATAAGTACCTCTGCTCCCCAGGGACCCCTCCTCTGGGCCAGGTGGATGTGCTTCCCTGTCAGTGTCCCCCCAAGCCCCACTGGGAGCCAGCACCTCGCCCCAGCAGGACCAGAGAACCGGCCCCACGTCCCCATGTGCCACAGGGGACAGGGCTCCACACCACCCTGCACCCCGTACCTTCGCCGGAGGTGGTCGGGGCTGCTGCAGGGTCCCCCCGAGAAACGGCGCTGGGCAAAAGGGGCAGAGGGCGGCCGCCTATTCACTGCCAGTTCCCATGGTCGCATTGGTGACGTCGGGAGGCGGGTGGGCACACGGGACCTCAGGCTCCAGGCAGGGCAAGACAAAAGCACCTTGAATTCTGCAAGAGGGACAGTGGGTCACGGCACTGTCTTGCCACTGCTCAGGCTGCTGCTCCATCCTTACAAGGATGGTGATGCTGACAGCCGGACCTTGCAGCTCCTCCACCTAGAGCTGCACCCACCCCATCTCCTGGGGCCGGATATGGTCCTGAGAGGGACTAGGAAGAGCCTGTCCCCAACCCCCTTGTTACTGTCCCTCCCCTTCATGGCCAGAGTCACCCCCCATGCACAACACAGACACAGAGAAAGAGAGAAGAACTTATTTTTGGCACAGACGAAAGAAAGTGATGAAGAGCCCTGTGGCTGTGGCAGCATCCCAGCCTGCTCACCAGCCAACAGGGAGCCTGAGCATGGCATGAGGAGTTTCCTTGATGCTGCTCTGGGGGTGCTCTTTGTTACGCAGGTCCTGCACATCCTACTCTGGAGTGACACTGCTGCCCCAGTGACCAGCACAGGGGCTGCTGGTGGCAGCAGGGCTCATGGCCCTTCTCTGTCAGGGCTGTGCACTTCAATTCCCTGCAAACAGCTGCACATTCCCACGGAGCAGGGGACAAGCATGAGCTGTGCTGAAGCCAGGCAGTCAGCTCCGCTCCCCAAGGCAGTGGGACAGTGGGAACACTGCTCTGGCACTGCCCCATCTCCCCTCTTGCATCCAGCCCAACTGGTCTTCCTGCACTAGAGCCCCCTCCCAGGACACAACTCAACCCCTCAGCCCCAGTGAAGCTTGGCACTACACAGAGGAGACATCTGCATTTGGGGTTGGGCTTTTCCCAGGTCCCAAAAAGGCCTTCCTTGGCTCCACGTGTATCCAAGATCCTCCCTGGGTACCTTTCCATTGCCCAGTTTCCTTCATCCTCCACAGCACCAGGCCAGCACACGGCAGCAGCCATGGCCTTGGCACTGCAGCCTACACGCCCCTAAATCCAGCTCACAGCAGGTTGGTGAGGTCCCCTGCAAAGGAGCTTCTTCAGCCCCACCTCCTCCTCAGCACCCATGGCAAAGACACACCGGGGACAGGAAAAACACTCCATGGACCTGGAGCCTGGAGAATGCTGCTCAGCCCAGCAGGGAGAAGCTGCAATGTCAGTTTTGGGTGATGGGTATCAACAACCACTGGGGCAAGTTCTGTGCCACACACACTCCTTAACCTCACCTTCTCCACACTACTGTGGAAGCTGAAAGCAAAATTCTCTTTGTTTTGGCAGGAAAAAGGAAGAAGAAAAGCAAAAGCCACAGGCTGAGCCCCCACAGAACCTGTCTGTCACTGTCACCAGAGAAAGGGGTGTGCCTGAACAGGAGGTTCCTTCCACAGGGAGTTTATCTTGCCCACCTTGAAGCTCTTTCCCGGCTGCAATATGCCCCTGAATGGGCTGGGGGCCAGAATGCAGCAACAACCCTGGCTTAGGCCCACTCTGAAGAAGCCTGAGGTGTTACTTCTCCCAGTTCCACATCCTCACTCTCAAAGCACACGTGGTGCGAAGGCACAGGGGCACCTTCCAGACCAGGCACCGCAGCGAACGGCTTGGGGATGGGCAGCACGTCCGCAGGGGAACACTGAAGCCGTACAGGGGCTCGCCTGTTCCTGGAACCTCCAGAGCGGGGGCTACCTGCGCTCCCAGAACGGCATCCCGAAGCAGAACGGCACCTCCGACTTGCAGGACGGGGCTGGCCCGGCCCTCGTCCAGCCACCACCAGCACCCATAAGATACCCACCCTCCTGTCCCAAGCGAGCACACCCGGCTCCCTCCGCACCCGTGGCTGGAAGCCAGCGGCCACACCGAGCACGGTGACCGTGACCCCGCAGAGGCCACGGCAGCTCCGAAGCGAAGGGGATCGCGGTCTCGCAGCCCCTCGGAAGGGCGGGGGAAGGCGGCTCCCGAGCCCCGCCGAGAACAAAGTTAGCAGCGCGCCAGCGCTCACGCCCGGTGCCATCTGCTCGGGCAGAGCCGGGCTCCGGGGCTGCCGGGGGAGCCGCCCGCCCCGGGGCTCCTGCCACCCCGCTGCCACCCGCCGCCGGCACCGTCCCGGCACCCCGAGCTCTCCCGTAGCCCCTTCCCCACCGTTTCCACACGAGCGCCGCCAGCTCCTCCGGGAGCGGGGTCACCTCTAGCCCCGCCGCACCGGCAGCCCCTTCGGAAGGCCGACCCCGACCCCCAACACCACCGCCAGACCGGACCCGAACCCGATCCCGGGAGTGCGGGACGGCGGCGAGCGGCGGGGCGAGCGGCACATTCCGGAGCGCACCGACGGAGCGCCCCACCGTGCAGCACCCCGGGCAGGCACCGCGGTCACCGGCACCCGGGAGCGCACCCCAGCCCGCGCCCCCCGCCGCTGAGCCCTGCCGGTGCCGGTACGGAGCTGTGGCTTTAAGAGCGGCCGCTCCGGGGCCATGTGCTCGGCGCCAAACAAAAGCAATAACAAAGGCGGCCGCCGGACCCCGCCGCCGCCGCCCGGGGCAGGTGCCGTCGGGGGTCCGGGGTTTCTTTTTTTTTTTGCACGGCCACGCCCCCGCCCCGCTCCCGCCACCTCCCCGGCAGCAGTACCTTGCCACCGACGGCCCTGGGCCGCCGCTCCGGTTGCGCTGCGGCGCCCCGCACACTCCCTCCACGCCAGCTCTTTGTTGCCGACGCCGGGCGGGCCTGCCCCCCCCGGAAGGAACTCCCTTTAATTTGCGCAGGAGACAAACAGCTACAGACCCTAATTTCTCCATTATGGCATCAGGTGTGCTTGCTCTGCTACTACCCTGTTCTGCAGACACTACAGTTCCTGGTAGGTGCTGTGAGTTTCCTTTTTTCTATTTATTACAGTAGTTTAGTAAGTGCAGGATCAGGAAAAGGGCAACTAAGTGGTTTCAGGTCGCTCTGTGCTGTGTGTTTTGCTTAAAAGGTTCCCTGATGTTGTGCGCTGCAGGAGCAGCACCGGGGCAGAGAAGGAGCCAGGCGCACATTGTGGGAGGCATGTCCACAACAAGGGACAGGGCAGCGAAAGGAGAATGGAATAATCAATTACCCCAGGGAGGAGTGAGTGCGATTTGCTCAAGCACCTGCTGTTTTTCTTGGCCTCGGAACTGGGCAGACTCTCTGGCGGACCAGGTGGCTCAGCTGGGTCTGCCTGCATTCATCATATTTATAGCTGCTGTCTTTGCAGAGGGGTCTTCCATTAACAAGCAGATCTGAAGCTGCCCAGTTAGCGTTGTGAGGATGAGTGTATCTTACGGGTCCCCTCGGGATAGAAAAGCACAGGGCACTCATCAACCAACGTTGTAGCAGGACATCACAAGATTCCCTGTACCCTGCAGGGGTCGAGCGTGGTGTACAGCCAGGGCAGAAGTGGTATCCTGGGAGGGAAGAGGGGCACTGCTTTTCCTCTCCTGGGGGAATGGAAAGTTAGGTTTCTTTGGGCTCGCATCAGTTTGATTCCTTTCTCATCCTCTGGACCTGCCTGCTGTGGCTGGGGGCCCAAGCAAGTATTGTGGGCTTTGATGCACCTTGTACCCCCGACGTACGTTGTGGGTTCAGGCTCAACAGGGTCGATGACCAACTTGATTTTGATTTTAGATATTTGCAAAGGGGGGCAGGCGGCAGGAATTAATGTCTCAGGGCTCCCCATAGCACCTGCACAGGAGGTAGATAGGCGGATTTAGGCTTGCTCATCTGCTGCCCGCTGATGTTTTGAGCATGGGACAGAGAGCACCCGGTGACAATGTGGTGGATGCCTGGGCTCAGGCCTGCTGCAAAAACACTCGACTAAACAACACTTTGGAAGTGTTGTGGTGCTGGTGCAGAGGGTGTTCCAACTAACTGCATACTCTAGGCAGGAGAAAAGTATACCAGAGAGGCTAAAGACACTTTCATATCGATTATTAAAAGTGTAATGTAAGGAGCAGAGCACAAGTGGTCTGTGGACAGTCTCGGGCTCTTAGGTCCACAACAGAGGGGACAGCAGTGCAGTGGGCTGGAAACGTGTACTGCTGTTTGTGCATATCCCCAAGCACAGGTTGCAGAGCAGCACTGAGCCACAGGGACTACGTTTGCCTCAAGCTCCAAAGGGTGTGTGCAAAGGTACTCCCAGCAAACCTTTACTAACCAGCACAACCACATTTGGCACTAATCTTTCACCCCGAGCCACTGATTGGTGGGGCAGCATATGCTTTGCCCCCAGGACTCTATGCTGAGTCTGCTTCTCACAGGAAAACTGCAAAAGGTGAACGGAGAGGGGCACCACCACCACCTTCCCACCCTGCCATGCACCACCAACTAAACCAAACAGGCAGCTGCACCACCCACAGTTCAGGGAAACCGGCCCTTCCTAGCTTTTCTCTGTATGAGGATCTTCGTACCCACTTGATCCTAACTACACCAGGGCAGTATGGGGAGGAATAAGAGTGCTGTACCCTGCAGCACACATGTATGGGGTATTCAACAGAGAACTGAGGCAAAGATGCCAGGAAAAACTCTACGGAGAAGAAGTATTAGCGGGATTTGCATACACTGCCCAAGGTTACCTCAGTGGAGTAAGGACTAAATGGGAAGCACAAGGGATTAAGGGACTTATGACGCACACTAGTAGGAGGCGGGGCAGTAGGGGTTGCTGCTGTTTTTCCCCTTAAGGATGTAGGTGCATGCACTCCCTGGGGAGCAAGGCTTGTCATCGCCCTGTGGGTCAGGACTTCTGTGGGGCTCTGTGGCAGAGAGAGCTATGAACTCAGGGCACACAAGCTGACGGAGCGCATGAGCGTCCGGGCTGAACTGTTCCAAGGGAATGCACTGCCTGGCTGTGGGCAGTGGCGGACCCCTAGCCCCTCCAAATCCCCCCCAGACCACCAGACAACACGGCAGACGCAAGGCCAGTGATGGTGTTTTATTTCAAAAGTTTAAAAAAAGAGGTTATCTTTTTATTTCTTTTTTTTTCGCCAGAGCCGAGCATTCAGCTTGCCATAAGCGTGTCTGAACTCAGAATGGCTCCTTGTGTGTATTTACTCCAACAGCAAATCTATACAGGGGCAAACCAAAAAGCAGGAAGAATGTTCATACAACCTGGCTGAATCTCACCGCTGGTAAAGAAATCCCATGACAGCCCAACCTGATGGCGTGGCCCTTCGCACAGCAGTGTGTGAGCAGACAGGCTCTCAGAAAAAAATCTCTAAAACAAAAGTACTTTCACATCACATCAATTTTCCCCTCATTTTGCTGGGAATGAGTTTGGATCGAGTGTATCACCTCTCATATCCCTTCACACCTCTCTGCTCTGCACAGCTGTGAAGCCGAGTTACAGTGCATCAAGGATGTTGTCGATTTTGGAGACCAGATATGGAGACTTGGTTGGAATGCATATTATCGTTCTCATGTACGTTGTCCTGCTTGCTTGGCCTGCACCAGCCGCTCCGCCTTCTACGATGACGTCAGGACAGCTCATTTACTTGGCCATCCAGCTTCTGAAATTCACTTACCCTGGCCCGGGAGGACAACCAAGGGAGTATTAGAGGAGACAAACAACAAAACACAATTCAATACAGTGAAGGGAATCAAGCAGATTGACAGTAATAGAAAAAAAGATGAAGCGCGCTAAGTACAAACTCTCTCAATCCCTGAATGTTGCCTCCCTGAGCCTCACCTTCTAAGGATATTCATGAATGAGTAACTAAGGAGGAAGATAAAAGGGGCATCCACAAGGACCCTTGGAGCCTACTGGCAAGGGCTGTTACAGAGTAGGTTAATGATGGATTTTAAAGGCTGCAGAGCTAAATCACAGTCTGACGCGGAAGCTGGTGGTCCTACAGTTAATGTAATGAACGTGTGAGGTGGGTAGGTCTGTAATGGACAGAGTACTCCATTGAGTTAAATGACAGAAATAAACAAGGTGGCTTCAATAAATCGTACTTAGAGGACTGAAGTGCCCTTCACTTGGGTAAGTGGCTGCCTTCAAGGTAGCAGTGAATATATGAGGGAAGGGAGAAAAGTGGGTTGTGTGCTCATCGTACCCTGGGCTTTCAACCATGGTAGAGCAAAACACCCCCAGAGGAGCATATGTTACCAAAATTCTGTCAGCACCAAATGCAGATGCAACCAAGAAAATAAGAGATGAGGGAGGAAGTTTTGGGTTGAATGGTGCCTGAGTAGTGGTCTGAACTGCTAATGGTTGATAGTTTCCATTTTTGCTTAAGTGTCAATGCTCATGAGCTCAATGAGAAGCATCTAGATGTGTAACAAAAGCATAAATCTGTACAAATGCAGATGGTTCGGGTCTTAAAAAAACAGAACAAGCAGCTGTTTACCACGAAACACGTACCTGGGCTGCATAACTGAGATTACTGCAAAAATAACCACTTTCACAGCCCTGCAGGAGATCAAGCCATTTTCAAATAAAAAAAACCACTAAGATTGCGCGCAGAAAACTAAAACCCCCAATTAAAACCATGAGAATACTTGACAGAGCGAAGACAGGAGGAGTTATAACACACATTAG
>CM031869.1:3384283-3524777 GCA_018697195.1 Certhia americana | reverse complement strand
GGTTTCTGGTGTGGCGGGTGAGCGGCTGGGTGAAGCATTCGTGGCGGCGTGCTGGGCAGAGCGTAGCACGGGCTCAATCTACAGGGTTGTGCAGCTGCTGGGGGAGAGGCAGGGTGCACCTGGGGCTCATCCTGGCCCAGCATTGGTTCCAGATGTCGGGTGTCTCGCGGCCATCGACGTCGTCCCCACTGACGCCCTGGCAATGGGCTGTGGGGCGCGCACCGCAGGAGAGAAACAGAGGCAGGGAGTGACGCCCCAGGCCAGAGGGGCACCACAGCCCCAGGCATATGGCAACAGGAGGATCAATACCATCCCCGTGGCCCAGGGTGAGATGCTCAGGTCTGGCATTGTACAGACGCACGTCAGCTGGACGCTCCATAAACAGCTTTCTTCTGCTCACCCTTTCAAGTGTCCTCTCTGGTGATCCACAGCGTAATAGTACATCTGCTCCCCAGGGACCCCGCTCCTCTGTGGGCCAGTGGATGTGCTTCCCTGTCAGTGTCCGCCCCAAGCCCCCACTGGGCGCCTCACCTCGCCCCAGCAGGACCAGAGAACCGGCCCCACGTCCCCATGTGCTCACAGGGGACAGGGCTCCTACACCACCCTGCACCCCTGTACCTTCGCCGAGGTGGTCGGGGCTGCTGCCAGGGTCCCCCGGAAACGGCGCTGTGGGCAAAAGGGGCATGAGGGCGGGCGCTAGTCAACTGCCAGTTCCCTGGTCATTGGTGACGTCGGGAGGCGGTGGGCAACACGTGACCCTCAGGCTCCCAGCAGGGCAGGACAAGAGCACCTTGATTCTGCAAGAGGGACGTGGGTCACGGCACGTCTTGTCCACTCTCCAGGCTGCTCAGCTCCATCCTTACAAGGATTGGTGAGGCTGACACCGCACCTCTTGCAGGCTTCCTCCACCTAGAGCCTGCAAACCAGCCCATCTCCTGGGGGCCGGATATGTTCCTGAGAGGGACTTGAAGACCTGTCCCCAACGACCCTTGTTGTACTAGTCCCTCACCCTCATTGGCCCTAGTCACCCCCCCATGCCAACACAGACACAGAGAGAGAGAAAGAACTATTTTGGCACAGAACGAAGAAAAGTGGCTGAAGAGCCCTGTGGCTGTGGCAGCATCCCCGCCTGCTCACGCAGCCACAGGGAGCCTAGCATGGCCATGTAGTGAGTACCTTGATGCTGGCTCTGGGGGTGCTCTTTGTTACGAAGGTCCTGCACATCCTACTCTGGAGTGACACTGCTGCCCCAGTGACCATCAACCGGGCTGCGGTGGCAGCAGGGCTCATGGCCCTTCTCTGTCAGGGCTGTGGCACTTCATTCCCTGCAAACAAGCTGCCATCCCACGGAGCGGGGACAGGCATGAGCTGTGCTGAAGCCAGGCATGTCAGCTCCGCTCCCAAGGCAGTGGACAAGTGGTAAACACTGCTCTGGCACGCCCCCATCTCCCCTCCTGCATCCAGCCCAACTGGTCTTCCTGCACTAGAGCCCCCTCCCAGGACACAACTCAACCCCCTCAGCGCCCCCAGTGAAGCTTGCAACTACACAGAGGAGCATCGCATTGGGGGTTGGGGTCTTTTCCCAGGTCCCAACAAGGCCTTCTTGGCTCCACGGTATCCAAGAATCCTGTCCCGGGGTACCTTTCCATTGCCCAGTTTTCCTTCATACCTCCACATTCACCAGGCCAGCACACGTGCAGCAGCCATGGCCTTGGCACTGGGCAGCCTACACGGGGCCCCTAAATCGCAGCTCACAGCAGTTGGTGAGGTCCCCATGCAAAGGAGCTTCTTCTTCAGTCCGCCACCTTCCTCGCAAGCGACATCCTATGGCATGACGACAGCAAAAAACCGGGGCCAAAGGAAAAAGCACTCCTAGACCTGGAGCATGAGAATGCTAGCTCAGGGTGCCCCAGTGCAAGGGAGAAGCTTGGCAATGTCAGTTTTTGGGTGATGGTAATCAACAACCACTGGGGCAAGTTCTGTGTCCAACACACACTCCTTAACCCTCACCTTCTTCTTCCACCTACTTGTGGGAAGCTTGAAGCAAATTCTCTTTGTTTTGGGGCAGCACAGGAAGAAGAAAGCAAAAGACCACAGGCCTTAGCCCCACATAACCTGTCCCCGTCACTGCGACCAGAGAAAGGGGTGTGCCTGAACAGGAGGTTCCTTCCACAGGGAGTTTATCTTGCCCACCTTGAAAGCTCTTATCCCGTCGCATATCCCCTGAATGGGCTGGGGGCCAGAAATGCAGTCAACACCCTGGCTTTAGCCCCACTCTGAAGAACATGAGGTGTTACTTCTCCCAGTTTCCACATCCTCCCTTCGAAAGCACACACGTGGTGCGAAGGCACACGAAGGGCAACCTTCCGAGACCAGGCAAACGCAGCGAACGGCTTGGGGATGGTCATCACGTCCCAGGGGAACACTTAGCCGTACCTGGGCTCGCCTGTTCCTGGAACCGCTCCAAGTTTCGGGGTAGCCTGCGCTCCCGGGAAGCGCTATCCCGAATGCGAACGGCCCCTCCGACTTGCGGGAAACGGGGCTGGCCCGGCTCGTCCAGCCACCCACCACCTCCCATAGATACCCACTCCTCCTTTCCCAACGCGCACACCCGGCTCCCTCCGCAACCCGTGGCTGGAAGCCAGCGGCCACCCCGAGCACGGTGACCGTGACCCCGCAGAGGCCAGGCAGCTGCAGCTCCGAAGCGGAGGGATCGCGGTTCTCGCAGCCCCTCGGAAGTGCGGGGGAAGGCGGCTCCCGAGCCCTGCGCCGAGAACAAAGTTAGCAGCGCGCCAGCGCTCACGCCCGTGCCATCTGCTCGGGCAGAGCCGGGCTCCCGGGCTGCCGGGGGAGCCGCCCGCCCCGGGGTCCTGCCCCAACACCGCTGCCCACCCGCCGCCAGGCTTTCCCGTCCCGGCACCCCCGAGCTCTCCCCGTACCCCTTCCCCACCTTTCCGACAGGAGCGCCGCCAGCTCCTCTCGGAGCGGTGTTCCACCTCTAGCCCCGCCGCACCGGCAGCCCCCGCTCGGAAGGCGACCCGACCCTCCACACCACCGCCAAACCGGACCCGAACCCACGATCCCGGGAGTGCGGACGGCGGCGCGCGGCGTGAGGCGAGCGGCGACATCCCGGAGCGCAACCGGGGGGGACGGAGTCGCCCCACCGTGCAGCACCCGGGCAGGCACCGCGGTCACCGGCACCCGGGAGCGCACCCAGCCCGCCGCCCCCCCCGCCGCTGATCCCTGACATGGTGGCCGCGGTAACGGAGCTGTGTCTTTAAGGCGGCCGCTCCGGGGCTATGTGCTCGGCGCCAAACAAGGCAAATAGCAAAGGCGGCCGCCGAAACCCGCCCCGCCGCCGCCCCGGGCAGGTGCCGTCGGGGGTCCGGGGGACGGCCCCCGCCCCCGCCCCGCTCCCGCCCCCCTCCCCCGCCCTGCACGTACCTGCACCGACGGCCTGGGCCGCCGCTGCCGGTGCCGCTGCGGCGAACCCCGCCCCCTCCCTCCCGCCGCTCTTTGTTCGCCGACCGCCGGCCCGGGCCTGCCCTGCCTCTTATCCTTCAGCGCCCCGCGCGCGCCGGCCCCTGAATACCCGCCGCCCTCCCTCCCGCCCGCCTTCCCGGCCGGGCCGGCCACTTCCCCGCCGCCGCTGTTTCCGGTGCCTCTTTGTTTTCCGCGGCGCGGGGGCGTTCCGCGGCGGCCGGCTGCGCGGGGGTGCCTGTCCCTTATAAGGAACCCAGCGGACGCACCGGACCAGAGTCACAGCGCTCGGGTGGCAACCGTGGGCGCGGCGCGCTGGCGCGGGGGGGCGGCCGGGGGCACCGGGGGGGGGGGGGCGGACGCGCGCGCGTCCCACGTGACCAGGGAGCGTGTCACGGTCCGCAGCCATTCGTGGAGCGGGGGCCGCCCGCGGGCAGCGACCCCCGCCCTGGACCACCGCTGGGGCCCAGACCTGGCGGCCCGGATACACACACGCCCTCAGGCAAGCCGGCCTGCTGCCGCTTACTACCGGCTGCCTTGCCCTCGCTGCGACAGGCCTTAAGGATGGTGGCACGCTACCTGCGGCTGTGCCCCCGCATCACTCCCGGGCTGGCAGCTCCGTGGGCCCGGTGGGCCGCGGGGACGGCAGCCACGTATGGCCGGGAGTCGCCGTGCCTCTGTGGCGGTGGGCAGAAAAACCCGGGGGTGGGGAAGCAGGGGTTCGGCTCCCCGCCACCTTCCGCGCTCGGACAGGAGCATGGGGGAGCTACTCCCCTCCCGCTCAGCACATCGAACCCTTTACCCGCACCGACAGCTCTCCCAGGGCATCTGTAGCCAGTTCAAACTTTTACGCACTAGAAAAACCCCTTTTCTTTCAGAAGAGCCTCCTATTCTCTCACATTAATTAAGCAGGAACTACTCGCACCATCTCCTGCACACCTGCAGCTCACCTGAGCGAGTCACCCGGCCGGTGGCTAACGCTGAGAGCTGGACACCGAAAGGCAGAGCCCCCGGCTCCCCGGGAGCCCGAGAGGCTGACTGTGCCCCCGGCTCTCCGTGTGCTCCAGCAGCACCGCTCAGGCACCAGTCAAACCCCCGTGCTCAGGACAGCGCATCGCAGCAGCTTCACTGAGCACCAGATGCTGCATCCGAGCCAAATTTCCCCCGGTTACAACGCACACTTAGAAACTCCCAGGTAGGCGAGCGAGCCAGCCGGCAGCCCTGATGTAATGCCTATAAACCAGCCCTCCCCTGACAGCTGGGCTTTAAAGTGCTAACAACCAAAAGGGAGCTAATTAATTTGTAGCATCACCCCTTTCAAAGAAAACCTCAGATCAACGATTTAACAATTCAGTAGCTCATTGTTGCGATGAGCAGTTGCGTTCAGCTTTGCCCGATTTCAGCCCTGTGCCCAGGTCCCTTCAGGCCCCTCTCAAGGCTCTCACCTCTTCACCCGAAATCCGGGTGTGCAGGAGGAACTACACCAGGCTCAAGGATCCTCCAGGACACAGAGCATTCTGGGGTAAGATCACTCTACCATGACTGTCAACTGCTTCTGTCCCCATGGTAGGGGACACACAGGACAGGAAGGCAGCACAGCAGGGCAGACCTATGACAGTGTCAGAGCCACGCACTCAGGCAAGAACTCCAGCAGGAAGAGCCAAAGGATTGAATCAGCCCAAACCTGAACAACCACCCTCCAGGTCTGTTCTACCACAGCCTCTTTGCTTCAGGAGCTGGGGATTACAGGGAAGAGAAGGAAAACAGCACTCTGTCCTTCAGCCTTGCCATTGTTTATGGGCAGAGGCAGCACTGCACCTTCACAAGGCTGCCAGGACACGGTCTGATCCTGGGCAGAGCACTGACAGAGGCCACAGATGGTGGATATCTGTACAGACACTCCCTCCAGACCTGCTCCAGCATCACCAGCTCCCCCGTGGGCAGCAGCTATCGATATCTTCAGGACAGCATCAGAAGAAGCCATCGATGGAACACAGCTCACACACTGCTCGTGCTCCCTGCCTAGCCAGGCTGGATCATTCCCCTGGCACAGCTACACTGCACACGGCTGTGCCCAGTGAGGATGGGCAGGACACATCCAGCCGCAGGATCAGAGCATGTGGAAACAGCTCTGCCCACACTGTCTCAGGGACACAGCCATACACACAGACACCAACATCACACTGCCCCAAGTACACAGCTCTGCCTGAAAAGCCATGGGAGGGGCGCAAACGCTGCTACAGCAAGGCTGGTGAGTGCTTCTGGGATCCCAGTCCAGCCACAGAGACCTGTGACACCCTGCTGAGTGGGACAGCCCGTAAGCCTTTAGAAAGCTCTCTAGCTGCAGGGGCTGCTCAGGCTGAACCTGGCTGCTCTACAGCCAACAGGTGGCCCATCCTTTCCTTCAGCATAGCCAGGGGCCAGCAGGATGAAGTCTCCCCGAGCCCAGGCTCTTTAAGAGACCATCTGCTGCCACAGACATGCCACCTCCCTTGCCCCATATATAGGTCAGGTCTGACACAGGATTAGCCAGGGTGATCCAGTGGTGAGAGCACATCTCCCACTGGAGGCTTGGTCTGCCCTGTGTTCTCTCCGACACCCAGGGTGCCAATGCTTCACCTCCACATTCTCCTGGGCCTCTCACACAAGTCCAGGGAGAGAAAGAGGCACCAGATCCTTCCCTTTTCTCCTCAGGGCATAGGAAAAAAAAATGTGAAGAAACCAGCACCAAGAACACAGAAGCTCTGAGACTGCAGGGAGGGAGGAGCAGCAAGCGTGTCCCTACCCTATCCAAGGCCCAACACAAGCACCAGAGAATATGGGACACCCCAACATCAGCAGGGCAAAGCGCTTCTCCACTGTGGAGATGGGGGAGCAAGGAGCTCTCTCCCTGCTCCACACACCCGGTGGAGCCGAGTTCACTGGCAGTGGAGGCAGGACGCCTCCGCAGTGATCACACGCCACCCACTCCCACCCCCGGGCTGACAGCACTCCCATCAAACGCCTCCAGCCACACACACGTGGAGGATGCTGACATGAGGAGCGAGTAGCTGCACAGGCAGCGGAACTGATAACGCCCAGTTTCCTGTCGATCTCTCCCACGTGGATTCTCTGATGTCTAATAGCATGGCTGAGCTGCACTGCAGAGGGAGAACTAGCAGTGCCTTCCTCCCCAAGAGTCAGAGCCTGTAGCACGCCAAGACCTCAGAGACAGCATCCACACCTGACACCTACCCCAACTGACACCATCCAGCAAGCTCAAAGCAGAGTGAACACTCACAAATAAACAGTAAGCTTGCAACAAGCCTTCATTTCCTTTAGGACAGGGTAAATAATCTGCAGAGATCTCCACCTTCCTTTGTTTGCCCTAGAAACACCAGCACAACCAGAAGGCTGCAGGTGCAGCAACTGGGTCCAGCTTGGCCACTTCTGTAGCTCAGCAGCATCAAGGAATGGGTTGTGTCCTCCTCTCTCCTGGGTGTGCTCCTCTCCCCTGAACAGAAGCACACTGAACTACACACACCTCCATCTGTCCAGGCATCTTGCAGCAGCCACTTCCACAGCTCAGTTTCACATGGGTGGGAGGAAAAGAGCAAATGCCACCATGTCCATCCCCAACCTGCTGCCTGGGCAGCCTCCCTGGTCCTTCCTACTATGAGACTCTGCTCTTCATGACTCCAGACTCCTCTGCCCTTCACTTTTAGTTCTCATTTTGGAGAGCCCTTTCCTGCAACAGACCCAATCTCTCCTGGGACAAAGCCAGCTCAGGGAGGAGGGATCACCCCTTTTTCCCTTCCCCACACGGCATCCCTGGAGTCCCCAGCTCATCTATCACCTCTCCACAAGCATCTCTCCGAGTCGAGCCCTCTCTCTACATGTTGTGGACAGTGTTAATAGCATCTACCAAGTGAGTGGCCAAGGGCAGGAGGTGCCAGGCTCCAGGCACCTTCCCCACTGCTCTCCACTGCGCCCGGGCAGAGCAGCTCCTGCTAAAGGATACAGGCAGAGCCAGGAGCTGGTGGATGGCAAAGAGCAGTTTCATTACCACTCAGCAAAACGAAACGTCTCTTGAAAGCGCTAGTGACAGTCAGGAAGTTGGGCTGGTTGGTTTGTTTTGCATTTTAAGAAGCCTGCAGGGACACCGACAACCTGCAACGATCACTTTCAAAAAGGAGCTCAGAGAAACTCATGATTTTCAGCAACCATTTACCCTCCTTTGCCCTTGATTAGAAATTTGCCAAGAGGCTGCTTACAAAGATGCACCAAAACAGGGAGTGACCACTACCCTAAGTGCAAAGGAGGTTTGCTGCAATCCCTGTACATCCCTCAGAGAACCCCACACCAGTGCCGGAGGTTGGTTTTAAGAACAAAAACATGACTTTGAAGCTGACAGCCCCTGCGCACAAAGCGCAACTGTGCAGTGACAAGAGAAGCAGCCTGGGGCACAGGAGCTGCCTGACCTCTGCTACAGCTCTCAACGGCAGATTTTTATTGTTCACCACTTTCCCAAAGCACAGGCATGGAGAGAAAACCAAGTAAGACGCTTGGCTCAAAATGCAAACGCAGCCAGGGAGCCCCACCAGCACAGAAGGGAAAAGACAACCTGCCGGGAGGGACCTCACCTCAGCATTGCCAGGCTTGGGGTTAGAAGGACCAGAACATGAGCCCTTCCTTTCCAGGGGCAACAGTGAGAGATGCCCGAGGCCTGAATCACCAAGACACAGGCTCACCGGAGAGAAAGCAGCTGCTAACACACAGTACTGCAGGCCAGTCCTCTGCTCTGCATGGTTGATCTAAAAACCTTCGTTCTGCTTTCCAAGGTAGCCAAAGAAGACCCAGAACTACAGCTCTGCAGCCTGTGAGAGCAGATCTCCAGGGACTAGCCTTGCAGCTGGAAAATAATATTCCCAAGGCCTGCAACAAGCGCTGCTTGTTGGGGACACAGCTCAACCTCACCCTCTGCCATGCACACAGCGAAGTGTGGAGCCCTCCCAAACCACCCCACTCCAGAAAACCCAGACATGCCACACCAGACATGGGCCCCATGGTCTGCTTGTGCCCTCCAGGAAACAGCTCCTGTCCTGAAACCTTGAGGACTTGCAGGTGCAAGGGTGGAGGAAAGGATAAGGCCCATGGTGCAGCTCTGCTGCCTAGAGAGTCAGCAGGCTGGCTTCTCCCAACACCCTTGTGAGCCGACAGCACAGATCCACACTGCTCCCCTCTGGAACTGACCTGTCTCAGGGAGCCACGCAACATCCTCACGCAGCTCCATGACCGCAGGGTTCACAGCTTGGCTCTCTCAAGTTCCTGCATCAGTGTCAGAGGGCTCTGGGAGAGCTCCACAGCACAAGCAGCTTCCTTGGATATTTTAACAGCCCCTGGTCACATCAGACTGGCACCCTACCGGCTGTGCCTGGGATACACAAACCCCTTGGCCAACCAATTGCCCTCACGCAGCAGGTGATAAACCATGTTTCTCCAGACTGGTCCAAGCAGGGAACCAAGGGATGGTGGGAAAATGCTGTGCCCCGGCTCTTCAATAAAGAGGTGAAAACCCCAAAAGCATCCAGAAGCCAGGCTTTTCTGCCAAAAAACCGGCGCCGTGCTGCCTGCCACCACCACCTCCCGAGCCGTGCCCCGCGGCCAGCCTCACGTGACAGTGGAGTGGATGCACACAGGAGGAGTGGCTGTAGTGACAGCGTTACAGCTTGTGTCCAACACACAGCTGAGCCCAGCAAATCCCAGCGCTCTGCAGCTCTCCTTCACAAACTCCACACACTGCGCAGGTACACGGGCATCAGAGAGAGCTCAGTGCCCACAGCCCCAGCAAAATGACACAGGGCTCCCAAACTCTCTGATGTCCATTAGCACAAGGACTGGCTCATACCAAGCCCCGGGGGCCAAGGAGAGCTGTTCTTACATCATCTCCAATTGCCCAGAGCCAGCCCCTCTGCTATTTCAGAACACACACTCCCAGCAGGAAGCAGGGACACCCAGCAGGATAAGCAGGACTTCACCCTAACCCTGCTCTGAGTGACTTTACAGCATTCCCCACTCAACCCTGGGTGGCAGGACTTGACCAAGTAAGCAGACAACCTGGGAGAAAAGTGCTGCAAGCTGAAACCCAGCCCTTACCTGTCAGCTGTTATTTCATTCCCCTAACAGGTCCATAAACCAAGGATAATTAAATCTCTCCTAAACTCTCTTCCATTTAAAATAAAAATCTATAGTCCCTATTTCATTAGCTGGCTCTGGGTTTTACAGCTTGATCAATTCCTCTCACAGGGCCCTGGTCCCGGACAGGCAGATGCAAATATGCAGCTTCCACAGTGTGGATCAATGGGATTTGCAGAGTCTCCTACCCTATTCCTTGTTCCTCAGTCACCAAAGGGAGCCACACAGCACAGCAGGTAGGGACAGTGTGTTTCACATCTCAGGGGAACACCACTGCCATACGTGGTGTCACAGGTCGGAGTCAGTGCCTGGCAAGAACAGAGGCAGCAGCAACGCTCCCTCTCCAGTGAAGGGCCCCAAGAATGCAGCCATGACCCTAAAGGCGAAGCAGCCCAGCATACCAGCAGGGTGACATCTCCCTATTTGCTCCACAGTGAAGAGGGACAAGGCTCAGCTCCCACAGCTGGCAGCTGGAGTCAGAGCCCACCACACCACCACCTCTCTGACCTCCCTGAACACAAAGCAGAAGAGACTCATCGCTGAGACCCAGGCACACAGGTTCAGTGTTTCCTGCCCTTCCCAGCCCTCTGCTGCTGCCCTGCCACACAACACCTTCCCCCTGCCAGCTTGACAGGCCACTAGGCTCCAGATGGCTCTTGCCACCCCTGCAAGCCTCTCCCTCCACTGCAGCGGGAGCTTCCAGAGCCTGGCAGCAGATGGAGGGACCACAGCAGCAGCCAGAGCTGCACCAAGAGCACCCAGGCAGAGCCCACGGAGTGGACATCAGAGTGCTGGGCAGCCCTCGGCCTGGGCCAGCACCCAGGTGCTCCCCAGCACCTATCACATCATTTCCTCTGTTCCAGGTGCAGCTCTCTTCCTCCCTCCCACCTTTATTCAGCCAGAAAGCAGCAAGTTGCCACAGTCCGAGTCCTGTCGGTGCCAGGACACACCACAGTGGCAGAGGGAAGGTCTGGCAGCCCCAGCTCCAGTGAGCTCTGCCCTGGCCACACAACGCCAGTGATGGACAGATCACACCACCAGGGCCCAAATCCTGATCTTTATTCAAACCAGCTGGTACTTGCCAGGGGATATCAGGACAGATTTCTGGGACACAAAACAGCCACCAGTTGGAAAGTGCCCAGCTCCAAGCAAGGCTAGGGGAACAAAGCTTTGCCATCCCACCAAGACACCTTGCATGGCTACATGCAGGAAGGTGGCACTGGAGCCTCCCAAACACACACAGGTGCCTCCTGCCTCACCTGCCATGCCAACACCTGCACTGTCTCCACTGGCACCGTGTCCCAATGCGGGGGGGGGGGGGGGAATGGAGGGGCCACAGTTCACCTGCTAAACCTACCCCACTGCTCGCGGGGTGTGACATCACCCGGCCAGCCCCAGAGCAGACACCCAAAGGTGACAAACAAAGGCGCCCAGCAGGCACTCCGCATTAGCAGTATTTTTAGACACCACTATGGAGCCGGCCTTATTATTTTCATTGCAACGTGCATAATTACCCACCATGCACCGCAGTGACATCAGACGCAGCCGGCTCTCCTCCGACAGCTGCTCCTCCTCCTGGGGCTCCTGCCTGGCCCCGGGGACCCACCTGCCCCGCCGGGCTCTGCCCTGCGCACCTCCCCGGGCCACAAAACCCCACCTCGAGGTCCTGGGGCATCAGAGCCGACACGTGTGCAGGGGGACAGAGAAAGGCACTGACACAGGACAGCAAGAAGGCAAAAATCTCTGGAGCTGCAGGCACACACAGCCCGTTGTGCTGGAGCACGGGGCAGGTGCAGAGCTGGTGGACAAGGTACCAGCACACAACAGAGCTGCGCTCCTGGGAAGAGGGGCTGTCTCCAGAGGGAGGAACAGCACCTGCCTAACCGCAGAGCTCAACACCTGCCCGGGAGATCAAACCCTGGAGCGCATCCCAGCTGCCCATATCCCACACGTCCTCAGTGGGACGGGCTGCCACGGGCCCTACACACAGCCCACGCTGCCAGCACAGATCCTGCCGGGCCGGTGGCACGGCTTGTGTCACTGCCACCACCCCGGGTGCCACTACCCTCACCCCGCCACTTCGGGCTCATTTGTTTCCTACCTTCTCCCCAGGGACAACTTTCCGAAGAGTTTCACCACTTCCCCTCCCGTCCCCTATCCCACACCGGGCCATGCCCCGAGCTGGCACAGTTTACCGGGTCCGGGGGAACGGCGGACGGCACAGCGCGAGGTGCCAAGCGGGACGAGGACACAGCACCATCCCCTGACTCCCGGCCGGCCGGGATGGCGGGACACCCCAAGGAGGGACTCCAGCCGGGGCAGGCTCGGCCAGCCCCCATGGCAGCAGCGCTCCGGCTCCCTCCCCGCTGTCCCCCTTGTCCCCGCGGGGCTCCCCCAGCAGCGGGGGCTCCTCCCACTGCCCTGCGGCTCCACCGGGCCTGGCTGCGCTTTACGGCCGCTTCCCCGAACCCCAATGCCCCGGCAGCAGCCGCCAGCACCGCCCGCTCCGGCCATCCGCCCCCTCCACGCACCGGGCCGGGCCGCCCCCGCCGCACCGGGCCGCGCTCGCTTCTCCGCCCGCCGCACCGGGCCCCGCGGCTTTGCATCCGCCCCATCGCTCTGGGCCTTGCCCGCCGCCCTCCCCGTCCCGCTGCCCCGGGGCTGCCCTCCGCCTTTCCGCCAGCCCCGGGCCCTGCCCGCCGCCTCCCCCTGGTGCCCCGGCCCTGCCCCGCACAGCCCGGGCCTGCGGCTACCGCCGCGCCCCGTACCTCCGGCAGGCGCGCCCCCGGCGCTCGGTGCCGTGCCCCGGCGCTGCCCGCCGCTCAGCCCGCTCGCATGGCGCGGCGGCCGGGCCCGCCGGGCTCCGTGTCCGTCCCGGTGCCGGTGCCAGTCCCGGTGCCGCTCCCGCTCCGGCCTCAGCCCCGCCTCATGGCGCCCCCGCGCCCGCCGCGCCGATGGAACCGGCCGCTCCGCGCTGCGCACCCCCCCCCCCACCGCGCCGCGCCGATGGGCGCGCCCGCCGCCTCCTGCCGTAATGAGCACAAGAACGGCGCGGCTAAAATGCGCGGCGGAGCTCTTCGGCCGTAATGCTCCGAGTGGCAGCGCAGTGAACGCCGCCCAGGACTGAGTTGGGGAATATCACAGGAATTAGAGAATCACAGAATCAGCTAGGCTGGAAAACATCTCTGAGATCATGCAGATCAACCTATGACCCAACACCACCGTGCCAACTAGACCATGGCACTAAACGCACATCCAGTGTTTCCCTAAACACCTCCAGGGACGGTGACTCCACCACCTCCCTGGGCAGCTCGTTCCAATGCCTGGCAAACCATTCCGTGAAGAAATTCCTCCTGATGTCCAAACTAAACCTTCACTGGTCGCCAGGGGGAACAGGTGGACTCCCACCTGGCTACAGCCCCCTTTCAGGAAGTTGTGGATGTCTCAGGACAGCCCTGTGAGGTGTGGAAGTGCCCCAGGACAGCCAGGGGCATTTTGCAGAATGGTGTCTAGCACCAGCCCCAGGAGACTCGGGGGAGGCACCCTGGGACAGCCCTGGAGGACTCCGGGGATAAACCCAGGCAGCTCATGGGATGTCTGTGAGGATGTCCTGGAGCAGCCTTTGCAGGAGCAGGGGTGGTCCTGGACTAGCTCAGAAGAGGTTTGCCAAGAGATGATCACAGTCTGTCCCCTGTAGCCTCATCTCTGGGGGTTCACTGACCCAGGTGTAAGGTGAGATGGGAACCTCAGAGCAGGATGAGTGTCTGGGGAGACTCCAGAGTTTCGCTAGTATCCAGACCCTGTGGGTTCCCCAGAGAATAGGGCCACAGATGCAGGAGCCCAACAGGCTGGCCATGCCCCCCCACTGCCACCTCCCAGCCCTTTTCTGCCTGAGCAGAGCTGAACAATCCACCCTTGTCCCTAACGGGTCTGAAGTAGGTCAGGGAGGCTGGGCCAAGCCCCTGGGGAGGGGGAGTGGGTGGCAGGAGGTGCAGAAGGCCCCAGCACCCGCCCCAGTGACCACACCACAAGGTTGGTGCCCACCCCCTGTCCTGGTAGGATCCCTGTGTCCCCAGCCCAGGGGATGCAGGGCATTTCCCTAACCCCTCTTTGGTCTCCTGGAGTGGTTCGGGATCCCTCTGCATCCCTGCAGGTTCCACACCCCTTCTGGGAGCTGGGGTCCTATGGATGCAGGTTGGGGTGTCTGAATCCTGAGGGACAGCACCCAGCATGGAGACCTGGGGACCTGGTTTTGGGGAGTGAGCCTGGAGCTGAGCTGGGTGGGAGCTGTGGGATGAGCACAAGGAATACGGAAGACAGGAGAGGGATTTCTCACCCCTTAATTGCAGTTAATGATTGATGAAAATGTTTGCTGCAGGAGGCAAAGGTCTGGCAGTGTCAAGATGCAAGTGCAGAGGCAGCATCCCCAGGGACAGAGCCACAGGTAAGGGATATCAGCCCCTATCCCGGCCTCCATGGGCACCTTGCTCCATGGCGGGGGGAGGTGGGGGTGTCTGTCAGCTGTGGAGCTGCCCACAGGCCCTGGCACAAAGAGGGAGACACCGTGATCGTGCCATGGGTTGCTCTTGGACTCTTGGACTGCTTGGGAAGGCTCTGTCAGACGCAAGCAATGGAGCCTCCAGCCATGCCCAAGACAGGTTCCGGGGTCCCCCAGGCACACCCACAGTCTCCTTTACCTGGAGGTCAACCCTGTCCTTCCATGCCATGCCCTCAGGGAGTCCAGGAGGGCAGTGTGGAGCCTGGTGTTTGCTCACCAACCCAGCCCAGCAGAGGGGACTGTCCCTACCAGCACCTCTCCTGCCCTGCTGGCTGCTCCCCGGGAGGGATTTGGGGAGCAGGCCTCAGTCTCAGTCCCTGATGTGTGCCCACAGGCATCCTGGCAGGATGGCATGGCGCTCTTTGGTGCTGTTCCCCTTCCTCCTGGCAACAGGTAAGGATTCTTCTTGGCATCTGGCATGGATGGGTGGGAGGTGTTGGAGTTGCTTTCAACCCCCAATAGTCCTTCTCAATTCCCTGGGGGGAGCTGTGACCCTAAAACAGCTGCCTACCCCATTGGAGAGCCAGAGCAGGGCAGGGCTGGACAGTAGGGAAAGCATGAGGGCTGCAGCTGGAAGAGAAGCACAGTCTGGAGGTGTGGGATGAGCACAAGGATGAGAGTGAGACATGGAGGTTCCCCTGCCTCCCATGGAAACCCAAATCACAGCTGTGAGCTGGGGCTGGAGCTGAGGAGGTGCTGCCAGACGTGGGTCTGCCAGCAGAGCCCAGCACAGTGATGGTGCTCAGCTCCTCTTCCCTGTAGTTTCAGGCAACACAGTCCCCATCTTCAACCAGACCATCTTCTACGTGCCTGAGGACCTGGAGCTGGGTGAGTAGGGTGGTCTCAAGAAGGGCCTGGGGTGTCAGAGGAGTGTTTGGGGGGTTCCCAGGCAGGGGCTGACACTGCCTGTGCTCCCAGGCCAGTTTGCTTTCCAGCTGGAGGCTTATGACCTAGACAACGACCCTCTCACCTACCAAATTGGAGGGACAGATGCCTTCTACTTCTCTGTCGACTCCAAATCAGGCAGAGTGATTCTGAGGAACTCCTTGGACCGTGAGGTGTGGGCAGAGGATGGGAGTCTGGGGGCATGGGCATGGAGGGCAGAGCCTGTGGGTCACTCCCAGGCCCCAAAACCCACCTCCTGGAGGAAGAGTTGTCCTCACTGAGGTTGGGGATCAGCCATTCAAGGATTGAGCTCCACCTTGGACCTGACCAAGTCCTGCCTTGTGTCCCCTCAGCTCCAGGCCAGGCTCACCATCATCGCCAAAGTGTCTGATGGTGTAAATAATGAGGTGAGTGCTGGGGCAAGGGCTGGGTGGCTGCAGCAGGGAGGGAGCCCCCATGGACAGATCCATGGACAAGGCTTAGTGGGAAGGCAATTGGAAGTGGGTGGGTGATGCTGGCTGGCTGGCCAGGGTGGGCATGGGGGGCACCATCTCCCACACACCCCATCCTGTGCCCTCTCTGACACCTGGTAGGTCTCCCAAAAAATGACCATCATCGTGGAGGATCGTAATGACAACGCCCCTGTCTTCCAACACCTGCCATATAATGCAGTCATCCCTGAGGTACCTGTCTGGGACCTCCCAGCCCCCACAGGCAGCAGGCCAGGAGTGCTGGGTGGCTCCTGTGGCATGGGTGTGCCAGCAGAGGGACAACAATGGGCTGGGAACTGTGTGACCCCGTACCTGGGTGTGTGGTGACAGTGTGCCTGAGTGTGGAGTCATCAATGGTGCAGCCGGCACCTGGGAGCACTCTGTGCCAGGGCAATTCCCGCTGGGAGCCTCTGTGTCACCCTGAGACACTGGAATGTGACTGGGACTCTGCCCTTGCAATAAGTTTCTCTGCAGGGTGTGCCCAAGCTACCTGTCAGCCCAGGACAGCTGACACTGGATCAAGGTGTAGATGGGGGTGTGGGCCTGAGTCTGACCCCCATCCAGCAATTCCAGGGCTGGGGTGTAGCCTCTGCTCCCAAAGGGCCCCAGGGAGGGTTGTGAGGGGATCTGGCCTCTGCCCAGCCTGAGCAAGGGCAGCAGCTCGTCCCTGTGTGTCCCATGGCACTGGGCAGTACCTGCAGGGCCAGAACATCTCAGAGCAGGGCTGGCAGGGTCCAGGCCCAGCATCACCCCCCTGCTCTGCCACCACCACCCCTCTGTGTGCCCAGAACACGAGTCTGCACAGCATCATCTACACCGTGTTTGCCAATGACAGTGACACTGGGAACGCCTCCAAAGTCAGCTACAGCATCGAGGAGGTGAGCACAGAGAACTGTGGAGTAGGTCCCACACCATACCCAAACCTGGGCCACCCCTGAGGTGCTGGGGAGCATGGCCAGGGCAGACCCATATCTCTGGGGGTGCAGGGAGGTTTTGGGTCAGGACCCACTGGGCAATGGGTGCAAGCTGCTGAACAGTTTCAGGCCAGGGATGAGCCAAGTGTTTGGGGGTCCCCATGGGCCAAGCCTGGCAGAAGAACGGGGATTGAGCCCCCATGACTGCTGGGACACCTCTGCTCCCTGCCTTGGTGACACAGGCTCTTGTCCCCTGCTCAGGTGACCCCAGACAACATGAAGAATCTCCAGCTCTTCTACATCCTGCCCAATGGGAGTGTGGTGCTCAATGGTTCCCTGGATTATGCCAAGAACACTTTCTACCAGATCAAGATCCTCGCCAAGGTGGGGCCCATCCTGGCGGGGGGGGGCAGGGCTGCCAGGTAAGGGGGCTGTGGGACTGACAGGTGCTCTGTTCCTCAGGATGGTGGGGGATGGCTGCACAACAATTGGACCTTCCAGGAGAGCTTTACTTACCTGTCCCTGACCATTGAGGATGTGCCCAACCTGGACCCACGTTTCCTCAATGAGCCCTACTCTGGCTCCGTGCCTGAGAACTGTGACCTGGTCAGTCTGCCTGCCTGCCCCAATGTCATGTCCCTGCCCCTGGCCCTCCCTACGGCTCTGGAGATGTCATAGGTCCTGCCCTGATGGCCATGTCCCCACAGGGCACCGTTGTGCTGACTGTCACCGCCATGGACCAAGACACAGGGGTGAATGACAAAATCTCCTACACCATCACCAGTGAGTGATGGGGCAGAATGGGTCGGGCAGGGGATGAACAGAAGGGGTGGTCAGGCAGCAAGGGGTACCCTGGAAACTGATTCTGGACACCCAGGCTCTGCCAGTGTGACCTGCTGGCAGAGAGACACCTTTCCCAGTGGCTGCCACTGGTTCCTGCTGTCCCCTTGTCCTAGATGCCAGTGTTCCTTTTGTTATCAATAACACAACGGGCACCATCACTGTGAGTGAGCCCCTGGACCGTGAGCAGCTGCCAAGCGAGGAGGTGCTGCTGGAAGTCACAGTGAGTAGGAGGTAGCAAGTGGAACCCCATCCTCTTCCTCTCCCTGGGCCCCTCCAACCTGCTCTCTCCTCGTGCCCAGGCATGGGAGACACACGTGGATATCCATGGCAAGGTGGCCCATACCAGCACCCTGGTGACAGTCTTGGTGACTGATGTCAATGACAATAAGCCCCAGTTCTACAACTGCTCTCTGTCCAGCTGCAACTTCTCTGCCAGTGCTCAGAACAACTTCACAGGCAGCATCATAGAGCACTCCTCCACCAGACTGCCTGTGTCCAACCTCAACATCGTTGCCCACGACCCAGATAAGGTAGGAGCCTGTCCATGGTGTTGGGTTGTGGTGCCAATATCTGTCCTGGCTGCACTACTCACCCTTGCTCTTGTCCCTCCCTGGCAGGGCATCAACAGCAGTTTTGAGCTGAGCCTGCAGGGTCCGAATGCCAATGCCTTCACTGTGTTCCCCACAACAATTGTGGGCACAGGGGAAGTCCAGATCCTGGTGCAAAACTCGTCATTAGTGGACTACGAGATAAGCCATGTCATGGTGGTGCAGGTGGGACTTGTAGGGCTGGCCTCTTCTGTGGAGGCAGTTCCTGCTCCCTGCAAGTGTTGGGACACAGTGGGGACACAGCCCTTCTCTTGCAGAGTTCAGGAACTAAAGCAGAACAGGGCTCTGCCCTGGCAGTTTGTTTGGTGCAGGGGAGCTGGGCTGGAGTGTGACAGGTCTCTCTGATGTTTGGGAAATCATGTGAGACATAGTCCCTTTTCAATCCTGCAGATCATTGCTAATGACACAGGGAACCCTACAGACTGCTGCTCCACGGCCACCGTGACCATTGACCTCATTGACAGCAATGACCACATCCCTGAGTTCCCCCAGAGCACCTACAACCTGAGTGTGATGGAGAACAGCCCCAATGGCACCATCATCTCCCCAAACATCACGGTCAGGCACTGAGCAGGGAGTGGGCACACCTAATATCCCCAAGCCAGGCACTGAGCACACCTAGTACTTCTAGTACAGCTTGTGCTGAGGGCACTGATTCCCTTCTTACACACAGGAAGGACTCAGAGCAGTGGGTACTCAAGGGTAGCACCCCTTGCCTATCAGGGCCACATTTTTCGGGTGCTCATTGCCAACAGCCACTGTCCCAGACTGATCACTGCTCTGAGGGCTGAAACAGATTGACCAGATGGTTCTTTCTGTCTTACAGGCCTATGACCCAGACAGCGGTGTCCTGGGACAGATCACCTACCAGCTGTTCCCGGAGACCATGTACGTAAGGGCAGAGCCAGCCACAACCAGGGCATCATCCTGGAGACTGGGCTCCAGGCCTGAAGGTTCTATGTATGCCACAGCCGTAAAACCTTCACGGTGAACGCCACAACCGGGGCACTGCTGGTGTACAACGGAAGCTTGCTGGACAGGGAGACTCGCTCCATCTACTACGCCAACCTCCAGGCCAAGGATGGGGGCAACCTGGTGGGCACTACGGTGCTGGAGATCACCGTGCTGGATGCCAATGACATGGCACCCGTCATCATTGGCTCCTACTTCATCTCGGTGGAAGAGGGGCAGAATGTCAGTACACAGATCCAGGTATGAACCAACAGAGGTGGAGAGGTTGACAGAGGGGAGGGACTGTCCCCAAGGGGCCTGACAGCCCTGTTCCAAACGCTGACCTTTTCAGGCCATCGACAATGACGAGCCTGGCAGCCTCAACAGTAAATTGGGCTTCAAGATCATGCCAGGACTGTTCAGCAACAACTTTACCATCAATCCAGACACAGGTGAGATGCACAGCAAGGAGCCCCTGGACCGCGAGGCCTTGGAAGATGAGCGTGGACAGATGGTGGTGACAGTGATGGTGTATGACTACGGCGAGCCACCACTGAACACCACGGTGAACGTCACCATCACCGTGGGGGTGAGCCCTGGGCACAAGCAAGGACATGCTAGGGCAGGCTGGGGCCTGGAACTGGGATGGATGGGCAGGGCGGGGATGTGGAATCCCTGGCTCTGGCAGAGCTGCAATGTCTCCAGGCTTTCTGTGGGGGCAGAGTGAATAGTTGATGCAGGGAGGTAGGAGAGGGCTTGTGCAGCTCCTGCCTGTGGGCAGGCAGGTGCCCACACTCCTGTCCCCAGCTCGCAGTGGGGAATCCTGTTTCCTGCAAGGGCTACAGCCATGGGCTTTGTCTCCTGCAGGACCTGAATGACAACATTCCCGTGTTCCTCAACCAGTCCTATGAGTTCTCAGTCTTTGAAGACTCTCCAGGTAGAAGTTGCATGGCCAGGCTTGTGGGACCATCAGTGGCCCTAAGTCAGTGCCCACTGCCCACTCAGTGTGTCTCCACCTGCAGGGTCCTTTGTGGGTGAGGTGAACGCCACAGACACTGACCAGACAGAGATCAATTCCCGCATTTCATTCCGACTTGAAAGAGGCAGTGGCTCCAGCAACTTCTTAATCCGCTCGTCCCGCCTGGGGCCAGGGAACTACAGTGGGCAGCTGTCTGTAGACCCTGACATGTCCCTGGACTACGACACACTGCAGCAGAAGTTCTTCACCTTGACAGTGCTGGCAGAGAACACGGCTGCAGACAACGCAGGGGACAAGGCCAATGTCTCAGTGATAGTCCACATCCTAGATGTCAATGACGAGTCCCCCACCATCCTGCCAGGCTCACTGCAGGATGTGTCAGTGGCTGAGAACGGGACACAGCAGGGTCTGATCCACACCCTGAACGCCTTTGACCCTGACACCAACCACTCGCTGGTCTTCGAGGAGCTGGCAGTCGCCTGCTTCAAGGGGGACAGCAGTGCTGAGGATGTGTGCTGGGACTGGTTCGTGCTGGCACCCAACGGCTCAGTGCTGGTGAACAGCTCGGACATCGACTACGAGGTGTGTGACAGGGTCCTGCTCACACTGCGGGTGGAGGACCTGTACACTGAGAAGGGCAACCGCTACAGCCAGAACGGTACGGCCCCCACTGCTCACTCCTTCCACCACTGGGCAGGGCAGGTGCTGGGACCTGCCTCTCCCACCTCCCACAAGAAGCTGGGGGTAGCAGGGAGGGAGCTGAGTGGTTTGGCTACAGAGGGAGGGTGTCCCCAGCTCTTTTGACCTGAGCCTTTCAGGGTGACAAGGCTCCCACAGGAGGCAGAGGATGGTGCTGCAGGGCTGCTCTGTTGGTGATCAGAGCTCTGCTTTTGGGACATTTGCAGAAACCCTGAGGATCATCATTATTGATGTGAATGACAACATGCCAGTCTTCGAGGCCATCTCAGAGACTTTTGGTGAGCAGCTGGGGTTGGCACATCACGTGGGCTCCTCACTGCATGCACACATGCCTGCCACATGTGAGCAGTGAGGATCTTCCCCAAGCCCAGGGCAGGGCTGAGCAGGGTGGGGGCCAGGCTGGGGTTAGTCAGTATTTTCCATGAAGGCTGCGGACCCAAGGGCAGCAGCAGGTGCTTGGAACCCTGGGGCTGTGTGGGCATGGGGTCTGCAGCAAGTGTGGTTGCTCACCAGCATGACTGCACCATCCATCTGTCTGTTCCTGGCAGTGGTTGTCCCTGAAATCTCTCCTGTGGACCTGCAAGTGGCTACTGTGAAGGTGAGGAGCTGCCTGCCTGTATCTGTCAGTCCGTGGAGCCTTCTTCACTTGCCCCCACCATAGGCAGGCAGGGGCCATTCCCACCCGTGCTCCTGCCATGCTCTGTCCCTGCAGGCCACAGATGCTGACTCAGGGCTGGGGGGAACCATCACCTTCTCCATCATCAGTGTGGTGCTTGTGGAGGACAACGGGGTCAGTCGGCCCTTCGAGAACCTCTTCAAGGTGTTGACAACACTCGACAAGGGCACCTACATCGGGAGTATCCAGTGAGGCCATGGGTCTGGGGCAGGGTGGGGGGGGATGCAGCTCAGCTCCTGCCTGATGCAGGGGACAAAAGGGGACAAAGCCCTTCTGGAGTCCTTCCTGGGCATGGAGGTAGGATGGAGCTGGAGGGATGGCAGGGGACATCTTGTGCAGTGCAGTGGGATCTCTGATGTCCCTGTCATCACAGGGTGGCCAGCAACCTTGATGAATCACTGAAGGGGCAGTACAAGGTGACGGTGGAGGCTAAGGATGGTGAGGAACCGGTGCACAGAGCACAGACTGTGCTGAATGTGAGTGTCACCCCCAACCCCCAGCCCAGGACACCACGCACTCGGCCCAGCTCTGCTCACCCCTGCTCCCCACACACAGATCTTCACGGTGGATCAGAGCTACCGCGTTCGGCTCCAGTTCCTGTCAACGGTGGAAGAAGTCCAGAGTAACTCTGAAAATATTAAACTGTAAGGGATGCTGGGCCAGGGCTGGGGGTGCATGGCTGGACCCACCAGCTGTGTCTTTCATCTTCAATGACTGTGAACGGGGTGGGCCAGGCAGGTCCCCACCAGAGAGGGGGCTTCAGGGGGTTCATTTGCTTCCTGTGCCCATGAGCAGAACAGCAGCTCCCCCCTCTCTCTTGTTCCTAGGGCCCTGACCACCGTGACCAAGGCAGCAGTCTACGTGGTGGCCATCCGAAGCACAGAGGACACCCGTGACACCCAGTAAGTGGTGGTGGCATCAGGGGTGTCACCCTGGGGCAAGGCACCATGCCCTGCACCCCAGCACGACACTCCCCCCATCTGATTCTGCAGTGTGGATGCCAAGTCAGTGATGGAGGCCTACTTCGTGTACAGCAATGGCACTGCCCTGGATGTCAATGACCTGAGCATGTGAGTGCTGGGGCTGTTCACGGGCACTGCCACATGTTGGAACCAGTCCAGCTGCTCACTCACATCTCTGCTTCCCTTGGCAGACTCATACAGTCCGACCCACTGGGCTTGGCTGAGCTGGTGAAACTGGGCCTGGCTGTCATTGTGAGTGGGGCCAGGCAAAGGGGCAGGGGAGGGGGCAACAACCCCACTGGAGCTGGCTGGGGGGTTCCCCTGGCTGGAACTGTGCCCTCACCCCTGCTCTGTGCCAGGGCCCCGGAGAAGTGACAAAGCCCACCAAGGAGATAGAGCTGATTGGCATTATCGCAGGATTGGCAGCATTCCTGCTCATCTTCATACTCATCATGACCCTGGTTTTGGTACTCACCACCAGGAGGTACCTCACTGCCTGCACCCCCTCCCACCACCCCCATCCTCACCAGCACTCCCAGATCCATCCCTATCCTCCAACCCACTTCTGCCCACCCCATCTCACAGCCCAGCTCCTCCCTGCCCCTCTCACCCACCCCATCCCTGGGCTTTGCAGCTACAAGAGGAAGCTGAGTTCCATGAAGGCTCTGAAGGTGGCCACAACATTCAACCCTGCCACAGCACAGCAGGGAGCTGGCATCCCCGGAACCAACCAGTACAATGCCGAGGGGTGAGTGGGGGGCTCCCTGCAGCAGGTGGGGAGAGACCATATTCAGGGGCTGCAGCACCTTAAGGGGCAGCACTTACCTGCCACCCATCCCTGACCAGGGCCAACCCCATGCTGAACCGCCCGCTCGATCCCTCCCACGACCTGGGTTTCCATGAGGACTCCATCTCTGTGACCAGGTGAGCTCTATGGGCAGGTCCCAAAGGCCACAGGCTGTCACCTCATACCTCACTTCTCCAGTGCCTGGGTCCTTTTTTACCTCCCACCCTCCATTTTCCACAGCATGAATTCCCTGGATGAAAATACAGTAAATGCACCAGCAGATGACAATTTTGAGGTCGAGGTAAGTGTGCAAAGAGTTGCCAGTGCTCGGCAGCTGGGAGTCCTGACAGAGCACCCTGCATCCTCTTCTCTCTGCTGTGGTCCCCAGGGCCTCATGGACCCCTTGGGTGCTTTACTCTGCACCCCATAGCTCCTGGGAAGGATGGGTGTCCCTGCCCTACATCTCTGCCTCCATCCCTTCTGACCATGCTCTCCTCCTGCAGCAGGTCAAAATGCGGCCAACAGACCCCACTGACAAGGAGGCTCTGGTAGCAGCCCTGAACCTGAAGGAGCCCACCAAAACAGCGTACCTCAACACCACCTTCACCACCACGGACTTGTGAGCGGGCTCACAGGGTGCAGCAGGGCCGGAGCAGGACTCGGGCAGCTGCTTTGGTGTTGACATGTCCAGTGTCTGGCAATAAAACTGTTCCACGGGGGTCACAGTGTCCTGTAGCCATCAGCCCATCTGTCTGGGGGGCTCAGTCAGCTTGGAGTCATCACTCCCAGCATGAAGTGCTGGTTTTGGGTCAGTTGGTGCCAGAGAGGAGGTGCCACTGTGGGGCTCAGCCTGGCTTCTTATCCCCAGGACCCTCTCTGCCCCGGAGGAGGGAGGTGCAGGCAGCCTCAAGCAGAGGTTTGTGCAAGGTTTTATTACCCAACATCCACACTGACAGATTGATCCTCCCGCCCCTTCCTCCCCCCGCCCCACCCCCTAAAGAAATGAAGAGGAAAAAAAGAAGAAAATAGGTGATGAAGCTGCAGCGCTGATGTTGCCACAGCTTGGCAGTGCAGGGCTGAAGGTGAGCACAGCCTGGGGCAGGGTGGCAAGGGGATGCCCCAGGGCTCCTGGTCTTCCTGGCATGGCAGTGGCACCGGTCCCACAGCCCAAGGCACTGAGCAGAGCCAGGTCCTGGCGAGTGCTGCAGCACAGAGTGGGCACTTGCCATGGCCCTGGTTGCCAGCTGGCACTTCAGCAAGCCCTTTGCAGCCCCACAGGGACAAAACAAGACCAGGATGTACAGTGTGGGTTTAGGTGGGCAAGACTTAACCCTTAACGAGGGAAAATGGCTGCAGTGGTGACTCTGGCACCTTGAGCCCTCCTGTACTTCTGCCCAGAGGAGATGGTGCAGCTCTCCAAGCACCCCTTGTTTGCAGCCTCCTGCACATCAGATGCTGGACACAGGCCTGGGCCCCCCTTGCTGTGGCACTGTGGGGCTGGTCCTCTGTATGGGGCCAGGCTGGGGGGGACCAACGTCTTGGCAGGACATTGAGGTGCTGCCAGCCACAGGGATGCTGGCCCAACCACAGGGATATTCACCCCCCTGCAGACTGACCCTTCATTCCCAATGCTCTTCAGCCTAGCAGAGCACAGGCAACGTAGGAACAAGTGTTTGAAAAGATGGTCTCAGTCCCACAGGCCACCGCAGAGGAGGTGGCTCCAGGCAGGATGCTAATGGCTGAAAGTGTCTCTTAAAAAGCTCCAAAAATGCAAACACAGTTCAGTAAAAGCTCCCCTCCCCCCCACCCTGTAAAACCCCAGCTGTAAAAAGTGGCAGCGTTTTGCAGTCGTCGTGTCCCCAGCTGCCGTCGGAGAGGAGAAGCCAGTGGGGCCAGTGGGACACGTGCCCACATTCCCAGCACATGGGGCCTTTCCAGCACCACTGGGACAGCTGGACAGGCCTGGAGCAGGGCAGGCTTCATGCCCACCACCAGCCGTGGTGAGGATGTGCTGCTTCCAGGCAGGTCGAGCTGGGGGCCATGGGGACAGACTCCCCAAGCACCTCCAGCCATGGTGACAGGGGATGAGCAGCTCTCCATCACACATGTGGTTGGCCCGTCTCTCTCATTTGAGATCTGTCCTGGTGCCCTGTGTGGCCACATCCTCCCAGCTCCAGGGCACCCACAACATGGCAGTGGGGCAGAGGACAGGGCAGTTGGGGGATTGGTGCCTGCTGTAGGACACCCACACATGCACAGCCACGGGCTTGTTGGAGTGTGGCCAAGCCCTGGACAGGCAAAGCAACGGCAGGGTGATGCACCAGTGTCTGTCCAGCATAGGAAATGATGCTGCTGCTTGGGGTGCCAGAGTTCAGGGCAACCAGCAGCACGCACCCTGAGCCATCTTCTGACCTGTGCCACAGTCAGGAGACACACAGGAGCAGCTGACTCCATCTAGAAGAAGCCATGTGCTTCCTCATGCTGAAAAAAGCCACCAAGCACAGAGACAGGGCACCAGTCTCATGTCACAGGGCACCTCCAAGGGGCTACACTCTCATGGGGGAACCCCAGGCTCCCAGACAGGGAGGACCCCAGCAAAGGAGATACCTTGTCCCAGTGTGCAGTGCTCCATCATCACCACAGCCCTGCACACTGGCACCGGGTGTCTCAGGACGCCAGGGCAGGGTCCCATCCCCACTTTCTCTGAGAAGCCCTGAGGCACCCCCACCCTGCCAGCATGGGCAGCAACTCACTCCATGGCAGGGCCGGCACGGGAGCAGCACCGGGGCCGCCGGACGTTCTGCAGCAGAGCCCGGAAGACACTGGGCTGCCTCTTGGCCTCGCCTTTGCGGGGAGCTCCCTTGACGGAGCCAGTGCGAGTGGTCTGCGGGGTCACCACCACCTGCCGCCCGTGCTCCTCAATCTGCTTCTCCAGGTGCTTTTGGATGGCCATGCCCAGGACCTCCACCTCCATGGAGGCCCCGTACACCTCCCACGTCATCCCCTTCTCATCCCAGCTCACCTCCCGGATGGGCTCCGGAGGCTCCTCCTCCACCACCTCCGGCACCGTCCCCTTCACCTGCACCTCAGGATAGGAGGTCTGCGGGGACTTGGCCACTGGTGTCATCGGCCCAGTGGCCACTGAGCGGGTCTCCACAGGCATGGACACCTGCATCTCCGCATCCTTCTTGGAGGGCTCGAGGCGTGGGGCTGCAGAGGCTGTCTCTCTCTTGGGGAAGGTGAAGGCAGCAGCCCCACATGGGGGGCTCATGGGGCTTAAGGCCACCGACACCAGGGACACACGGTTGTCCACTTGTGTCCCCATGTCTTGTGTCCCAGTGTCCTGGGGTGGGGTCACTTCAAAGGAGTAGGATTCACAGAGCTGCTTGGCTGTTGGGGGCTGCTGGCTGCTCCCAGCACCCACGTCCCGGGCTGAGCTCCCCTCGGCTTTGCTCTGGCCCAGAGCAGTGGAGCTTGGTCCTGCCTCACTTCGACCCCCAATCCCCACAGTGCTGGTGCTGGGGGGGTCTGCTGTGCCTCCCTGGGGGTTTTTGGGAGCCTCATTGCTCTTTGTCTGGGGAGCAGCACCCAGGGATGTCCCTTTGCTGTCCTGGGACTGCTCCTGGCTTGGAAGCCCAGCTGTCCCAATGCTTGCACTGGACTCCACGAATGCCACATGTTTGGCAAGACCTGGCGTGCTCCCCATGTCTTTGCTGGTTGCCTGGGGGCAAGGATCAGGCACAGGGGAGGTGGGGGCAGCATCCTCCTTCTGGGTGTTGGGGACCCCCATCCCTGTGGGACCACAGGCAGGGGCAGCACCCCTTGGTCCTCCGCAGCTCCCTGTTGCTACTGTGACACTCTGCTCTGTGCTGGTGTCCTGGAGAAGTGTGCCAGGAGCCGGTCCTTCTGGTGATGGCACCTTCTTGTCTGCCACTGAGCTGGCCTTGGTGCCCTGAGACTCTGCCTCAGCCGGACAGCAGGTCCTCATAGCACGGGCTCCCGCAGCACAGCCGGAGCCAGGCAGGCACTCGCCTGCTGCTGGGCAGCCAGGGGAGCTGGCACCGGGCTCACAGGCGTCCTCGGCCCCGGCTTGGCGGCTCAGCACCTGCAGCCCCTCAGGCTCCTTAGCGCTGCCCATGCCCAGGGAAGGCTTCTCCCATGCTAGTCCCACCACAGGTCTGCAAGAGAGAAGATGGGACAGTGAGGAGCAAGCAGCTCCCCCAGCTTGGACCCCCAGCACACCTCAGCTGACGACTGTTTTTCTCCACGCCACCCATGACAACAGGTTGGGTGGCCACCTGGAGCACTCACTGTCCCTGGCACAGCCTGTGTGGCGGCACACGGTGCCCAGGCACATGGGAAGGGAGGAACAGTGTCGGCTGCCTACCGTAAAAGTCAGCCTTCTCCTGGCGTAGCAGGACTGGGAACGGGATCCAGGCGCTGCTGTGGCTGGCGGAGTGGGGGACGTGGTGCAGGCACCCCTGCAGAGAGAATGTTAGCTGGAGAACGGTCCTGGGCTGACAAACGGGGGGCTCAGCATCCCCCTCCTGTCAGTGGGAAGCTGGGCACAGTGAGGGGTGAGAGCAAGCTGGGCCTGGGGTCCAAGGGAAGCTGCAGAGAAGGGCATGAGCACGGGGCAGCCCAAGCCCTTCCCTCTCCACACGAGGAAAACACGATCCAGTGTCACCCAGCTGTTCCCAAACCCCTCCCAGTGCAGGGGCAGAAGCAGGGCAGGAAGCCCCAAACATTCCGGGAGGGCCCCCCCCCAGCTCTGGCAATGCCAGGGAGTCCCTGCAGAGCTGGAAGCACATGCACCCCGCAGGCGTGGGGCACTCCATGCCTCCGGACACGGCCACTCGTGGGTCCCGGAAAAGGCAGAGCCAAGCGGACACAGCTGGAGCCGAGCGAGTTCCCCCCAAGTCAGGCGACAGGAGCGCGGACCAGGCGGTCACCGACGTCCCCCAGCAGTGCTGAGCCCGGAGCCGAGGATCCCCATCCCGTCTGTAGGTTTCCAGGCAGCACCCCGACCCCAGGAGGGCCGCGCTACCCCGCACCCCGACCTGCCCCGACAGCATCCCGATCCCGCGGGGCTGTGGCGCCGTGCCCGGTGCTGATGCTCCGCGGAGGAGCTGCGAGCCCCGGCACACGCGTGTGCACACGCACGGGCACGCACACGCCAGCACATGGCCACGGGCACACCCGCACGCACGGACACGCGTGTGCACGCCCCGGCCCCGCTTCCCCGGCCGAGCCCCGAACAAAGCCGCTCCCGCGGCAGCCCCGGCCGGGGGAGGCCGACCTGCCCCCGCCGCCCGTCCCGGGGCTGCAGCCCACCCCCCATCCCCCGGGGGTGCCGGTACCGGGCGGGCGACGGCAGCGCCCGGCCCGGTCCCGCCACGTGCGCCCCGGAACCGCCGGTACCTGCGGACCCGGTCCCGTCCGGTCCCGTCCTGCCCCGTCCCGTCCGGTCCCGTCCCGCTCGGCTCGGCTCGGCGCGGCGGCGGCAGCGGCGGCGAGCATGCGTGGGGCGGTGGCGGCGGGGGCGGTACCGTGCCCCGGGCCGCTCCCCACCGGCTGCCGCCCGCCCCGGCACCCCCAGCATCAGTGGGGAGGCGAGGGTGAGCCGGCTGCCGCGTGGGGAGTGGGGGGTCCCGGCGCACCCCATGTCCCCCGGTGTCATCGCTGTCACCACAACGGCCTGCCCTGGGAGCCCCCCCATGGTCCCAGAGCCCCCCCGCCCCGGTACCCAAAGCATCACCACGCCGTGTGCCCCAGGGACGAGCATCCCGGCACTCCCCGCTGCACTCCGGCACAGCAGGACGCACAACCGGGACCGGCAGAGTCAGGGGATCCCAAACCTCAGCGTAGGTCCCGGGGGTGGGGGTGACAGCGACACAGAGCCCAGTCCCCCTCCTACCTGGTGATGGAGACGGCCGCTTCCCTCCGGGGCATTACCGGGCACGGGGCTGCACCCCAGTCAGCCCGAGGGACCGGGACAACGTGCCAGCGTGGCGGGATGGAGATGGGCTCCCGAGTACCCCTCGCCCGAGGGTGGGGGAGGACGGGGAGGGAAGAACGGCCCCGTCTAGCTCCCGGCAGCGCTTGCCTCTGCTCCCGGGCTCAGGCTTTGTCTAACTCCTTCCCACGCACTCCCGCTCGCGCTGCTGGGGGGAAGGCGGCCTGCTCGCTTCACCTGCATCCCTGCATCCCCCCAAAAAACCTCCAGCATACCCCCCCAAACTTCCCACTGCCCAGCATCACCCTAGGGGACCAGGGTCCGCTCCCTGACCCAGAGATGTCAGCACAGACACAGGAGCTATATATCTTTAGGGTCCGGGGTGGGGGATGTGGATGCTAAGGTTAGACAGGGTTCCCCATCTTGGAGATACCGTTAGCACCAGTCCCCCAGCCCTATAGATCTATAGGGTAAGGCTGGTTTCATGGGAGCTGGCACACCTGGTTGCTTGGAGACAAGGGAGGTTGGAAATGCTTCTTTCAGTAAACAGCCAGCCTGGAACAAAACCCCGGAGGCTAAAAATAGGGAGGCAGGATATGGAAATCAAATAAAAATCCTTACCCCCCTCCCTCTTTGGGGTAGAGCAAGGCACCCCAATGTCACCAACAGGCACTCCAATAGATGGTTGGGGAGGCTGGAGTGGGGGGTGTATCTCTGTGCCCATCAATGTGTCCCGTCCTCAAGGCGTTTGTCCCCACACTTGGTCCTGCGTGCTGGTCCCAGTCCTGCAGCATTGACTGGACCCAACTGCATGGCTGCAGCTGCGGGAGAACTCACTGTGAGGCACAGGCGTGGGGTTACATCCTATGGTGCCCTGTATGGGACCAGTCCCAGGCCCCGGCACATTCCCTTTCGGGTCCAAGGGACACCATGGACTGGGACAAATCCTGACAGAGGAGGGAACAAACGCCCCCTGGCTTCTGGCTGGGACTTTACTGAAGACAGCTGCGGGGTCCCATCCTGCTGCCATTTCCTTCCACTCGCCTCTCTAACCTCCGCCAGCTGCGTCTCTCCCCATCCCTTTATCGGCATCTTGCCACTAGCGTGTCCCACCAGAGCTGGATGGGGGTTGGGGGGGGGGGCGGGGTGGGGGTCATGGGTAGCATCCTTCCCTCTCCGCAGGCAGCCTTCATCCCAGGCTGGCTGCCTTCTCCTCCTCCTCCTCTCCCCGCCCGGGCACCTCAGGGCTGGCAGGAGAACAATAGCGAGGAGGATGAGTAAGATGGTCCCCATTGCCTTGGCAACGCACTCCCGCGCTGCCGGCTCGGGAGGAGCCAGGCAGCTGCCTGAAAAGCGCGTTCTCCCTCGGCGGAGGGGGGGGTGCTGGCGCAGGTAGCACGGCACCCCCTCCCTGGGCGCCGTGGCCCACCTCCCACGCCGCACGGGCAGCGCCACGTGAACGCACACCGGGCTCCCCCACAGCCGCCGGCGCCCGCACACGCCGCAGCGGGCAGCACACGAGCCCCGCACTCGGCTCGGCCCCAGCTCGGCTCCACGGCCGCCGGCTGTCCCGTGCCCGGTGGTGCCAGGAGCGGTGGGACACAGCTGGCAGGGTCTGGTTGGCAATGTGACCCCTGCGGTGCTGCCCGGTGGGAAGGAGGAGGGTTTCCCACGGCTTCTGTCGCAGTCACATCACCTTCACGCGCGGCTGCCCACGGTATCGGCGGGCAGAGATGTCGGGTGAGGAGGTGCTGGGGTGTTGGCAGATAGCAGTGGTAGGGGATGCCCAGGGGCACCAGGATCCCATCTCCAGCCACAGCCATGCGTCCTGTGTTGTCTCCCAAGTCATGTCACCTAGCTGGAGGACCCTCAGCTGGTGAGTGACTTGGGGTGATGAGGATGTTACCCAGAGATCCGAAATCACCAAGCACCTTAAAAACAGCACTGTTTTCCCAGCTGCCTTGGTGTGGATATGCTGGGGCAGGGGCAGTATCTGATCCCTGCCAACACCTCGTGTCCCAGGTGCCCCTAAACACAGCCCCTGCCCCAGCCCTGTGGGATGGGAGAACACTGCATCCAGGACACTGCAGCCTGGTGGCAGAGAAGATCATTCAGGGTATTCCTGGGTACAGACAGGGATATGGTCCCAGGGCCAGCTGGGGGCAGAGACAGGGACAGGGGCAGAGGGGCCCAGCTCCACCCGCTGCTCTGTGCCACTGAGAGGGACCTGAGCCAGAGCTGGGTGGTGACACTGGGGAATAACCTGGTCACACATTTGATCTCTCAGCACAGGATGAGAGAGAGCTCTGGAAAAGAACCAACATAGTCATATAGTCAGTGACTGGTTTGGGTTGGAAGGGATCCTAAAAATCATCTAGTTTCAACCCTCTGCCATGGACAGGGACATCTTCCACTAGAACAAGTTGCTCAGAGTCCCATCCAACCTGACCTTGAACACCTTGAGGGATGGGACAGCCACAGACAGCTTCTCTGGGCAACCTGTGCCAGGGCCTCACCATCCTCACAGGGAAGGATTTCTTTCTAATATTTAATTGAAATCTATAATCCTCCTTCAGCTTAAAAACATTCCCCCCTTGTCCTATCACTCCACTCCCTTGTAAAAAGTCCCTCTCCAGCTCTCCTTAGGTACTGGAAGGGACTCTAAGGTCTCCTCAGAGCCTTCTCTTCTCCAGGCTGACCAGCCGCAGTTCTCCCATCCTGTCTCCATAGCTGAGATGCTCCTGCCCTCTGATCATCAATACAATCATCTATTGCAACCTGATTCTGCTGTTCCAGAAGAGCAAAAGCCTTTCCTACAGTGCCTCTGTGCCTTTATGGTAGAGAGGCAGGGACTCTTCCTTTCTTCTCTCTCCTTTCCCAGGGGCTCGTTTCAGCTGCTCAATCCATTCCGATGAAGTGAAAGCCCTGGCACACAGATGCACTGTAGTTGGTAAGCACGAAGTGAACACAAAGCACATGGTAACTTGAGCATGGGATGGGGCCATGAGTCAGAAAAGCTCATTAGGTGCTGTGAAAATCATGTATTTGGAAGCGCAGCATGCTCCTCTGGGCACAGATGTGTGAGGGCATGTCTTGTTGCAGAATACACCACTGGCAGCCTGGAATGTTGGTGTTAATCAGGAAGTGTCAAGCACGGTGCAACTCAGATGCAGTCGCTGTGCCTGGGTTGTCATGGATTCAGCTCTGGCTGGTGGCATTTGTGGCAGGCTCAAGGTCCATATCCCATCCTGCCTTCAGCTCTGCTCTGCAGAGCCTTCATGACATTAGCAGGGAGCTGTGTGTGGCGTGGGGAAGCGGTGGCCCCTTGCCTGGATTCACCAACACAGTCACGATTGCTACAGTCACTTCCTCCCCCTGGGGAGCAGGTGAGCTGGCAGAGAACATCTGTCTGCCTTACCCAGCCTCTTCCAGATGTTCCTTTTTGTGTTGTCATGGTGGGTGTGAGGATCAATCCAAGGAAATACTGGGTGAGTTCACTCCTTGTTTCCCTGCCGACAGCCTATAACTCACGCTCCATTTGCACAGCCCTCCCTCTCCGTGCGTATCACAGCAATGTGCTCTGACGAGTGGGGGGAGATGTTTGTAGTGAGTAACACTCACCCAGCGCCTGTGAAAAGCAGCTTGGGGCGGGGAGAGGGGGGTGAACTCTGGTTTACGGGTCGGTGCATCTGACCGGAGACATGCTGAGGGAGCCTGGAGTGGGGATGCTCCCACCACTGCCTGCTGTGCTGGGGGAAAGGGCAAATCAGCAAGGGCTTAGAAGGGCACTGAGCAAAGGGAGCAGGAGTTCATACATCTCTTTTTTCCATTCCAGGGTCCCCAGCTGCTGTGACTAAACTCCCTGGAGCCGTCAGGCAGGGCAGGGCAGCTGCCGGATGCTGTATTGAGGCTCTCTGATTTTTCCTGTGGTCTGTAGTAACAACTGTTATGCTGTTCTTGCATGGGAACACGAGCTCAAGAAAATAACAAGGCCTTTTACTGTAGGAAAGTCCAAGAAGGAGTTTGTAGGTGGTGGGTTTGTCCTGACTCTGTAAGCAGTGTGTGCTGGCAGTCAGGGGAGCAGTCAGCAGCAGCCTGGCCAGGCAGATACAGAAGCTGCCACCATGACTGCCTGTCACTGTCCTGGTGCTCCACCATCCCTTCACACTTTACTTTGCCTGCACTGAGAATTTGGAATAGAGAGGTTGGTCTTCTCAGGCTGGTCCTCCTAATGGGCAGGGGCCTCACTTGGACATTATCCTGTACTCCCACTGTGCTGCTCAGACTCAGGGAGGAGTGAAGATTTCTCCTGCCTCAACATGTGAGAGAGAGTTCAGTAAGCGCTGGTCACAAGGCAAAGACCTCTACACTCCCTCTTGATAAGGGCCAAGGCAAAGACCCTGTGAAAGCCAAAGCTGTTCATGCCTGAGGAAATCTGAGGTGGCCCTGGGATATGGCCAGCACCACACATTGGTCAGGGGACTCCTTGGTGTGTCCAAGACCATGACCAGCCCATGAAAATCACCCAGCTCTATATATGCTTTGGTTGGAGCTCAGCAAATGAGTTGCAAGAAAAGATGTGACTGATTTTTCTACCTCCACTGGGCCTGGGATTGATGTGCTGGCCCCTGATGTCAGCACCTGAGGAGTGGCAGATGTTTTGGATAGCAAACATCTACACCCACTCACTGGGGCACTGGGTAAACTCTGATAGCACCGGATTGGAGCCTGAGAGCTCGGTGGGACACTGAGAGTACTAGCACTGCATTTTCTCCTCTCCACCCAGGAAGGACCTTCCCTCTCTTCCCGGCAGACCAGGTCCAGCTCACAACTGCGGTGAGGTGCTTCCCCCTGCTGTAACTCCAGGAGCTCCTGCTCTTGGCCAAGCGCTGCTGCCCCGACCCAGCACCCACAGCTGCCTGCTCCTGAGGCCATTGACAGGGAGGAATAAACTGGAAAACACACAGCTGGAGTCCTGCAGGCACTCTGTGTATCCCTCCAAGCCCTCTCTCCTCACAGCAGTTCCCTCCCCTGTGGAAGAAGCTTTGAACCAAGGCTGCACCCTGAGCTGCTGCCCACAGTACCCTCAGGAATGGCCCTGTCTATGCTGATCTTTTTCCTTTCCACACATCCTTCTGCTTCGCTGATACAACAGAGAATGAGACAGCTGAAGACCTTGACTACATGTGGATAGTTCAGCTGTGTTTTGGGACTGGTTTTGCAGTGTCAGTTTTGCTTTCAGGAGCTGTACCAAGCTGGTAAAGGCTTCAGGGCAAACACTGGAAAATCCTCTGTCCCGGTAAGGAAAGTTGATCTCCCCCATGGCCCTGCTCTGTGCTGATGCCATGGCAGCCAAATGCACGGGAGTGTGAGGTGCAGGATTGCTCCGATTGTGCCTGGATGCTGCATGGTGCCCACCGAGGGATGGTTTCTCACTGGATCTGTTTTCTACCGGGATTGGCTCTTAGGAACTGAACAGCAAGTTGTGCTTAGAACATCATGTCCAGGAGCTCTGGAGGTGATAAAGACAGGATGAGCTGGAAGATGAGCAGACTCTGCTTTTAACTACCCTCTCACCAGCCAAGGAGATCTCTGTCCTGCCAGGTCCTTGTCTCTATCCAGCCAAAACATTCACCAAGAACAGCTACGCTGAGGTTTCTATTTGTGCTTTTCAGCAAAAGCTCCTGAGAGGGAGCTATTACCAGCACAGAGGTAATAAGAGGCACAAACAGGTTAAATGTTTGTCCCCACAGCTTCCCTCTCCCCACACCATCTCTGCTCCGTGTCACTGCAGGGCTTTGGCAAAGTGGGCTGAACACCTGCAAAAGTCTGTTGCTTGCTGTATCTGCATGGGGAACACAGACAGAGCCATTTACAATTCCAGAAGGATCAGCACCAAGACACTATAAGACTACGAGCAGGTGAGTTGAGCCCAGTCATCCCAGTCCCTGTTCTTTAAGGGGTGGTGGTCAGTGCCTGTCTCTGAAATGCCCACAGAAAGGGTGGCTGCCCCTCCTGTCCTACAGACCCAACTTTGAGGGCTGTACTTAACAACAGGACTCTCCTGCACAATCTAGGACCACAGCACCATTGCTGGCTTCCCAAAAACAGATACTTATGATATCAGCATCCTGGAGATGTCTCACACCATCATCCCTGCCACTGTTGAGAAGCAGCTCAGGAGGGAGAAACAGAGCCAGAGCAAGCAAATATACAGGCCACTCCTGCCACAGGTTCCTGCATTGGTGTGTGAGTGGCAGCAGCGCAGCTGAACTTTGGCTTTAGGAATTCAGCAGCCCAGGAAGGTGCCACATCATCACATCTTGCCTGCTGTGCCAGAGGGATGGAGCACGAGGTGGAGGTGGCAGGTTACATAACTTGGGGGAAGGAAAGTCCAACCCTTCTGTTTGCTGGCAGGGGGCAAGAATCGTTGGAATGACCTTGGCTGGCTCTTCTGCATCTTCAGTCTTCATTGTTGTATCAGCTCTTCCCCCATGGCAGAGGAGATGATGCTCTCGAAGGTACTGGGGTGTCACCATGTTGGCACTGAAAATCATGGGCAGCAGAAAAAAGTGAGCAAGGCAGGAGACTGCTACAAAAACCAGGCTTCTCCCACCACTGTGTTTAGGATTGTCCTACACCATGGAACAGTCAGTTGAGGTACCTGAGGACTCTGCCTCACCCATCCTTGTCCCTGGGCTCTTTGCCTTGCTACAGACACCCGTGGTTGTATTTGAGGACTTCCCACACAGGGCACCTCATCACAAATCCTGGTAGGTCAGCACAAGGCCTGGGTTCATCTTCCCACAGTGACTCCATCCATCTCAGATAAAGCCTCATGCTCACCACTGCTCCTTGTTGCTGTTGGTTCCCTGTCCCTCTCTCTGTCCCCTCAAAGCTGAGTACCCCATTTCCAGGCTTGTGCCTGGTGCTCACACATGTGACAGTGTGACATGGGGACCTCTGACCTTTCTTGCTGCCAGACCCTCCTGGCAGACACCAGCCTCACAGCTCTCCTCTCTGTAGAAAATCACAACCGTGGCTGCAAGTACAGCCTAGGTGTGGACAGGGAGCCTGGAGCAGGTGTTAACTGTGTACAATGAGGTTGGCTGCACCTACAGACACAGCAGCCAGGGGAGCTGCCCCAGTGAGGGTCACAGTCCTGCTGTGCACACCCTGCTTTCTATGAAGCGTTGGTTTGAGCAAATTTTCTTCCTGCTCTCTGGCTTCCAGCTCTCCCAGGCACGGCCTGTCTTCCCTGACACTGCCTCTCCCCCAGCCCCTTTACAGCCTCCCTGGCACTGGGGCAAGCCATGCTGCTGCTGGTTTGAGTCTGCTTGCCCATGGATGGCAGAATTGGACAAGGGAAGGAAAAATGTTCTAGAGGAACAGTCAGCCAGCCACCAAAGAGCTGTCTCAGTCCTTCCAATAACACACAGTGGGTGCTATGAGCACTGCTGCAACCAGAACCAGGGTAGGATTTGCTGGCATCAGCAAACCTGTTGTGTGTCCGTGTTGATTGCTGCAGCTTCACTCCTCACTGGCAAAGCTGGCAAGCCAGCACAGGTGGGGGATCTAATCTGATATTCATGGCAGGGACACTCAGCCTAGCTTGGGATGCAGTCAAGGGGCTAAAGGTTATCTGGGGGCCCAGGCTGGGTTAGTGATCCTGCCCTGGGAGAGCTGAAGACCCAAGGACAGTGCTGTAGGGTAGGCACAGGGACCCCTGCCATGGTCGACATCCCACAGCATGTGTGACACCCACCTGCCCTTCAGGTGGTCACACTGCATCTGAACAAGCTGTGGGTGACAGCCACATCCCCTGCCCCTTGAGGGGAGCAGGGACATGTAGGAAGGGGGGGAACCAGTGCTGGAGCCCAGAGCTGTGTCTACCCTCATCCTGGCTTGTTGTCCTCAGCCCCACAGGGCCCCCTGCAGATACAAAGCCCTGCAGACAGGCAGGTGGTATAGGGACACTGCCTGCACCCCAAGTCTCATTCAGAGTCTGGCTGGAGGCCCAGGGCACAGTGACCTGCTGTGATGCAGCAGGAAGCTGACAGAAAGGCATCTTGTCCTCCTGAGTCCTGCCCACTTTCCCAGCACCAACCCCATTCCTCTTTCCCCCTGCCACCAAAGCATGGGGCCAGCCCCTTCCCAGGGACCCCACAACCAGGACCAGGGGGCTACAGACAAGAGTTGGCTTTATTCACGGACACGGGGGCAGCTGTGTCACTGGCAGCTGCCCTCGTATTGCACATCCAGCGACGGGGGAATATCCATGCCACGTCACAACACAGCGTCGGCACTATGGGACCTCGGGGGGGGGCGCAGGCACCGTCACCACCCAGCAGGCTGGGGAACGGGCTGGGGCGCCAAGGGTTCACAAAGGCAAAAGACCCGTCCACCCATAGATAGAGAGAGAGATATATATAAAAAAAAATAGTTCCACGATGACCAGAGCAGAACCACAGGGACACGCGTGCAAGCGAAATGTACAGCAGCCCGCAGCAGGTAAACATGCTTTGTACACACACAGACACGCCAGGACACAGCCGGGGTTTATGGTACTGGGAGGGAGACAGAACCATAAACCCGGGCTTCACACACACACTCACACACACACGCACACACACCAGCCCCTGCGGGCAGCACCCACGGCTCGGGCACACGCCGGGGCTCGGGGGCTTGGACACAGCGGGTGTTTCTCACTGCTAGACATGTTACGGAGACACGGACACGGTCCCTTGGAACGGAACTGGAGGAAGAACTCGTGAGCGAACGGGGCAGGGGCACCCCTGCTCCTCCCCGGCACACAGGCACCGGCCGGGGCCGGCTGAAGAGGAGCAGGGGGCTACCGGCTGTTCGTTGTGCTGCTGGTGGAAGAGGCAAGGATGGGGGTCCATTATGCCTCTGGCTCGTATTCCTGGTACTCCTCCTGTAGGATGGGGAAGGAAAGAGCCAGTGAGAGAGTTCAGGTGGGGCACATTGCCCCTCTCTTCTCCAGCCCAACACCCAGCTTTGCTCTGGACAGTGCAGTGATCACTGTCACACTGTGTTCACTCACCTGTGGGGGTTCCTCGTAGTTCTCCCCCTCTGGCTCCAGCAGCGGCTCAACCAGTGGCTCCTCCACAGCCTCCTGGGCCACCTCCTCTGCCTGAGAGTGAACCAGGAGGTCAATGCCACACACATGCACACACGGCACCCACCCTCCCTGCCCCTGCCAGACCAGCAACACACCCAGGATACAAGGGGCTCCATGGCGAGCCAGTGGGACCCTGGGCATACAGCAGCCCACCTAGCTGGGAGGTGACATGCAGGTCTGTGGGAGCAGGGGCTCTATGTGTTTGCCCCTGCATTGCTCCCAGCCCCAGCCTCGGGCAGGCAACCAATGCAGGCACCACGTGGGCCTCGACAGCCTCCAGGCAGAGCTGTGGGAGCATCCTGCATCCCTGGCAGGGGAGGGCGGTGCTGGGTAACCCCTCCCCGGGGCTGGCAGGCGGGAAAGGGGGGCAGCCAATCCCCCTGTGCAGCGGCGGCGGTGGCGGTGGCCTCATTTCTTCAGCTGATGCTATTTTGGGCTAAGCTGGAAGCCAACGGGGCGGCGAGCTGCCCCTCCCGCAGCTGTCAGGTCACCTCGCAGCCGCTGGAGCGATGCGCCGCAGGCCCACGCCGCCGGCCGCCATGCCAGGCCCCGAGCGCGCACACGTCCGCAGACACCGCGCACGAGGCCGCACACGCTCGGGGCCGCGATGCCCACCTGCCCTGGGCATGGGGAAAACACTTGGGTGCCCTCATGGTCCCTGCTTTGGGACTGGGGAACGGCCGAAGGGCTCCTCGCCAAACCTGTGGGAGTGCCGGCCTCGCCACGGGCATGGCAATGCCTGGGGACTCTCACCTTCAGGTCTGCAGGGAACTCCTCCTTCTTCACCAGCCCGGTAGCCGCCGCAATGTTGCCAGCGCCTGAGAAGGCTGCTTCTCCCAGCTGGGACGCCTGCTCCTTCGCTTTCTCAGCCACTGCAAGAGCCGGGGGTGCCCCATCAGAGCCACCCCCCCATGCCAAAACGGGTGCCCAGCTGTGGTTTCATGCCCTGCACCACCCAGGGGAGCAGGTGGGGATGGCTGGACAGCTGGTGGGGAGATGCTGGGCAGAATCAGGCTCTTCCCACTTCCTTGCCCTGGTGGGGAGGGGAGGGGGCCATGACACTGCTCTGCAGCTGGGCAAGGAGTGTGAGCAGCCGCCGCAAATCCTTGTTTGCCAGCCCTGTTATATAAGAGGCTTTAGCAGAGTGACATCAGCCCCTCAATTAGCCTCTGATCTCGTTAGTGTGGCCACATTCTCAGGGCCAGAGGGTACCACAGCAGGAAGACAGAGGGGCCCATACCTGAGGTTACGCCTTGCACCACACCTTGGGTTTTACTCCCTGGGGGTAGAAAGAGACAGAGATGGGGTTAGAGGGACTGACAGCTGGGCTCCAACATGTGCCATGCCCAGGACCCTGGCAGGGCTCTGAGCCAGGACAGCATCCTGTCCACACCACATGCCAGGGCACCTGGGGGGCTGAGCACTTGCCTGGCTCCCCTCAAGGCTCCTGCTGCCCCTGCAGGAGCCAGAACTGGAGCAGCACAGGGCCACTGCCACGTGTCAGGCAGGGCAGAGACCCCAGGGCCCAGCATTGTGTCAGGGCACAGCCAGGCAGAGCAAATGCAAGCCATGGTGCTGAGAAAAACCTCCCACAGGATCCAAACCTAGAACCAACACATCTTGGGAAGCCCCACAGCTGGAATGCCCCGAGTTGGGTGCTGCTGCTGTCTGTGCCAACCCTGCTAGGCTCCCTCAAGCAGAGTGATACCACCCAGGATACCCCATGGATGTGAGTGGGGTGTCTAGGATGGAAGAAAAGGTAGGGGCTGAGCAGCTTCTGTAGGATGGGGGTCTCAGGGCGTTCCTTGAGCTGCTGGACCCCAGTCCAGCACATACACCCTGGAGAGGATGGGGGCCCAGGGCAGGCACCCACCACTGCCCAGGAGAACAGTTCTGGGACCTCAGCTCTCCCACAGAGCTTGTGCCCTCTGGAGCAGAACAGAGCCTCAGCCCTGTGTCCTCCTTCCTCCCACTGCAAGCAGGGCTGACCTCAGCTCTCTCCCTGGACATTTCAGCACCACAGCCAGGCACACGGACTACCCAGGAACTGCTCCTCCTGCCAGCCGTGTCTTCTAGGATTTGGCCCCGAGCAGATCCCGCCCCCAAGGGGCAGCACGGAGGGACCCCTCAGTCACCAGCCCGGTGCAGAGGAGATGCCGGTGTGGGATGAGCCCCAGGACAGGGACAAACATGGTCCCCACCTCCCTGCCCCAACACAGGCACATCCCAACACAGGGGTTACCACATCCATCATAGTTCTGTGTCCGGGATGCTCTGGGGCAGGAAAGCAGAAGGACTGAGAGACCCCGGGGCTCAGACTGGGAGCTGCAAGGGGTCCCCATCCCCTCAGCATGGGGACCAGTCCCCGACTCTGATATGCTGCGGAGCCATCTCCTGGCCTGCGATTCCCGGTGGGCAGCGAGGCACTGCGGGACACCGACCCGTGCCGGAGCACTCTGCCGCCAGGGTGGTCGTGGCGGGGTAAAAGAGCAGGAGAGGGGAGCGGGTGCGCCGGGAGAGGACAGGGGGGACGCAAGGGGGACGGAGGGGGAGGGCAGGATGGACGAAGGCGCAAACGCAGGAGACGCCAGGCAAGGCGCTAAAGGGCAGGAGAGGGCGGCTAGCGGGCAGGCAGGGAACGAGCAGAGATTAGCCGGGGGTGGGAGGCAGGGGGCAGGCAGATGGCTGGCAGGGGGCTAGCAGGGGCCAGGCAGCGGTAAGCCAGCCTTATACGACAAGAGGACCCCTTCTTGGTCTTCTCGGCTGCTTCGGCACACCCTGCTTGGTCTTCATCAGCTGCGGCGACCACCCCCGCCTTGGCCTTGGACAAGCCTTCATAAATACCTCCATGGCGGCTATGCGGGGAAGAGGCCGGCACGGCTTCACCCCGCTACGGCCCCGCGCCCGCCGCCACGCGACATCGGTGCCGCCGCATACCTTGTTCGCTCAGCCCTTCCCCGCGCATCCCGGTCCCACGCCGGCCCCCCGGCGCCCCGCCGAACTGGCTCGCTTGTCGCGGGGACGGGCGGGCGAGGCCGGGCCGGGCCGGGCTGCGGCGTGTGCGGCTCAGTGCCGCTGTGCGGGCCCCACCCGGTGGCCGCGCTGCCTGCGCCGCGCTGCGCCGTCGCATGCTGCGGGGGGGACCCGCGCCGCGCCGGGGCTTTGAGCCGGGCGCTGAGACGTGGCGAGCAGTGATCGGCCGTGCCGAGCCGTGCCCCGCCGCTCCGCACCGCCCCGCACCCGCCCGACACCGCCACGCACGCACCCGCACGGCAGCGGCCCCCCCCGGCCCTTGCTTCCCGGCACGCAGATCCTTACCCGCACTGCGCGGAACTCACGGGCAGCCGTTCTTCCCATCCCATCACTCATCGTGATCCCACCCTACGCTGTCCCCACGCTATTCTGTCCTGACCCCCATCGCATCCTATCCTACCCTCAGCCGGTCACGTTTCCTCTCATTCCTTGTCCCATCTCGTCCCGATCCCATTGCTTTCCATCTACAGGCTGCCCTTATCCTATTCCATCCTTATTGCCATCCACATTCCACCCTGTCCCTATGCCATTCCCATCCCCTTCTCGTCATGTCCTCTTCCCGCCTCATCCCACCCCATTCCCATCCCACCACATCCAGTTCTGAACCCATCCCCTCCCTATCTCATCCCCCACTCTCCCCATCACATCCTGTCCTGACCCCATCCTCCCCATCCCATCCTATCCCTACCTTCCAAGCCGATGCTATCCCACCCTCTCTTTGTACCATCCTGCCCTGCCCGTTCCACACCACGGTCCCCACACATGGTGCCCAACTTACACAATTCTACTCCCTGATCCCATCCCACTCTGAGCCCCACCTCCCTGCCCTACAGAGGGGTCCCCCAGCTCTCTGCTCCCCAAGAGGGGCAGGACCGGCACCCTCTCCCTAGGATACCACCCTCCCACCCCACCAGCTGCAGCTGGGATAGCTCCTCATCCCACCTGCCCGTGGGTACTTAAGAGCCAGAGGCAGCCTAGGAGAGCCCGTGCTGGTCAGAATGGCTACAGAGGAGCAGGTGGGTGCTTGCCCTGCGGGCTGGGATGGCTGTAGAACCCAGACAGCCCTGCCAGCCCTCGGGGCGCCCGGTGTGGGAGGCTGGGGGCCTGCAGGCTCCCTGCTGGAGTGGTCATGGGGCTCTTCGGGGCTGTCCCACCTTCTTCTGCAGAGGCAACAGGAGCGACGCCGGCAGAGGGCTCGGCAGCAAGAGCTGCTCCCGGCAGAGATCCCGGGCAAGCACCCCCTACAGAACAGGTTTGGGAGGCCTGGCCATGCACAGCCTCTCCTAGCACTGGGAGGGGTGTGCTGGGGCTGGAGGGGGACTCTGGCAGAATTGAACATCCCATTTCCCTTCCCTCCTCAGATGGGCACTGTGGTTTTTCAAGAATGACAAGAGCAAGATGTGGCAGGCAAACCTGCGCCTCGTCACCAAATTCAGCACTGTGGAGGATTTCTGGGCGTGAGTGTCCGTTGGGTGGGCACACCCACTGTGCCCTTTCTGGAGATGTTCTGGTGAGGGGGTCTGAGCCTGAGGCACTCACTCTCACCTGCTTCTGTGTCTCCATCTAACACAGGCTGTACGGTCACATCCAGCTTGCCAGCAAGCTCGCAGCTGGCTGTGACTACTCTCTCTTCAAGGTACGATACCCCATCCTCAGAATGCCCCCAGCACCCAGCATTATGGGCTGTACTGGGGGTTGGTAAGGCTGTCAGGATGCCCTGGACATAAGCTGGGTGGGGAAGTCTGGCTGGATGCTCACAGCTTCCCAAGGCCAGCTCTGGCCGGGTACTTGGTGCCTCTGACTGTCCCCTTGCCTGCCCCTAGGATGGCATTGAGCCCATGTGGGAGGACAGCCACAACAAGCGTGGTGGACGCTGGCTCATCACCCTGGCCAAGCAGCAGCGGCACACTGAGCTGGACCGGTTCTGGTTGGACACAGTGAGTGTGGTCCCACCACTTGAGGGTCCTGGCTGTGCTGTTCCCCCTGCCACAGGGCTGAGCCCCAGAGGGGACTGTGCCAGGCTCTCCTTCTCTTCCTGACAGCTGCTGTGCCTCATTGGGGAGATGTTTGATGAGTACAGCGATGAGGTGTGTGGGGCTGTCATCAACATCCGCACCAAGGGGGACAAGATTGCCATCTGGACCCGGGAAGCAGAGAACCAGGAAGGGGTCACCCACATCGGGTAATACAGGTTCAGGGGAGACTGCACAGGGCAATAAGGGCTCCCCCTGCTTGGGAGAATCAGCCCAATGAGAAAAGTGGTGCTGCCTTGTTCATGCATCCCCTTCTCTCCTCCAGGCGTGTCTACAAGGAGCACCTGGGCCTGTCACAGAAGGTGGCTATTGGGTACCAGGCTCATGCAGATACGGCCACCAAGAGCAGCTCCCTTGCCAAGACCAAGTTTGTGGTGTGACTGTGGGGAGAGTGGGGATCTGCCTAAGAAGTCCCCATGTACTGTCTCACAGTAAATTTCTGCATCTGAGCATGATCGTTGTCTCCAGGGCTCTTGGCACCTTGGGGTGGCTCTGGTGTTTTGGGGAGGTTTCCTGGGAGGGAGATGATGATGTTACCATATCCTGGCCCTTCCATTCTGGGTGAGCAGGGCCAGGAGCACAGAGTTGGCATTGCTGTGGGCTTGGGACACTGCATATGCCCCCTCACCTCCCCTAGAGCCTGGGACCAGTGCCCCTTTCCCTGAGGCTGTGAGGTGTTTTCTGTGTTTTAGAGAGCCCTGGATAGCTCCCAGAAGGGTGCTATTCTGTCCTCCCCTGGCCAAGGCATGGGCATAGCTCACTGCCCTGCAAACCTGGGCATAGGAGGGCCTACTGAGGCCCAGCTCATCTGCGTCAGCTCAGCCTGGGGAGCTGGTCTACTTTTCTGCTAAGTCCCTGCACATCTATGGGACACGGGTCTGCCTTCTCAGGGAGCTCAGTTTCCCTGCTGAAGGCTGGCAGTGTCCCTGCAGGGTGAGTGTTGGGCTGCAGCACAGCATGATCCCCACACTGTATCCTCTCCCACAGACACTTGCAGCATAGGTGATATGAAGCTCATTTTCTTCCCAAGTTTTTTTTGGTGCCAGACCTGCAGGTTTCTAGACTCAGTCTTTTGAGCCCTGGGATTTTGCTGGCTCCTCCCTTCCATGGCTCTTGTCTTCTGCTGTCCCTCCTGGTGGTCCTGGCCCCCCATGCTCTCTTCCAGACCCACCCCACACTCTGTCTTTTAATCTTTTATTTGTTTGACTGTTGTGTCTGTACTTCCCTGCCTAGTCAGATTCTAGAGGTGGAGCTGTCTGCTCACCTTCTGACAGTGGCAGCTGCAATTCTGCCCTCACTGCAGCTCTCATCCAGGAGTATCCTTCATTCTCTCCAGCAGCACCCAGGCTCCATCTCAGCCCAGCGCTGCACCTTGTCCAGGGCCACATGTCCAGCCCATCTGTGCCACCTCATCAGCCCAGAGCCAGTATTGCTTGTCCCCTGCTGTGACAGCTCAGTGCTGCCCTGCCTGCAGACAGGCTCTGCAGAGACCTGGTCCTGCAGAAGGATGAAGTATTGACCACTCGCTGCTCTTAGAGCTGTTAGTGACCTGTCTGGTCACAGTTTGACAGGCAGGTGGTGCGGCTGTGTCACCCAGGGTCTCGACTGCCTGCAGTGCAGCCGGGGGGGGGGGGGGGGGGGGGGGGGGGGGGGGGGGGTGAGCCCGCTGAGCCCTGCGCGACCCTGGGATGCTGCCATGGCTGCAGAGAGCTGTGTCCCTGGGACTCAGCTGCCTTTCTCCAGGGACATCAGCCTTGCAGCACCCCGAGGGCAGTGCAGGGCCCACCACCACCCAATATTGTTCCTGTTCCAGGCAGAAGATGAGCTGTTCCAGACTAAAGACAGGAGCTCATCCCTGGCAGGCAGTGTGTCAGGCCATGTCCCTGTGTCCTTGCATCCTGTGGTGGCTTTAGGTCATTTCTCTGTGCAGGTTCGAGGGCAACAGCGCTGCACTGCCCTCCCCGGTATGGCAATGGGGCTGGGGCTGCTGCAGGAGGCAGGACCGGGATGAGGGGATGCAGTGTGGGGGGGGTAGCACCCCGAAGTGGGGCTGCTGCAGGAGGCAGGACTGGGATGAGGGGATGCAGTATGGGGGGGTAGCACCTCAAACTGGAGGTGCTGCAAGCAGAGGATCAGGGGGTGGCTCTGCCTGCCTTGCTCACTAGTCCCGCACGGGCACAGCGTGCCGCCGGCCCTGGTGCTACCTGCGCTGCCTGTACCGCCGGTCCCTCGCCACGCGATGGTGCCGCTCGCCCGGCCTTGGCCAGCTCCGGCGCGACAGGGATGGGAGCCTGCCGTGCCTGCGCTGCGGTCCCTGTCTGCCCTGCCCTGACTACGTTTGGGTCCCTGCCTAAAGTGGGGTCACAGCGCTACCCCAGCCACCCCCCAATGCGACTCCCCGCCGCCCCCCCAGAATGAGAGACAGGCAGAGCCACGAGTGGCGTTGGCAAAGCTGAAGCTAGAGGAGGGGTTGCTGAGACCCCCAAAAACGCACCATTAATGCCCCTCCACAGCAGTGACAGCATCAAGTGCGTGAGAGGCAGGGGTTGTCTGTCCTTCTGTCCCTTCAACCTACTGTTCTGTCCCACCTGGCCCTGTCATCGCCCCCCACCTGGCTCTGGGGCTGGGCCCCCTGCAGCCAGGCTGCCCTTGTCCCCTTACACCAGCAAGGACGTTGTGCTCATGGGGTGTCCTTGCCCCATCCTGTCACAAGGGCAGGAGGGGGTGTAGAGGCTGCTGCACTGCCGTGGTTCATCACCATTCTCATGTAGCCACAGTGGGATTTCATTTGATTGGAAAAATAATAGGAGCCATTTATCTCCATGGCTTTATGGGTTTCCATCAGCCCTGCAGCCCAGTCAGGCTGGGGGGCTGGCAGTGCCCACTCAGAGCCTGCCCTTTGGGGACACAATGACCTTCATTCTCAACTTTTGTACCCCACAGTCCTGTCTGAGGGGCAGAGGGTGCTGGGGTGCACAAAGTCACCCCCTGGGTGGGCACAGCAGTTGCCAGGAGCCACACAGCGAGTACAGCAGTGCCAGGGCTGCCCCAGGCCTGTCTCATGCTGGGCAGCTGTCCCAGCTGGCAGCCGAGCTGGCAGCCCTGTCAATAATAATAATTAAAAATTAATACTAATCAAAAGGGAGAGGCAGATGGCAGCAGACTTGCGGCAGGGTTGGAAGTGGGGGTGGGAGGCACAGCAGACAGAGGGGCCTGCAAGGATAAGGGTGGGGGGGCCAGGAGTGCTGTGGGGTCTGGTGGGGATGGTAGGTGCAAGTCAAGGCACCCACGTGGCACAAGGGGGTTGGGGGATATGGGGCTGGAGTTGCTGTGGGGCATATCAGGGATGGGGATGGACTGTGCTGCTGCAGGGATGGGGTCCTGTGTCCCCCTTTCCATGCAGGGGCTGTAGGTCAGTGGTGCTGGGTGCCCATGCAGGGTCACCTTGTCAGCAGCTGGCATGCAGCCATGGCCAGGCACTGCCAGTCCAGCTTCTCCCTGAGCCACCAGCTCCAGCAGCAAGGATGGATCCTACCTGCGGCCCCTGGCTCACCTCTGGTGCAGGCACCCATTCTTGCAACCAGTGAGTGCTGCAGGGTTAAAATCCCCCAAATAACTGGGGAAGGAGCTGCTGGCTCTGTGCAGGGTGCGTGGGCCGGGGAAGAACAGGCAGCGCTGGCTCACCATGGGAGTGGGCAGGCAGTGTGGCTGCCGGCGCTGGGGCTGTGCCATGCTGTTCCCGCAGTGCCTGAACCCACCCGCCTGCCCCATCACCCAGCCAGGGGCCACGGGGGGATTCTGGACCTTGCAGGAGAGGTGTGGGTGCACAGAAGACCTCTGCCCAGGCTACCACCAGCACTCCCATGCATTCCTGGACTGAATCTCCCTGTGCCCTCCCTGCCAGTCCCTGGAAAGGGCACAAGCTGCACCGACCCTCCATTCAGAATCACCGTGGCACGCAAGGAGGGGTACCCAGGGCGAGGGGTACCTACAGCACACCGTTCCCATGACAACCTCCCGGCAGAGACAGCAGTCGGTGCGGGAGATGCAGGAGGCGAGGGGCCTGTGGACCTGCTGGGCATGGGCTCCCACGCCTGGCAGGACACTGTGGGGCACAGCAGAGGGGCTGCACCTCTGGTTCTTGTTCCTACGCTCGGGATCTGCCTGCTCCATCCTGTTTCTTGCAGCTTGGGACAGGCAGGCATGGCATTGCTGGTGCTGGATCTCTACCCGCCAACTACAGCTGGTTTGCACGGTGGGGAAGTGGTTAAGTGCCTGTAGGGTCGTCCCCAGTGCCAGCAGCAGAAGAGGCAAAGACGGGGACAGTATCTCCTGCCCTGCGCCTCAGGGAGCCTGTACCTGAGAAGGGTCCTTTGCTGTCACTTCTCATCTGGGTGGATACCAGGCTCTGCAACACGGCTGAGCACTCTCCTTCCCCGCAGGGACGGGCTGGCGCTTCTTGCTCGGCAGAGGCAGGCGGGGGGAGTGGGCGGGTGGGATGGGGACAGGGACAGGAGCTGTGTGGCCACACCTGCAGGCATGTCTGCAGCACGGGGCTGTGCAGGCAGTGCCACTACACCTTTGGGGTGTATTCTGATGGTCCCGTAACAGGGCCTGGGTGCTCCCCAGATGGCTGGCACGTGCCCCACAGAGCCTTTCCCTCCCCAAGTCACTGTGTCCACACTGTTCCGAGACTCTGGTACTGCCCCTGACCTCACCCCCCTTCCTCGGCTCCCACAGTGGATGCCACCAGCTTTGAGGGACCACCCTGCACCTCCCTCAACACAGATGCACCCAAACATTAGCACCCCTACATCCTCCCAGCATGACACATGGTCCAGCCACTCTCCCTGTTCACAGGGGAGCAGGTGTCAGCCCTGAGGCTGCGGGGACACAGGGCACGTGGCAGTGCCGTCGGTGCCTGTCCTTTCCCTCCTGGCCCTGTGCTCCCTGCTGTGCCTTTGCAAGCGGCTGGTGATGCTGCACCCACAGCCACCTCCTTCTGCAGGGCCGGGGGCTGCCAGGCTCCTTGTGTGCCCCAGCTCCACAGCTCTGGCTGGGAGGGAGGGAGTTTCCCGAGCGGTCGATGTGCCCATCGATCCGGCACAACTCTGCCGGCTGCTCTCCCACCGCCCTGCTAATTAATTGTCTGCTGCTGCTGCTGTTGCTGCTGATGTGGGACTGCTGGGCACGGGGGTGCTTGGGCTGCCTTCACCCCGCCTGCCTGCACAGGGGTTTTGCCCCACACCTGTCAAGGGGCCAGTGCCCACTTCAGACCCACCCCAACCCACCTGTACCACAAAATGGGGGGTCTGTGTCAGGCTGGGATGGGACTGACAGGCCCAAGGCAGGGTGAGGGATACAAGGGGTAATTGGGGGACAGCAAATGGCCGCTTGCAGCCCACTAGCTGCCCGTGCCCAGAACAACCTCACACTGCTCACAGCTGTGCCCACCCTAACCTGTGCCAGCCCCCAGCCCGGTGTGGGGACAGGGATGGGGACAGAGATGCTGCCTTTGTGCCAGTCTGTAATGAGATTTCTGCTTGCCTGCCTGGATAGAAAATCCCAGCCAGAGGATGCAAGCAGCCTCCTGCCCCTGCCCAGCCCAGAGCATGCAGACGTGCCCCTGCCTCAGCACTCCCAGTGCTCCCAAGGGAGCATCAACACCAGCTCCATCCAGGAGCACCCACTGCACTGCTTGGTGTGGGGCACCCATGGGATGTGCAGTACAGAGGCTCCGCTACTTATTTATCCTACTGCCCCCTGTCCCAACCCACACTGGCACAGATGCAGCCTCCCCATGTCCAGGCTGGGGGTGCCAGGGACACCCTTGGGGACCCCAAGCTGCATGCTGGCACTGTACCCACTCTCCAGTCATCCTGGGTGTCAGCATCTGCATCCCAATGCTGCCAGATGCTGATTCTCTGTGGTGAGGTCCTGGCACTCTGGAACTGTGTCTGCAGAACTTGTGTGTGCAGGGTGTCACCACACTGTGCTTCTGGCCACCTCATTTTCTTCCACAGCAGCAGCAAATTCATCTCCTCAAAAAGTGGGAAGTGACTCTGTGGGTGCTGGGGGCTACAAGGAACAGGCTGTGCCCCATGGGCTTTGCTGCATGTTCTAAAGGAGCCCTTCCCACCCCCAGTACCGTGCGCCGTTAATCTACTCTTGCAAATGGCTAATTTTGAAAATCCTCTTATCAGAATTAGGTCCTCAACATCCATATTTATTTACTTCTCATTTTCATAATCTTTCTGCTCCTTGTGTGGCTGGGGTTGTTCTCACTGGCTCCATTTCTGAGCATCCCTAGGTAGGATGACACCTGGGATGTCCCACACCGTGCCACATTATCCCAAGCCGAGCTGTCCCATGCCCTGCTGTGCTGTGCCATGGTCTGTCACCTGTCTGTTACACAGCACACGTGTTTCTCACACCTTTGGCTCTGCCAGTGACACCATCAGCACCAGTGTCCCCTCCCCACTGGAGTACCCTTTTGTCCCATGCCTGGTGCCAGGGCAGCCACATCCTGCTGTGGGTCCCTGCATTATGCATTGTTTATCCGTCAGCACCTTCCCTGTTTGCAACTCAATTAAGCAGGCGTGGTTTTGCTAATACAATGGTGTTTAATATTCGGCTTCCTTAAATACCACAAATGGATAGGGAGGCAGCACACGGGCAATCCATTATACATGAGCTCAAATATCTACTTAAATATTTGATGGGAGTTTAGAAAATCTCAGGGCTGGCCTTGCCCGTGGCTTCCAGGGCTGTGCAGGAGGTCAGGCACGGTATGGGCAGGGGCTTGCCAGGCTCTGTGATGATGGGAGCTGCCTCACCCCAGCTGGCCCAGACAAAAGTGGCACCTGGGGCGTGTGGTGAGAAGTGAGCAGTGCCAGCGAGGTGACATCCCTAGGGAGCTGGCAGCTGCAGCCCACAGAGCCAGGGTGTACCACTGCTCACCAGGTGATGCCCTCCCTCCACCTCCACCTTAACCCAGCCTTTTTCAGAAGAAAGCCCCGACACAATGGCTGTAGCACGTGGCTGAGCCATGACCGCAGAACGCTGGAGAGGAGAATTAATTTTTAATTCCACCTTAATTACTCTGAGTAATAATCCATTTACAGCACCCAGTGGGACTGGTGTTTCTGGCATCCCCCCGGGGCTCTCAGGACACCCAGATGCTGAGCATGTGGGGTTGAAGGCACTGGGCCAGCCAGGCACTGCAATCTCCTCCTCAAAGACTATGATTCCCGTGGCTCCCCATGTGCTGCAGCCCCTCACACTACCTTGGCATGTGGTCAGGGGTCCCAGATGCCCCTGCGGGCATGAGCCAGGCAAATGCTGACCCTTGGCAGCACGACTCAGGGCTCTGGTAGCTGTAGAGCAGGATCTGGCTCATCCATCCCCTCAGTTTCTCCTCAGCAAGAAGGAAAGCAAGTGGAATTAAAAGTGATCTCCTCAATCTGTATTAATTAGAGTTTATTCATTCGTCAGTGCACCCTGCCACTTCTCCACTGATGACCCAGCCATGCTGGCCCACAGCACAGGAGGGACATGCAGGGTGACAGATTGGCATGGCACCTCCGTGGCACCGAGCAGCACCAGCACACGGCAAGGGGAACTGAGAGAAGCTGAGACTGGAATGGGCACCACCAGCACCCCTGGCTGGGCACCAGGACAGGGAGGATGCAGTGGGTGCCCAGGGGGTGGGAGTGTTGTTGCTGGCACTGCCAGCACAGTTCCAGGAGCAGGAGCTGGAAGCCATCCCAGGAGAGAGGTGCAAGGAGCAGATGGGGTTGACATCACACGTGGGACCCCCAGCCCCTCCCCACCATGTTGCCCCAGTGCTGGGTGCCCACCTCAGGTGCCATCTGCACTGAGTACCCCCACTTTGCCCTGCTGCTTGCCTGGGGGGTTTGGCCACTGTGGGAGCCTGAGCTGGGGGTCCCAGTGCTGCGGGGGAGCTCACCCCGGTTCCCATGGCAGCCCCCCGTAGCTCATGTGCAGAGCAGTGACTTCAGCAGGAGCAGATGGAGCCGCAAGGAGTAAAAACATCCTGTTTCCATGCAAATGCCATCAGTAATAACGAGCCAGCCTGAAGGAGGGTTGTTATTGCTGCGCCAGAGCTCTGTTTACAGGGGCTGGGGGTCTCCACTGCGACTGGTCCCCACCAATGTCCAGGCAGATGTCCCAGGACTCGTGGATCTGCCTGGGGCAGCACAGTGGGATGAAAACGGGCATTCCGTGGGTGTCACTCCGCAGTTGTTGCCCTACCTGTGTGCATGGCTGGTCCAGGACTGCATTGGCACAGGAGGTCCCGGGTGGTGTGTGATGATGGGAGATGGCTCTGGCCTCATCCCAGAGCGGTGCTGGTGGTGGGCTCGGCTCTGCCAGGTACTGCCAGCATTGCGCTGGGGTGGAAGGAGGCCACGACACAGCTGGTGCCACCCGGGAGAGCTGCGCTGGCTTCACACACGCTTCAGCTCTAGAAGGCATCAGAGCAGTTGTTAATTGTTCCTGATGCCGCTAATGAAATTATTGCTGCATGACGCTGGGAGCCACTGCCTGGCCCCTGCTGCTGAGGACAGGGCTGCTTGGCACAGCTGCCACTGGCTTTGGCTGCCACAGGGTCTGGGGAGCACCCCGGGCACCCCAGCACAGCCTCAACGTCCTTTGACCTTTGTCCCTTGCCCACATTGCAACTGCCCACTGGTGACAGCAGCACTGCTTGTGGGCACCTTGGCAGGGTTTAGGGAGGGGACAGAGAGGGAAGGGGACACATCTTGCGGCCTCATCCCCTGGGAGAGGCCAGTGTGGCTGAGTATGAGAGGCCAGACGGCTGTGTATGGCAGTAAGGTGAGGCCCCACAGGTGACCCACGTGCTGCCAAGATTGTGATCCCTCTTCTGTGACATTTCCCGTGGGTGCGGCTGGGCTGGTAGCGCCCTGGCCTTCCCCGTGGAGGTGCAGCGGGCTTGGGCCGAGTGGGGTGTGGCGGTAGATGAATCTAGCAGGTGTGAGCTGCCGGGGGTGTCCCGATGGTCAGAGCCCCGGGGCTCCCGGAGAGGGGATTACGCCGACCGGGATGCCGTGCCTGGGGGGGATGCAAGCGGAGAGAGCCGGCTCTGCTCTGCGTCGGGACGGTGCGGATCCCCGTGCCGGCCCGTCGTGTGGTTCAGAGGGGGGGGTTCGTGCCAGCGGGGGAGCGTTGCGGCTGTCGCGGTCGGGGGCGGCGGCGGGGGCGCGCCCAGCTGTTGCGCCTCCCTTCCGCGCTGGTCCGCGCTGCAACCGCCCCGCATTTGTCGTCGCCCGGCTGAAGCGGAGCGGCGCGGCGGCGGCGGCATCCGCTGCGTGGCTCGTTTGCGGTGTGCGGGGCGCCATGCCCGCTGATGGCGGCGCGGAGCGCGGCCCGCCCTGCTCCCCTCGCCCGCAGCGCTCCGCGGGCGCGCCCTGGGGTTCCGCGTCCCTCCCCCCGCCGGGCCCCCCGCCGCCGCCGCCGCTGCCGCCGCCGCGCCGGGGCCGCTCGGTGCCTGCTCGCCGTTGCCCTGCTCTACCGCCGCCGGTGCGTCACCGTGCCTCCTCCCCCGCGGTGGTCCCCCAAACCGCGCTCTGGGCTGGACTGTGGTACCTGGCGGCGCGGCGGGGACCCGGCACCGACTGGGCGCCGGGCAAGGTCACGCCGGGAGCGGCGACGGGTTGCGTCCTTCTTGACGCCGTGCCCTCCCGTGGACATCGCCGTTCGTTCGCCGCGGGATGCCCCGCTGTCGTGGAGGTTAGGTGACGGTGGGGCTCCCTCCCGACCGGGGATGTCCTCCCGCCCCACTGCGGACCTGTCGCCCCCTGCTCCCCCTTACGCCCACCTGGCCCGCACACGCGGCCCCCGGCACTGCCCCCGGACCTGCCCGCACTGGGTGACTGGCGGTCACCGCTCACGGCTCCGCTCCCCCGGGGCCCTACCGGCGCCGGGCAGCGGTGTCCGCAGCGCACCTGCCCCACGCGTGGTGTCCCTGCCCAACGCACAGCATCCCTGCCACTGGCACACTGTTCTTGCCGCTGCCATCACTTGGCCGGGACACAGGGGACCGCGGTGACGGGATAGCCCGGAGGGTGCTGTCATGCCGCGGGGGTGCGCGTGGGTGGTCGTGACGCGGGGAGTATGCGGGACTGTATCGGTGGTGCTGCAGACGCGGACGGTCCGGAGCACGGCTGTCCCTGGCAATGCCCCCCGGGCAGGATCCGGCGGGAGCGGGAGCGGCGGGGTGGACCCCCGGGGTTTGGTCGCTCCGGCGGCCGGTCCGTGGGGTCGTCGGCGGGAGTACGGTGAGTGCCTGGGGCTGGCGGCCGCTGGCAGGTGTCACGGCAGACGGGAAGTGGCGGCTGCAGACAAAGGACCAGGCTGGGGGCGGGGAGCTGCGCGAAGCTGGACGTGAGCTCTGCGGGGGTCCGGGGGGGGTGGGGGGAGAGACACCCCCTCTGTGTCAGAGGGTCCCGGCCCACTGACCCTCCACCCGCCAGCGGAAATGTCCCCTTGTCCCCTAGCGTGGTTTCAGTGCGTTGGTGGGCACGGCAGACACCCAGAGGGGCTGCAGCCCCAGTGCTCCCCGCAGCCGTCTGGGCATCCTCAGGGACCCTGCGTTCTCAGCATGGCCCCGTCTGCAGGGGGACGCTGCAGAGACGGCGCGGTGGGTGGGCACCCCTTGGGTGCAGGGGAATGTATATGGAGGGTGCCGTGGGTACCAAACCCCAGCTGGGCATGGACCACGACTATGCCCACAGCACCCGTGGGAACTATGAGGATGGGTGGAGATGGGGGGGGCAGAAGGGCAGGGGGTGCAGCAGAGCACCCCATGCCAGCCAGCCCTGCGACAGGAGGTGTGAGGAGCCCCGAGGTGCCAGCATTGGATTGGCAGTGTGGTTTGGTGCTGGTCCCCACCGCTCGTTTGGCAGGCAGCTCACAGCCGGCCACGGCACAACTGAGCCCAGTCACCTGCGCAGCCACTGCTTGGCACAAACGGGGCAGGGATGGGCCTCTGCTCCAGCCTGGCAAGGTATGGCACAGCGTGGCACAGCGTGGCATGGCACAGCTCCCTTCCCCAGGGTCGTCAAGCCACAGGCTGTGGACAGTGAACCCAGGTGTCCAGGCAAAGGGCCCCTGCCTGCTGATGGAGCAGCATCCCTGGTTGTGGGCTGTCCACCCGTTGGTGCCCACAGGGGAAGGACGAGAACAGCAGCGAGAATTGGGGGTCACCCATGGGCAGCAGTGAGGGGCGGGCTCCCAAGGTGGGAGGCTGCCCTGCTCAGTTGCTGCACTGGCAGGTGGACAAGGGCAGAGGGGCAGGGTCCTTCCCAAGAGCTGCCCCTGGCCCAGTTGTGCCCTGAGCCCTTCCCCTTGGCATCATTGCAGTCAGTGCCAGGCCCTAGCGCATCTCCTGCCCCAGCCCCACAGCAGCTCCTGCTCCAGCGCCTCTCCTCAGGGCCACGGACTCTGCTTTAACCGCTCACGAGCTACGTTGTACTGCTGACTTCACTGGGCTGCTAGGGACCCTTGGGCTCCAACAGAGAGCCCCCAACCACTGTACTCAGCAGCCTGATGCTCCACAGCCCTGCGCTCCAGGTCATTGCATCACACAGCACCCTACAACCTGTGCCTGGCTGGGCACCGGTGGCTCTATGGGGCGGGCAGGAGTGCAGCGTGGCAGGCAGGGCTGGCGTGTGCCGGGCACCGGGAAGCTGCCGTGCCGGCTGTCAGCACGAGCACGCGGCAGACGCAGCCTGCCCAGGGCTGTTTGTTCTGGCTCAGTGCCATGCGGGGCTGGCACTACATCAAGCCGTGCGGAGCCTGGCAGGTGCTTGCGGGAGGGAACCAGGATGCTGACGGTGCCACCAGGGGATGGACACCCCCAGCGTCACTGCGGGCACCTCATAGCCTGGCCCACCCGGGTGGCCAGCAGCATACGAGACCACCCTGTTACTGATGCTGGTGCCCAAAGGACACCAGCCTCAGTAACATGGCATGGGGACTGAGTGCTGTGCATGTCCCACTGTCCCCCCTTCCCTGTGCCCTGGGGTGCACCCTCCATGCCAGCACAGCTCTGTCTGTCAGTACAGTTGCTGGTCCATGTATTGCATGTCTGCCCATGGGAAGACTGAGGTGGGCTGGCTCCAGACTGGGGCACACTGGGACCCTGTCCTCACCCAGTTGCCCAGTACCCCTTGGCTCTGCCGTTTGCCTGCTCTTTTAGGGGGTATCAGGCAGGTTGCTCCCCACGGGCCCCCTGACCCTGCTCTGCCGGGGCTCCTGCAGGATGGGGCTCTTATGTCCCAGGTCCCTCAGCCAGCCCTTGCTGCCATTGGGTTGTGAGGTGCCAGGGCTACCATCACCACTGGGTGACACCCATGGGTGAGAGGGGAGAGACTGTGGGGCTGGACCCTGGCAGTTGGGACTGTTGGCCCCTGCCCATTCCAGCAGGATGCAGGACTGAGGGTGACCTTGACACTTCTCCCTGTGGGGCCAGGGCTTGGCCAGAGCTTTCGCTTCTCACCATCAGTCAGAGAGCCAGGAAACCCACTCAGCTTCGCAGGATCGACACCCCAGTGACAGTTCCCACATGTTGCACTGGGCCAGTCTTGTGCCCCCCACCATCCCAGTGCTAGAGTGGGCTGGGGGTTCCCCTCATCCTCCACTGAGCACTGGACCCCTTCCCCACACCGTGCTGCTGAGAGGGGCTGGCAGGTCTTGGCATGAGTCCTGCTGGCACAGAGGGTCTGGGGCCTGTAGGACTGACTCTTCAACTACCCAGAGCTGGTCAGGAACATGTCCCCTCTCAGCCCCGGCTCTGTGTGTGCCTGGGGGAAGAATGCCCAGCACTGGATGCCGGGGCTGGTAGCCCTCAAGCAGGCAGAGGTGGTCCCTGGGGAGGGGCTGTTACTCCCGGCTGTCTTTGGTGGCATTGGCACCATTGTCCTCAGATGCCGGGCATGGCGTAGCACGGGTCATATGCAGGGCACAGCCAGGGCGTGCAGCCCTGGGCAGGCACTGCACGCCCTGCCCGCCCTGGCACATGCTAATTGCATGTAATGGGGAGAGCAGTATCAGCTCAAATCCGTAATTAGGCAGCTCCATTGTCATGCAAACCCGCCTAATTCATTCACAACCAGCACTCGCTTCATCAGCGCCCAGACGCTGCCAGGCGCTCACCGGGAGGCAGGCACCTACACCCAGCTTCTCCCGTGGCCCTAGGGCTGGCACACGTGGGCCACACGCCTGAGGGGCCCGGACAATGGTCAGCTTGTGGGGGCATGCCAGAAAATTGGGAACAGAGCCCCAGGGCAGGCGGGGGCACCCTCAGGGACACGGTGCCCATTGGAGCCCGGAGGCCGTGTTGGCATCGTGTGCCCATAGTCACATCGTCCCCAGTGCTCAGCACGCGCCAGGCTGGCCAGGAGCCAGGTCCTGCTGCCCAGCATTGGCATCCGACCCTGCTGGCTCTCTGCCCAGCCAGGGCTGGCACTGGAACCCGCCTGGCGTTGCCATGGGACTGTGTGGGGTGGATGCAAAGGAAGCATTTGCCAATGTCCTGATACCCCAGGTGAGGGTGGGAGCAGCTGGGGCAGTGCTGGGCAATGCTGGGCGATGCTGTGGCCCATGACTGGGGGGTCTCCCAGAGGCAACACCAGCTCATCAAGGCTCAGAGCCAGCCTCTCCCAGCAGGAGGGTACCCAGCTCAAAGACTCAGACGAGCTTTTTGATTATGGCGAGTTGTGCCAGTTCCCTCCTCTGCGCCCTGCAGAGAGCAAAGTGCCAGCGACCGGGACCCCTGCGTGCAACGTTGGCACCCCTAGGCTCCCCTGGGAACAGATGGCACCCTCTGCCCTCCCCCTGATGCCCACCCTTCCCTCGTTAAGGCCGGAGCAATCAGCAGCAATTATGGTTTTAATTACCTGCTGCTGGTGCACAGGCTGAGTGCCGGCAAAGTGTGAGGAAATCTTTCATGTTAATGGTGTGCCAGGCCTGGCACGGACACGATGGATGGGGCACCAGCTGGGAGCAAATCTGTCGGCTGCAAAGCCCACGGGGATTTGGGGAGGTCCACGGAGGGACACAGTGATGGAGGGAGGTGCTGGCATTGAGGTCCCCACGCTGCTCTGGGGACCCCCAGAGTGGCAGCAGCAGGCAGGGAAGCATGCAGGGGGTGGGAGCAGAGGCAGGATGGGGTGGGATGCCCCATCGGGAGTGGCTGATGTGGTGGGCAGCAGTGTTCAGACAGACCCGAGCACTGTCCCACTGCAGGCAGCCACCTGCTCCCTCCCAGAGGCGGCTGTCGCACGTGGGCACCGACCGGCCGGGCCGGGACCGGGGCTGGGGCTGGTGCTGCCGCAGCCACCGGCGGGCAGCCTCTCCTCGCCAAGAACACGCTGACCTTCTCAGTGTCTCCCCGCGGCAGGCACAGAGGCACCCACCAGGCTGCTCCTGGCACCACTGGGGACTGCCACCATCCCCAAGGCAGGATCAGCCCCTTGAGAACCAGAGGGACCATTCTGGGGCACCCACTGGAGGCTGGTGTGCTCTAACAGTGCCCCCCACCCCAAAATGGGCAGTGCAGTGTCCTGCTGTCTCTCCTTGACCAGTAACACCAGTACACCTGATGTTTCTGCTGCTGAGGGGCCCAGCTGCTACGGTGAGAGGCTGTGTGACCTCCTGGGGTGGCAGGGAACGGGGGAGCTCTGTGCATGGGGGGCAGGAGCAGCTGGGGGTCCCACAGTGCAGTGATGAAGGCAGGGGTGGGTACCCAGAGCTCACAGCAGGGTTTCCCCATCCCCTCTGCACCTTGAGATGGGTATTGCAGACTTGTTCTCCAGCCCACCACCCTTCCTCTCCATCAGGCACCTCTCCTTAGCCCACGTGTTGGGGGGATAATTGATATTAAAGCCCTGCTTAATGCACCGACATTACCGGCTGAGATTTATCGGCGCTGGAGCAAACTGTGCTCCCAGTCACCCCTTTGGCTGCAGGGAGAGCAGCCGAGGCTGTGCCCTGCCACGGTGAGGGGGGAGCGAGGGGTGTGTGGAACCCAGCGTACCCCCCACCCCACCCTGTCCGCTTGTTCCCCGTCCCCGCCGAAGTTCCCCGGTTCCCTTTGCCAAGGTGACATAAGCATCTCGCCTGTTTCCATGACAACGCAGCGGCAGGTGAGCGCGAGGCGGATGCGGGAGCCGGCACGCGCCACGTGGGGGGCCGCTGCCCACGGGGAGCCCACGCTGCACCCGCACCCACGGGCTGGGGGTGCCACACTGGGGCGGGGGGACCCACAGGACCCGGGGAGCCCGCAGTGCGTGGAGGTGGCTGCAGAGTGTGGGGCGCCCGTGGCATGTGAGGTGCCCAAGGAGTGTGTGGCATCCACAGTGCATGAGACCCACGAGGTGTTTGGCACAACTGTGATGCGTGGGGTGACCATGGCCCGTTGGCTGGTCGCAGGGTGCATGGGGTGCTCGTAGTGCATGCAGAGCCCACGGTACCCGTCATGGAGGGGGTGTCTGTGGTGCATGGGGCACACAGACCACAGTCCCCCTGCTCCCTCACAGGACTCCAGGCCAGCTCCAGCCTCCTGGTTGTGCCACATGACTCCATGCATTCCCGCACCATAGTACAGTGGTGCCAGTGCCTGGCACAGTGCTCAGCAGCAGGACATCCAGGGCTGGGCAGCGCCCCGGCTCTGCCGCTCACTGCACATCCCCAGCTCTGTTTGCCGTCCTTTCTCCCCCCTGCTCCGCCCACAAGGCACCCCGCTTGGGTGGGCAGCTGGGGGGGTTCCATACCCATCCTGCCTCCTCCATGCCTTGCTGCTTCAGGCTTCCTGCGCCCTTCCACTCAGCTGCGATGGATAGACACGCAGCTCGGCAATCGCTGTACTCATTTCACGTGTGATTAAAAAGCTGGTCCCGCAGCACAGTTCACCCGGCGCGTCTGCCACAGCTGCCCGGGCGGGAGGCAGCCGCGATGCTGTGCAGCAACAAACATGGCATTTCATAAATAAATTGGGTTTATTTACCCAGAACCCACGTGCCAGCATGGGTAGTGCAGTGTGGGTACCCGGGGTGCCCAAGCAGCAGGCACAGCGGTGGCACCGGCGGGTGATGCGGCGAGCTGTGCTGCAGCCGGCACAGGGACAGCACCGCGCCGGGGACCGCAGCGCCTGTCCGTGCCGTGACCCCCGGGCCGGCCCCAGGCTGCGGCTGGGGGGGTCGTTAAACCAGTGAAATATGAAATGCCTGTATAGCCCCGACAGGAGTTTTAATTAAATTAATTGCCAGTGACATTGTAAAAGTGCTGATGGGGTAATAACCGGCGCGTTATAGTCGCCGTTTATCTTCCCCGCGTAAATTAGCTGCCGCACCTTGTCCGTCCCGGCGGGCATCGCGGCGGGCTCGTCGGCACCCACTCCCCGGTTCCGAGGGGTCTGAGCCATCTGGGGGGAGCAGCAGGGCCTGGAGCCTCCCTGGGGGACTCAGGCAGGGCCCAAGGGACCCCCGTGTCGCTCGCGTTCCCGTCACGCAGGCAGCCGTGCCAGGCGGGAGCCAGCCGGGGTGGGCACGGGCAATGGGGTCCCATGGGCACATGGGGAGTGGCTGGTGGTTGCCAAACGAAGGTACTTAATTACTGCGCATTCCATCCCATTTAATTGCTTATTAAATCCTAACCAGCCAATTAGCAGCAGCAATTACAGCTTCATTCTGTGACACAATCGCTATTTTATCGTTTGTTAATCAAATGCTTATTTAGGGCCGTGGTTTATTAACTCTTTCTGCGGCAGGCACTGGTGGGGTTGGGGGAACAAGAGGCACCTGGGCTTGTCTGGGCTGGGGGATGTGAATCTCGTGGCACTGTGCCCTGTGTCATATCCCCAGCACTGCTGTCCCCACGGGGGCATGTGTGTGCAGCACTGAGCCATCCTCACCACCCTGGGGACAGCCAGCCTCCATGTGCCATGTAAGTGTGGGTGTCAGTGGCACAGGATGGGCACGCTGCTGTGCCACCCTGCCGTGTCACCACCACTTGTCCAGCATCCCTGTGCCACTCTGGGGTGCAGCAGGGCAGGATGTGGGCCCTGGTCAGTGCTTCACAGCGTGCTGGAGAAGGGGGTGGCAGGTGCCCCAGAGGCGTGAGCAATGGCCCTTGTTGGTCACACTACATTTCCTTTTCATTAGTGCTAAGTGTGGACATGAGGGATCGGCAAGGGTTCAGTGGGCGCAGCCACTGCGCGGCTGCTTTCCCTGATGGATGGCAGGGTGGGAGAGGGCTGCTGCACTGCTGGTGGAGGGGACAGTGGGGAGGCACAGGGCCACTGGCATGTGGCTGTGCCGGCATGGGTGATGCCCCAGCCAGGGCACCTGGAGGTGGCCGAGCCCAATCTCCCCACAGGTGCTCAGCAAAGCGCGACTGTGGCCAACCCAGCATCTGGCGCATCGACGGACCTGCTGCCGCACTTCCAGCTGGAGCCGGAGGATGTCTACATTGTGAAGAACAAGGCAGTGAGCCTGGCCTGCCGTGCCACCCCCGCCACTCAAATCTACTTTAAGTGCAACGGCGAGTGGGTGCACCAAGGTGACCATGTTACGCAGCACAGCACCGACCGCAGCACTGGTGAGCTCCAGCAGGAGGGGTGGTGCCAGCCACACTCCTGGGAAGCCACGTGTGCCACTCTTGGTGGGGCTTGCCTGGCGCTGGGGCCACGGGGACAGCTCCCGGCATGCCAGCGTGATGTGCCACTCTCTGGTCCCAGGGCTGCCAGTGATGGAAGTGCGCATTGAGGTCACCCGCCAGCAAGTGGAGAAGATCTTTGGGCTGGAGGAGTACTGGTGCCAGTGTGTGGCCTGGAGCTCCTCCGGCACTACTAAGAGCCAGAAAGCCTTCGTGCGCATCGCCTGTGAGTGTCTGCAGGTGTCTGGACAGAGTGCGGGGTGCTGGCCCAAGCCCCCATCTCATCCCTGTGCCTCCCCAGATCTGCGCAAGAACTTTGAGCAGGAGCCAACAGCCAGGGAGGTCTCCATCGAGCAGGGCATCGTGCTACCATGCCGTCCTCCCGAGGGCATCCCTCCTGCTGAGGTGGGTTCCTGCAGCTGGACAGGACAGGATATGGCTGAGGATACCACTCACCCAGGGTGACGATGTGTGTGATCCCAGGCAGGCACCCAGTGACATCCCTGTGCCCTACAGGTGGAGTGGCTGCGCAATGAGGAGCTGGTGGATCCGGCACTGGATGCCAACGTCTATGTGACGCCAGAACACAGCCTGGTGCTGCGTCAAGCCCGCCTGGCCGACACCGCCAACTACACCTGTGTGGCTAAAAACATCGTGGCCCGTCGCCGCAGCGCCTCTGCTGCCATCACTGTTTATGGTATGGCCCCTCCACACCAGTCCCCACCATGCTGCCCTGGTGTCACTCTCCCTGTCCTGTCCCTCCCTGCGTCCCCTTAGCGGCAGGGCGTTGACGGGTCCCTCTCCACCCAGTGAACGGCGGCTGGTCGACGTGGACGCAGTGGTCAGGCTGCAGCACCAGCTGTGGACGGGGTTGGCAGAAGCGGAGCCGGACGTGCACCAACCCCACCCCCCTCAATGGGGGTGCTTTCTGTGAGGGCCAAAATGTGCAGAAAACCGCCTGCACCACCCTCTGCCCAGGTACCTGCCCTGCTCGGGGCACTGCCACCACCCCGTCGTGCCGATGCTGCACTACGCACTGCGCCCATTGCAGTCCCTGTTCCCACCAGATGTCTTGTCCTTCAATTCCCCTGTGTGTCTGTCTCTGCCGGCCCCGGGGCAGGGAAGGGGGGTGGCAGCAGGGTGCTGATCCCAAGCTGTGCCTGCAGTGGATGGCGCCTGGTCAGAGTGGAGCAAGTGGTCGGAGTGCGGGGCCGAATGCACCCACTGGCGCAGCCGTGAGTGCTCGGAGCCAGCGCCACGCAACGGAGGCCGGGATTGTCACGGCCCTGAGCTGGACACCCGCAACTGCACCTCCGAGCTCTGCACTCACGGTGAGCACAGAGGGGATGGCAGGGTTGTCCCCTGGGAGAGGGGACCGTGGGTGACCATGTGTGCTGATGCCCTGCCCCACACAGCTGCCCCCGGTGCAGAGGATGTAGCACTGTATGTGGGGCTGGTGGCCGTGGCCGTGTGCCTGGTGCTGCTGCTGCTGGTGGGGGTGCTGGTGTACTGCCGCAAGAAGGGGGGCCTGGACGCTGATGTGGCCGATTCCTCCATCCTCACCGCAGGCTTCCAGCCCGTCAGCATCAAACCCAGCAAGGCTGGTGAGTGAGTGTTGCAGGGACAATGCACCCACACTGGGACATGGTGTCCCTTTTGACCTGCAATTGGCTATACCTGTCAGGGGATCTCTGGGCAGAGTCTGTCTGCTACAGGGCATCATCCCTGGGTGGGGTTCTGTGCCCTGTGGGGTCCCTGGTCTTGAGTTGATTCTTTGCTTTATGGGATCCCTGACCTAGGGACTGGGACTGTATCTTAAGAGTCCTTGACTGTGGGGTCAGTGTTCTATGCCACATAGGGTCAGATCCCCAGGGGTGGTGGCTGAGCCCTATGGGGTCCTCACTGTGGGGCAGGGACTGTGTGCCCCATGCCCTCTCGAGGTGACTGTGCCTGTGCACCACTGGTGGGGACCCCCTGTTTCTGCCTTGCCCTGGCACCATGGTCGCTTGCTCTGTGCTGCAGACAATCCCAGCCTGCTCACCATCCAGCCAGACCTCAGCACCACCACCATGACCTACCAGGGCTCGCTCTGCCCACGCCAGGACGGCCCTGCCAAGCTCCAGCTGCCCAACGGGCACCTGCTGAGCCCGCTGGGTGCTGGACGGCACACGCTGCACCACAGCTCACCTGCCGCAGAGGGTGCTGACTTCGTGGCCCGGCTCTCCACACAGAGCTACTTTCGTTCCCTGCCCCGCGGCACCAACAACATGGCCTATGGCACCTTCAACTTCTTGGGGGGGCGGCTTATGATCCCCAACACAGGTACAGTGGGGTGGGGATCCCAGAGCACTGCCCAGGCCAAGCAGGGTCCTCATGGGGCTCACCCCCTGCCTGCACCCCCTCCATTCCCACCCAGGGATCAGCCTGCTCATCCCACCCGATGCCATTCCGCGCGGGAAGATCTACGAGGTCTACCTGACCCTGCACAAGCAGGAGGAGGTGAGGTAGGTGCTGGGGCTGCTGGGGCATGGTCCTGTTGGAGGGGGTTCTCTCCTGACTCAGCTGCCCCCATCACTGCCCCAGGCTGCCCCTGGCTGGCTGCCAGACACTGCTGAGCCCCATCGTCAGCTGTGGCCCCCCCGGGGTCCTCCTCACCCGCCCCGCCATCCTGGCCATGGGGCACTGCGTGGAAGCCAGTGCTGAGAACTGGAGCATCCGGCTGAAGAAGCAGTCATGTGAGGGCACGTGGGAGGTGAGCAGGGGCGAGGGGGTTCAGGGATGGAGGAGGGACAGCCACGGCTGAGGTGCATCTCTGCCTGGGTGCCGCAGGACGTGCTGCAGCTGGGCGCTGAGCCGTGCACGGAGCTGTACTACTGCCAGCTGGAAGCGCAGGCTTGCTACGTGTTCACGGAGCAGCTGGGGCGCTTTGCCCTGGTCGGGGAGTCCCTCAGCATGGCAGCCTCCAAGCGCCTCAAGCTGGTCCTGTTTGCACCGGCCGCTTGCCCCTCGCTCGAGTACAACATCCGTGTCTACTGCCTCAGTGACACCCAGGACGTCCTCAAGGTACCAGGGTCCCCAACCTACCCATCCCGGCTTGGAGTGAGTGCTGCGCTCCTGGTGTGCTGCATCTCCTGCCTGACTTGTGCTACTTGTGCTGGCAGGAGGTGATCCAGCTGGAGAAGCAGCTGGGAGGGCAGCTGATCGGAGCCCCCCGGGTGCTGCACTTCAAGGACAGCTACCACAACCTGCGCCTCTCTATCCATGATATGCCCAGCTCCCTCTGGAAGAGCAAGCTCCTCGCCAGCTACCAGGTAAGGAGTCTGGCCAGTGTGTGGGGATGGGGATAGAGGTGTAGGGAAATGTCCCTGCCACTCTGACGCCCCCAGCTCTTCCACCCCACTGCAGGAGATCCCTTTCTACCACATCTGGAGTGGGCTGCAGCCCTTCCTGCACTGCACCTTCACCCTGGAGCGCCTGAGCACCAGCACCTGTGAGCTGGCCTGCAAGATCTGGGTCTGGCAGGTGGAGGGAGACGGGCAGAGCTTCACCGTCAACTTCAACATCGCCAAGGTGAGGGAAGGATTGGGCCACTGCTAGGGGTGTCCATAGAATTGCCTCACATCTCTTTCCCTCCCTGCTCATGCCTCCCCTAGGACACAAGGTTTTCAGACTGGCTGGTCCCTGACGAGGTGGGCACCCCGGCTCTGGTGGGCCCCAGTGCCTTCAAGATCCCCTTCCTCATCCGCCAAAAGATCATCAGCAGCCTGGACCCACCAGGCACACGGGGAGCTGACTGGAGGACACTGGCACAAAAGCTCAACCTTGACAGGTAATGCAGACTGAGGACAGTGCTGGGGATGGGGTGGCATAGTGGATGGGGGCAGGGGTTCTTGCCTCATCCTACACCTATGGATGGATGCTTGAATGCTTTGGGATCCTGGGAGAGGGCTGCTGCACAACCTGAGGCTAGCAGGGGGCTGGTAATGGGATGTAGAGCCATCCCTGTGCGCTAACATTATCCCTCTGTCCCCTTCCAGCCATCTCAACTTCTTCGCCTCGAAGGCCAGCCCCACAGCCATGATCCTCAACTTGTGGGAAGCGCGGCACTTCCCCAATGGCAACCTCTCCCAGCTGGCTGCCGCCGTGGCCGAGGTCGGCAAGCAGGACGGTGCCCTCTTCTCCGAGGCTGAGTGCTGAGCATGGCGGGTCCCAGGAGACCACCACCATGGAGCTAAGGGGGGGGCCCTGGCTGGCCCACCAGGCTCCTACTGCCCCACAGCGTACGAGGAGAGCTGCCTGGCCCCCTTGGGAGTGCAGGATGCCCCTGCCCCATAGCAGTCAGGCCCCTCCAGCACTGTGGCGGCAGCACTCAGCCCAGCCCCGGGGTCCCAGAGCCCCATGGTGGGGGACTGGGGGGGCACTGGGTGTGCGTCGTGCGTGCGGTGCCGTCGTGCTGTCTGCGTGTGGGGCCGGGCGGCCCCGGGCCCCGTGCCGTGTTGTGTAAAGCCCGTTTTTTTAATTCTGTATTAAGTGCATTCAAGTATTTACACTTGGCCTTATGTACATAGCGGTGCCGTGGGCGGGGGGTCTGCCGGACGTGAATGTAAATAAATTCGATATATATTGCTATGTGGGGCTATGCCCGGATGTGCGCTGCCCCACGCCCCTCATGATCCCCCCAGAAGTTGGAGGTGCAGACCAAAGACCTTTATTGGGGTGGTGGTTATTGCATGGCATTGTCAGCACGACTGGCCACAGCTGCCACAAGCGCAGCCCCTTTCCCTGAGCCGTCCTCTGATAGCAGGAAGGACACGTCACAGTTGGGTGCCAGCTCCTTCAGCGTCTTCTGGAGGTTCTGGGAGAAGCTAGGCAGGACAGGAAGAAAGGGTGAAGACTGATTCTCCTACCCTATGCACATCATGCCTCTCACCACAGACCCCCTTCATATGGCAAGGATGCCCTGTGGGTGCCTGCCACCCCTGGCCCCACTCACCATGGGTGCAGCTTGTACAATGTGCCATCCACCCCAACAGTGACAGACAGCTGGTCCAGGCCCCGGTTCTCTCGCATCTTCTCCACCACAGCAGCCAAGCCAGCAGCGCAGAGCTGGGCCGCCCGCTGGGACACGGTCTGGCACACCTCCCGCATCAGCACACTGTCCTCAAAGCTGGCATCGAGCTCCAGTTCATTCAGGATGGCCCGTATCTGCCGCAGGGCCAGCCCATTGCTGCTCAGGACCAGTGCCACTGTTAGCAGCATAGTTCCCATCCCCATCACCTTAAGCATCTCCCTGCCTGTGCCACATCCCTGTAGCCTGGCCCCTCTCCTAGGGTTCTGATACCCCCACCCCGGGTTCAGGGAACGCACGGGAGCCCAACACTCACAGCTCAATGGTAGAGAGGAACTTGGTCTGGAAGATGTCCTTGGTCTGGAGTTTGGGGCAGGGTTTGCCTTGAAACAAGAGCTGTCTCTCTGTCATTACCATCAGGATCTGACGCACGATCTCGCCCAGGTACATGCCACTGATGAGCTTCTCAAACCTACCCAAGGCACAGCTTCAGCTAGGCACAGCCACCCGCTCCCAGCCCCTCTGCCAAGGGCCCTCACCCACCTCTGCTTGCCAGGGTTGATGGTAGTTTCATCCACCACCTTGTCGAAGTAGGTGAAGAGGTGGTCTAGGCAGCCGTTGTCCCCAAAGGCCCCCCATTCCATGTTGATGCACATGCGGCCCTCGTCCCCCTCCACAGTGCCCACGTTCCTCATCTCCTCCATGTAACAGGCATTGGTCCCTGTCCCTGCAGGCCCCATGCTGGTGTCACCCCCACTGCATTTCTGGCAGAGGCATGTGGCCATGCCACACGTGGTAGAGGGGTGTTGAGGAGATGGGGGACCTCCTGGAGGCAGAGGTTCTCCTCACCCACAATGAGGCCGATTTCACATTTGGGGTCATCATAACCACAGGCCATCATGGTTCCCACCGTGTCGTTGACCAGAGCTATCACCTGCATCCCTAAGTGCTTCCAAACAGGAGATGGGAACACGTGGTCTAGTGGCATCCAGACAGCTCCTGGGGCTGACACTGCCTGGATGCAGGGTGTACCCTGGGGACAGTGACAGGCCACCGGACATTCCCTACCTGTTTGCGCTGGGCAGCCTCCCGCAGCAGCTGGACAACATCCTGTCCCACGCAGCCTGAAGCACTGAAGCCCTTGGTCCAGGTCAGCAGCAATGCCTGCAAGAGTGGCAGGAACAGGGGCCAGGGTAGCTGCCTCGCACCAAATCCTGCAGTCCTTCCTACCATCCTGGTCCTGGAGCCACCTCCTCACCTTATCCAGGCCCACTTGCTGGCAGGGGAAGGAGAAGGTGAAGCCGAGAGGCAGAGCCTGTGCCATTAAGTTCTGCTTCATCTGGAAGTCTATGATGCAGTCGATGATGTGGTCAAAGAGCTGTGGATAGTGGCCCTGGTCAGCATGGCCTAGGCTGGGGGAGCCTTTTCCAGTCCCACCAAGAGCAAGTAGGGAGGCAATGCCCACCCCCTCACCCCAGCCACTGTTCACAGGTCCTCAGCCTCACCCCCATGCCAGTGCCCTGCATGATGGCAGCTGGGATGACGTAGATCTCGCTGGCCATGCGGATGCCGTCCTCTGTCACGTGCACCACCAGCACACGAAAATTGGTCCCCCCTAGGTCCAGTGCCAGGAAGCGGCCTCTCTCTGTGGGGAGCCAGCACAGTGAATTAGCTGGGCTATGGCCACCTTGGCACCCCATTCTCAGTGTCCCTGCCCCTTACCAGTGCCATCAGGTGTGTGAGTAACATAGGTGGGAAGCATGCGGACAGAGGCACTGGCACTGGTCTCTTTACACAGGCCCCGTTCCATCTCCTCCCTCATCAGTGCCTGGACTTTCTCCAGGTCAGCGTGGGTGAGCCGTAGTGGGGCCAGCACCTCGTCCACCTCACGGCGCTGGGCTGCCAGGCGCAAAGCCACTGCTGTCACCATGGCTGCCCCCCGCCCAGAGCCATCTCTTGAGGGCAGAAGGGTGGGCATGCACTCAGGGGACAGCAGCCTTGACACACTCAGCAGGATCTCCTCAAACCTGCCAAGGATGAAAAAGATAATATAGGCTGGGTGTGAGGCGTCCCACTAGGGTAGCACCCCACTGGGAGCCCTGTGTTCCTCATCACCTGGGGTAGCCAGTGTACAATTCTCCATCCACCCCCACATTGACCATCAGCAACTCCATATCCCGTGTCTGGCACATGTAGCTGAGGATGGCAGCCAGCCCGGTGGCATGGAGTGAGGCAGCACGTCCCACCACTGCCCGGCAGATCTGCTGCACCCGGCCGCAATCCCGCTCACTTGGCTGCAGCCCCAGAAGCTCCAGAATCCTCTTCACATCAGTTATGCCATCCTCACTACTAGAAGACAGATCATAGCCTTGCAGCACCTGCAGGTCCACCAGCTCACCGCCAGGAAGACCCATGCATTACACCCCATCCTCCCACCCACGGCAGCTCCTGGTCCTCAGACACTCACTTGATGATCTCCAGAACATGCTGCATTGTGAACACTCCCTTCTCCTTCAGGACAGCAGCATTGGTCCCAGTGAAGAGAGCTTTCTCAGCAGTCAGGGCAATCAGCGCATGCCGGATAATCTCCCCCAGGTACAGGCTGCCCACCAGCTTCTCAAACCTGTGTGGGTTTAAGCCCACATGGGAGTCAGTCATGCCTCCCCCTAGCAGCACCTCTTGGCCCTTTAAGAGCACCCAGGAGCATTGCAGGGGAGTGTGTGCTTCTGTTGGTGGGGCCTGACATGCTCAGGGATAGATGGGGAGCCTGTCCTTTCTGGGGGAGAAAGAGCACCTCTTCTCCCCAGGGTCAGAAGATTCCTCATCCACGGATTCATCATAGGGTGTGAAGATGTCATTCAGGCTGCCATCATCCCCAAAGCAGCCCCACTCAGTGTTGACACACATCCGCCCGCAGCTCTCATCTATTGTTTCCACCAGGTATGCCTCGGCCATGAAGCAACAGTTGGAGCCCTTGTCTGCGGGAGTGATGGGGCTGAGCACCAGCACAGTCCCTCAACACCCACATGGCACACATGGTGCCCAAGTCTCACCTGCAACCATGGCGACCTCACAGGGTCTCCCTTCCATGCTGCAAGTCATCATGGTGCCCACAGTGTCATTCATTAGGGCAACAACTTCCACGTGGCAGCACTGAGCAGCAGATTGAGAGGATTTCCGGCTCCATGGGGACAGCCAATGGCTACTTGTCTCACTGGCCCCCATCTCCTGCTTATTGATGGCTGACTGCAGCAGCTGCACCACGTCCTTCCCCACCACACCACTGCAGCTGAAGCCCTTGGACCAGGAGAGGAGTTCTGCCTGTGGAGAGCATGCAGCATTGACCTCTGGCACCAGGGTGGTTCCTCTCCTCAATGCTGCTGTGCTGTTGTCACAGCCTGGGACAGAGCTCTCCCCCTCACCTTGTCCAGCTGCGTCTGCCGGCAGCTGAAGGGGAACACAAAGCCCAAGGGGAGGGGTTCCTCAGAGCTTCTGGTGTCAGAGCTGACAGTCTCAGCCAGGAACTGGGTCACGCATTGTGCAATGAAGTCAAAGAGCTGCAAAGTCATTACTGGGGGTAAGGGCTGCTCGCCTTACCCTGTACCCAGGCTGTGGAAGGCAGCCTTGAGCTCCAACACCAGCCTGGGGCCCTGCTGAGCAAGCCTCCGTGATGCCAGGCAGCCCAGCACCAGTCACCCTTTGCCATGGCCTCCTCATACCGCTTCCCCCTCGCCATGCATGATGCCCTCTGGCATGTCAAAGATCTTGTACATCATTTGTGGGCTCATGTTTCCATCTCCGTAGAGGGTCACCAACAGGGTCCGAACCTGGTTCTGGCACAGCTCCACCACCAGAAAGTTGCCCTTCTCTATGGGGGAATAGAGGCAGTGTCAGGCAGGGACCTTCCCTGTGGCAGATCTCCTAAAATCTGCTTCTTGCCCTGTCCCAGGGACAGTCACTCACTCATAGGGGAGGCTCCTGAGAGCCTGAGACTCAGAGAGGCCAAGGGAACAAGCTTCTGTCTACTGTCCCTGCACTGGGGAGCAGCAGAGGAGAAGCTTATGGACCCCATAACTGATCCAAGAGTGGTTTAGCCCTCCCCAGCACCCCCAGGACCAACTCCAGGCAGGTGTACAGGGCTGCTGGTAGGAGAACAGTTCATCCTCAGGCTGGGCTGCCTTACCAGTGCCATTGGGAGTGGAGCAGATGTAGGTGGGCAGCATCTGCACTTTGGCCTGTGCACGTGTCTGGAGGCAGAGCCCCTTGCACATGTCCTCCATCATGTGGCCCTTCATAATATGCAGCCTCTCCAGTGGGATGCTGAGTGATCGCAGGGCTCGTTGTATCTGGGGACAGTGCATTAGGACAGAGGTGCAGAGGCAAAGGGCAGGGCATGACTGGAGCAGGGATGGGCCTTACCGGTGTGGTGTGGGAACTATCACGCTGGTGGTCCAGATGGCTTGCTGAGGTCCTGGATGGAGGGAGGTGATGTGTCACCCACTGAGATCTGGTCTGCAGGACAGGACAAACGCCTGCCCTTGCCCAGGCACACAGTGGGGCTGGGGGATCTGTACCCAGCTCTGCTCCCACCTGGTGTCTACCTCCATGCTCCATGAGGGGTCCATATTGTCGTCCCTCTGCAGTATCCTCACACTGCCTCTGCGGTTGTGGAGAAGGCAGCTCTGCCCCATCACGGTCATAGGGCCGAGCGTGGGGGGGGTGGAAGGAGAGGGTCCCAAGGGTCCCCACGACCTGCAAGAGGCCAGAAGCTGATGTCTCTCCCCTGCAACAGCCTGAGGGCTCTGGGGAGCCTGCCCGACCATATCCCCGGCCCCACAGCTGTCTCCGCAGGGCAGGAGCCGCTCACCGGTCCACGTACCGGCTGTCCCGCTCCTCTGTGCCCCGTCTGTGGTGTGTTCTGTCCGCCCCGCTGGACCGGCCATTTTGGGACCTGGGCGGGGTGTTGCGGCTGCCCATGGCGACGGGGCAGGGGCCACTGTTTGAAGCCGGTGTGGGGCCGGGGCTGGTGTGTGGGGCCGGTGGTGGCCGGGGCCGGTGTATGGGGCCGGTGGTGGCCGGGGCCGGTGTATGGGGCCGCTGGTGGCCGGGGCCGGTGTATGGGGCCGGTGGTGGCCGGGGCGGTGTGGGGGGCCGTTGGCGGCGGGGCCGGTGTGAGGCCGGTGCCGGCGCGGGCGGGGCCGTTGCCGCCGCCGTCCCCCTGGCAACAGCCGCGCCCCGCCCCACCATTGGTCGCCCCGCCGCGAGCCGGCCCCGCTGCGGCCAATGGGCGGCGCCGCTCCGGGCCCCACCCACGGGAGGGGCCGCTCCCCGCTGCCGGCCGGGCGGCAGCGCTGCTCAAAACCCGGTGTTTGAAGAGCTTCGCACCAGCTCGTCCCCGTTAATTAGACATGGCTCACTCTCCCCTGTTCCCCGTGAGGATGCTCTCGGGGAGCAGGTCCCTCTAAAGCCCGGTGCGAGGAAGGCAAAGCCCCCGCTGCCCCGCGGAGTGGGCGTACGGCCGAGCCGCCCGCGGACATGGAAAGCACCAAGGACACGGGGACACCGTGGCTGCTCCGGTCCTTGAATTCACTGACTGCGGCTGTCAGCTGGCACCAAGGTGCCCTCTGCCACTCCTGGCTGCGAATGTTAGTGCTGCGCTGCTGCATAGAGCACAAGACACTGCAGCCCCCAGCCCTGAGCCACCCCCACCATCCCCAGCTCCAGGAGAGGCCTGGGGCAGTGTGATTTGAAACCCATCGTCTGTTGCTCCTCCTCTCCTCCCTCCAGCGCCCTCCCATTCCCCAGAGAAAACCAGCAGAGCTCTGCCGCGGTGCTGCAGTTTCATAAAAACATACATAAATATATTTCCATTTCTGTAACAGAGAGCAAAGCTGCACAGGCACCTATAAAACACACAGTCGCTTCTCCACCCAGCGCTCCCCACACAGATCATATAAAACATATAAAAGGGGCGCAGGAAACAAAGGCTGCAGGTGAAGCAGGGGTACAGCGCCAAGAAGACCCTCGCTGGGGCACAGGGAGCTGCCGGGGGTCCCTGCAGCATTGCCAGCCTCAGAACTTGTGCCTTCTCCGGCGGCAGCCTTTGGGCCGTTGCCGGCTGCTCACATGGAGAGCCACTGGTGGCTCCGAGTCCACCACACCGTCCATGGCTTCCAAGGAGATGCCGGGCTTTGCAGGGGAGACATGGGAAGGAAGGTGCTGAAGGGAAATGGGGCTGTCAGCCGACGGCTCCCCATCAGCAGCTGAGAGTGTGGGAGAGGACTCTTGGTCTCCTAATCCAGTGAGGGGAGTCCCTCCATCAGCACCTGCAACAAGAGCACATGTCAGCCCTCCTGTGTGAGCCGTGGGTGCTACCCGGAGCACCTCTCCCCCCTCTTCTCCTCCTGTCCTTGGATCCATGGAGGGAAGCGCTGATGCACAGACAGGACAGCAGAAGCCTCCCACATCCCCCAGGAAGCTGGACGTGTATTGGTGCAATGGTTCAGAGTACACCCCTATTCCTGCAAGGGCTCTGGTGTGCATCCAGTGGGTACTGGCAGGAATGTGTGCAGCCAGCTGGGGAATGCTGGCAGTCAGCTAAGCCCACAGCCTCCAGAAAGAACAGACCCTTCCAAGGGGAATTAGCTCTCCCAAAACAGCCCAGGCCGAGCCAGGACCAAAAGGGGAGAGCTAGGAAAGGGCAGCCCTGACCCAGCCAGGCTGGCATAGAAAGTTTTCCACCTTCGGACTTGCTCTCCGAGAGCTCCAGCATCCTGAGGAGTCCTCTCTCCTGCCTTCCGGTGTCCTGCCAAGGAGAGGAGAACCACCATGACAGTGCTGCCACAAGGGAACCCCTTTGTCAGGATGACCTCGTGGGCACATGTTCCCCCAGCCCTCAGGGTCAGGCTGGCCACAGGAGGGACTGCTGCCTATCCAGGGCCTCCAGCCACCCACGGGAAGGGGGCTGCTCTGTGCCCAGCTCATCTAGTGCTCAAGCAAAGGCAGCAGAGAGCAGCTAATCAAGCAGAACCTGGTAAAGAGGGAGGCCAGGGTACAGGATGCCACCCCCAAGCCCAGCCAACAAGCAGAGAGCTCTGATAAATGGGGGCATCAGGGGCTCTGACACATCCCCCAGCACTGCATGTCCAAAGGCAGACTCGTCCCACTCTGTTCAAGGTGATCGGGACTTGGTGCTGGAGGGAAGGGCCTCCCTTCAGGGCACAGCCAGACTAGGAACACACCTTGTACCCTCTCTCTGCCCCGGGAAGATGCAGCCATGCTGGTCACACATGCTAGGGGATGACCTAGGCTGCTTTGAGCCTCACTGGCCCACCAATGACCCCTCTCCTGACTGCTCCCTGCCCCCACAACTGCTCTGGAAGGCACTGACATCCTGGCTGTGGTTTTGGAACTGCAAACAATCCCAAAATGGTCCATTGCAGGAAACTGCAAGCCCAACTGTGCCACTAGGAAGCTTTGTAATGGCTCAGCCCATGTCCAAGCTTCCCCAGTGAGCTGCCACCCCAGCAAAAGGCAGGGATAGAGGTGACAGCCTTGCTGAGCCTTCCCAAAGAGCCCCCAGCTTCAGCAACTTTCCCCCATACCCTGTGCCTGCTTGCAGGACCCACACACCAACCAGCTGTGGGGCACAGGGACAGAGTCAAACAGCCCCCACAGAGCTGGTCACATGCAGGAGCAGCCATGCCCTGCAGTACTCTGAACCACACAGTGCTTGGCTGTATCCCAGCCAAAATCAACCAGAAATCTCATCATTTGCATCTGAATCCCCAAAGGGCTGAGGTCTGTGATGGATTTAAGGGATTATACAAAACTAAGACATCATGTTGCATCTTCATGCCATGAATCACATTTCTGAGCACAGGCAAAGCTGAAGCACGAGGCTTTTGCCTGCAGGAGCCAGCAGGAAGGCCTGGAAAGACCCTCTCTGTGCTCCCCTGGGACCGCCATGAGCAGGAAAAAGCACAGTGGGGGCTAACACCTGGAGAGTGACTGTGAGCCAGCTGCCACCCACGCTCCTGCCTCCCACCTCCTCTAGCAAGGCATGTTCCCCACACACAGCACACCTCCAGCACACTCACTCCCCCACAATTCTCCCGGGACGCTGCCTTTCGCTCCCAGCACTGAACAATTTCCCCTGCTCTGGCTCTAAAGCCTTCCCCGTGGGAATGGGCTTGTGGATATCCAGGTTTGTCATCCTGACGCTGGCCTCCATCGACATTCAGCCCTGCAGGAAGGCTGCAGGACTGAGGCTCCTGGCTGGCAGCGGGACAGCCCTGGCTGCCTGCCCACTGGAGAGGTTGCTGGCAGCTCTGCTGGATTAGCTCACCCCTGGGACCGTCCGTGCTCTCGCAGAGCGTCGTGGGAAGGAGGGCAATGAGTTCTCTGTCCACAGCAGCCCACAGGGACGGGCAATCCTACATCAGGTCAGCTCATCCCTGCCAACCAGGGGGAACAGCTCCTGCTGCCAACCCAGCCCCACATCCAGAGCAAAGCAAAGGGGATGGTGTGCAGGGTCGCCCCTCACCTTGGCTCTTCGCAGCCTCCTGGTTCCCTGAGCTTGCCTAGCAGCCTGGAGGCAGCTGTCCACATGCCTCTGATACTGCAGCAGTGGCACCAGTGACTTACAGAGGTAGCACTTCTCACACCTGCCAGGCAGCAAAGGACAGAGCACTGCATTAGGATTCACCCTGCACCGGGCTCCCAGACACCAGTGGTGACTCTCCTCCTCCAGGCCACGCTGTGTAGAAGATGTGTCACCAAATCCAGTCTCGCTCAGTGGGGTCAGGCCGGCACCAATCGCAAAGACTGAGTGATTATCAGTTTTCCCTGCCTGTTCCTCTGTATCCTGCTGCTGCAGCAGCGGGACAGTAATCAAATCTGCTCATCTAACTATCTCAAACACCACTGATTTCTCCCCAGACATAAAGCACCCTGTCAAAATCTACAAAAATGAAGCGCAAGGGCTTTGCAAAGGGGAGTTAAATTCTGCCTGAAAAACAAACCAAGTGTGTTAAATCAGAGAGACATTTTACCAGGGCTGGATGAACTTGTCTGACTAGTAAATCAAGCCTTCCACTGCACTGTCTCCATTTTACATCATGCCACGCAGGGAGAAGAATTGCAGAGCACATGCTCCTGCTGGGGGGTTTCTCAAACCCCCTTGTTTGGGTGGAAGATGCTCAGGCTCACGCAGGACAAATGAGCGTTCTTGGGAAGAAGATTATTCTGGGTGAAAAGAGATGAAGGTCAGGCATAGATTTACACAGCTACACTCACTTCCACACCAGCTCTCAGCGGAGACTGAACCTTGCAGAAGAGGACACTGGCTCTTCAGGAGGGAAGCTGCATTCAGGAATGGACTATCTCCAAGAAGAGACAAAGCCCCCAGGGACCAGCCCCAGCAACATTGTGTTCAGTTTGATAGTGGTACTCTCTGAGTGAAACCCCCCAGGCTCTAAAATGCATATGGAGAGCCCCCATCAAGCAAAACTCTGCAGCACTTTTTCCCGTATTTTCTTTCCAGTCAGTGCTGATTACCCAGATAATGTGTCTAAACAGAAGCTGTCCCCTCTATAATTAGCCTAATTCCATTAGTGATGTTGCCATCCACTGTTTGTAACAGCAAAATTGCTTCCATAGCAGGGATTTTACTGTCAGATCCTCTCTTATGATGCTTTGTGTGGGTGGCAGGAGGAGGGGCTGCATGGAGAGAGATTAAACAAAGCCACTGCTATTCTGAAAGTCTAATTTAATTAAGAATATCACTACAGGTGCCATGTTGACAGCCTCCATGTCCTGGCCTCTTCTTTTCCTGGGGTTACCAAGCTCAAACCTCCCATCAGAAACTGGCTGAGTTAGCACCATTTTAGCTACAGCTCCCCCCCAGCAGCCATGCGCCCCTGACCCGTCATGGATTGGGCTGAAAGGAAATCAGTGCAAAAATAAACAATCTGAGAACAGCAAATTCCTCTTGCTTTGGTTTAAATATAGCCAGCACTGCAACAAGAGGCATTGAGGAAGAGCAATGTCTTAGGGAAACACTGTTATAAAGCCAACGGCCAGCATTTGTACAGGAATAAAGACATCCATAGTCAAGCTAGAACAGAGGCACAGAAACAATCTTGGAGGAGTAGGCATACCTACTTACTTGTCAATGTCTAAGGATGGTGGGCTGCTTTCACCACTGGCAGCTTTATTTCTTGCCTCTCTCTGACGCCGGGTGAGCACTGGAGGAGAAACAGAAAGGGTTAACAAAAAGGGTTACTACCATCCACACCAAACCATCCCTACATCATGCTCAAATGCACCAAATTTCCATCGTTTCCACTCAAAGCTGCAGCAGAAGTGAAGGTAGAGGTGAAAAAACAGTGAACTGGGACAAGCAGGGTTTTCTTTCCTGCAGAAGAGGTTGCTGAACAAGTGTCCTTTTTCCCTGGGGGGATACTGAAAAATTTACCTTTCCCATACTGGGGAGACAGCTGACAATTTCACACCTAACTTTCCAGAAACAGCTGTATTGACAGTCTGTAGTTTACAGGAATTTCAGAACTGATGCACAGCAGTGTGATAGCCTGAGAGCAGCGTTATTCAGCTGCTCTGGCAGCACAGCACCACTCCCTGCCAAACCAGGCTCCCATGCCTGCTGCAGGGAGGGACAGTGCCAGCTGTGGGCTCAGGGGAAGGCAGAGCTGAGACACCAGACCTTTGACAGAGAGCCTGGCTGGGAAGGGACACAGCTCACACTGGAAAGGGAAGGTTACAACCAATACCCCACACTCATCACTTTCCTACTGCCCAGGTGAACCGTGATCAGATCAGTGCTACTGTCCAGAGAGCCCTGGGAGTCCCCTGGATGAAAATCTCTAGCAGAAACAGTGCTGCTCTCCAGAAGCTACAACATGTGGGTAGCCAGTGAGATCCCAGCTGAGCAGCTGATGATGGGTCCAACCATTTCTGTTCCCCCAGCAAGCCCAAGCAGCCTTTCCCAACTGGCTCTGCAGGCATCTGCTGGGAGCACATTGGAGTGTTGTCCCTTTCAGTTGAATTCCTCTCAGCGTATTCCTGTTGACATACCACCAGCAAAGATCCTCAGGGAACATTTCAGATGGCTTAGCTTGCTTCACCAGGGACGTTCAAGACTCCAGCTCCAAAACAGATGTCACAGTAAGCGCTCTCAGGCATGCTGGCTAAGGGGACAATGCAGGGAGCTGTTTTACGGCTTGGTGATGCTGCTTCCCATACTCATGAGGAGAAAAGTCTGACTCCAAGGTATAGGCACAACAAACCTGTTATCGTTAGCACATCATCTGTGATAAAGAAAGCGAAGCACAAGATTTTGTGCGGAACAAAGGGAATTCTTCCTAGTTTTAGCAAAACCCCGTTTCCAGAGTGTTGGGCAACCCCAATATCTATCCACAATGCAACACAGCCTGTCCTTTAGCAGCAATCATTGATCTGCAGCTACAACCAGCAATGTACTGTGAAGTGCTCAGGAGCTGTTGGGGCTGACAGGAGACAACCATGCTGAAGAAACAAGCTCAAGCGTTTCCTAGGATGTGGGTATTGTCTCGTAGGCGATGACTGATACCAACAGCTCATCGCTCACAGGAACTAAAGCAAACGTCTCTCTTTAACATAGCCTGGCCCAGATTTGAAGTGGCAGCCTGACTAGGAAGACTAGTAACAATGGCCATCCCCCAGGCCATCCAGGCTCCCAAGAACCCAACCAACATGTGTGTTTGACAGCGTGGTGAGAACTGCTCTCCAAATCAGCATGCTCTCGTTAATATTCCTTAACGAGCCTTGTGCACCAACTCAGGTGTTAATCAGTTCTATTTTCTTCCAAAAGCAGTGAATACATCTGGCATAATGGGTCCATTAGAGATGTCTGGGACTAGCTCTGCAGCTGCCCAGGAGAAGACCCTCAGCTGTGCTGCTGGAAGAAGCAGTAGAGGAGAGAGAACAGGGCCAGCTGGTGAGGCATAACCCCTGCCAAAACATGCTGGTTGCCCCCAAGAAGGGGGTTCAGAACACAGGAAAAGACTTGCCACAGGCAAAATCCCCACCACAGAGAAATGCTGACCTGCTTGTGTGACATGAGCCTTGTAACTGTCTCAAATGCAATACTCTTTGCTGGGTCAGACATAGTCCATGGCCTGAGAACAACCTTTTCACTCATTCGGCATTTCTTCTGGTTGACAAGTCATTCTTGGCCTGTTTGGCTTCAGCATTCACCCTAGGGAAGAGCAGCAAAACCTGCCCAATATGGCCTTGCTATCAGCACACTCAGCCTGGGCACCTCCTGGGACTGCCAGGTCTGGCTAGCATGTGGAGCTGTGAGGTCACAGCCATTGAGCTCCTCACCTTCCTGCTCAGCCCACCTGCAGTCTGATCCACCAGCTCCCTGTGCTCACTACCAGCTGTGCCACTTCCCTGCAGGATCTGTTAGTGTCTGGCTCATGGCATCTTGACCCTGCTCAGAAGCCATGCAATTTTCCTCTGCACCCATTTCATTACTCTCTCTGCCATATCAGTGCCACTTCTACTGATGTCAAGAGCTTTTTAACGGCACCAGTGCTGCTGCTGAAGACTGACAGCTGCGTCAAGACTGCATTTGAGCCTTTGGGAGGAAGGGATATACCAAATCTTCATTTTCCTGGGCTCGCTTGGGAACTGAGAATGTCGTATGCATGTAGATGGAGGGTGAGAGGCATCATGTCACAAAGCCCAAGAGTATCTGCTGTACTCAGTTGCAGCCAAGACTCGCTTCCAGACTGAAACCAGAAGATTCCTGCATTGGCAGCAGCAGCAGGCAATGGATGCAGTGACTCCAGCAGAGCCCTCTCACACAAGTGAGCCCCTTCAGTTGAGTGCATGAAGAAAGAGGGAGCTGGCACAGAAATTCCACAGCTTCACTCATTCACTTGGAATTAACACCAGTCACTGAGCTGGAAATCCAGGACCTCAGCCCTCCCCAGCCTGGTACAGTAGCTAACACAACATCAGGCTCTTCCTTTTTTATTTACTCAGATCACAGGAAAATGGAAATTCATGATAAGATCTTCATGCTGCCCAGGTATGTGGTGGTCTGGGCATCCAGCCAGAGTGACCATGTACATAGGGGAAGTGACTGTAGCTCATCTTGCCCAGCTGCTCATTTGAAAACTTGCCCTTAGATATCAGCCAGACTGAGCTGGCCTCCTGAGACCTAAGACTGAGAGACTTTGGTGCATGATTAGAAGAAAGAAGAAGAGAAGTAAAACCAGAAAGAACCCATCCTTTTGTAGTATTAAAATGAAAACCACTGACAGCTGTAGTTTGGAGGACTAGAGACATCAGGAGTAAGTCCAATTAATAAATCTTAAGACAGACTAGGAATCCCTGACCCAGTGCACCAAAGGAAAACTGAAACCATCTTTTCTTAACAGATCAGGGCATGGCTTAGAGGGCACAACTTTGACTTCATCTCACACAAGGCTGTTGCTGTGCTCCAAAGGAAGCCAGCAGCCAGCCAAGAGCACACAGTGCTTCAACAGTAGAGAACAGCTTCTGGACCAACACAGGAGCTGGCATTTGCTTCAGAAGACAGGTCTCTCACATCTTCTTTCTCCGCATGCATTAGCTTTACCTGTGGATGTTGTGCTAGTGGTGAATGCCAAGGTAACAGCCCTAGAAACAGAGTCCTTTTGTACCTGCACAGCTGTGCCAGGCTACTGTCTGGCCTCTGCTCAGAGCTGAACATCATCTCTGCCTATTCAACCCAAATCCCACAGACTAGCCCAGCAGCTGAGAGCCCTCTGGGTGACAGTTGCCTTCCAACAGCTGTTGGAAACTGGCCCAAGGTGCCCCATGAGCCAGAGCCCCACAGGCAGGCAGGATTCTGCCCAAACCTGGGAAGCCCATGGTATCACATAGAGTCTGGGTGCAAATAACACAGGTGTTGTAGACTGTTATGGCTAATAGAGCCTGGTCTCTACAGGGAAAATACTAGAATAACTGGCAATAGAAAACTCAAATTACTGTGATTTTGTCCCAGACCCATTGCTCTGCTTACAGCCATTATTGCAGAGCAAAATCCCTTTTATTCCAGGCTGGTTTTCTTACAGGGGGATTGTTCTGAACAAGCTAGAACAGCAGAGTAGCAATTCCAAAATAACTACCCTTACAAACATCCCCAAGGAGACCAGCCTGGAAGCAGAATGGAGAGGCCAGCCTTGAACTCTGTCCTGCTGAAAGCCAACACCAAAGAAAAGAATAAATTCTCTTGCACTGCCAAAGAATTCAAAGCCTTTTCCTGATCACAGTCAGGATTCCCCAGGATCAATGGATACACTCACAGAGTGAGTATCCATCCAGCCACACCAGGGACCAGAATACCACAAGGCCAAAGACATTCCTGCTAAAAGGCACACTAAAAATTCTGCTCTATTCTGTAACACAAATAAAACCTTTATCAGTCTTGAGGATGGGAGAGGAACTATGATAATTTGTGATTTGCCTGAGCCAAATGCTTTGCATCAGTAGTTGGGTTGTGGCTGCAGAGAGAACCTTCCACCAAAATTAAGCACCAGCCAGTATCAGCCTCTACTCTGGCTCCTGTTATCTTGACAGGACCCATGTCACATCCCCAAAGATTTAGTATAGCAGGAACTCTTTATTTTAAAACTACATCAACTCTGCATTAAGATTACATGGTGAAACTTCCTCCTGCTAGAGGAATGCAGCAGTTACAGTTCTTGTACTAGGTCTGATTTGCTTAAATTGCTTAAACATCACAGATTTAGGTTGCATTTAACAACCCAGTATGTAACTGAAAATTACATATTCATAGCCTGAAAAGTTAATCTTATTACAAGCTACTACTTTGATATTACCTGACATTGTGCTAACACAGATTTTACATTTCAAGCAGCAGCTAAAACATAACTTTACTGAATATGTTGATAACCAACCAGTGTATTTGTTCACTTAAGCTCTACAAAGGTTGGCTATGGAAAACTGGTATGAAAAAGAATACAAAGAGGATTAATATGGGCATTCTGACTGTGCTTCTATGCCTCACTCTTCACATGAAGGAGAAAAAACCCACACTCCCAGACTGATAGTTATCATTTTGCCATGATTTTAGTGAAACAAGAGGGAAACTTTTCTGCGGTCTCTGCCAACCAAACAGACTATTTTTGCACGTACACATATCAAACTTCATGCAGAGCACAGGCCATTCTTGGAGTAGTACAGAACATTCTCCCCTCTCAAGAGCCCTGAAAGATGATTGCCCACATGGCTCAAGCCTTCCATTTTCTACCACTGCCACATTTTCTGCAGGTCCTCAACAAAGCACACAATAGACAAATCTTATGAGTACTGATGAAGCATCCAGGACTAGATGCCGAGGCAATATTCAGGAGCTGATAATGTGGTGAATTATTGTGTGAAGTCAATCAGAAATGATGTCTCTGTACAGGAGGTGCTGGAAATACCAGAGTCTCCAATAACACTCTCCTGGGCAGCGTGGAGATGGAATAAGGCAGAGTGAACAAACCTCCCCATACGCCAAATATCCTGAGAGAGACAAAACTGCAGCACCTGCCTGCCAAGTAACAACAGGGAAGGGGGGTGAGCATGAGGAGCAAACACGTGGAAGCAGCCCCTGACAGACCTGGAGGGTCCTCGCCAGGCTCTGGTCCCGCGATGCCGTTGCAGTACATGGCGTGCACCTCGATCTCCTCAGCTGGGAAGTCGTGGTCACACAGCGGGCACGACACACGGGCAGCAGCTGTAGGACTGCATTCAGACACAGTCCTGACAGCATCTTCATCCCCACCAACCTAAGGAAGAAGAAGAAAAATTAGCCAGACAGGGCTGTTTCTCTTTCTTTGCTTAGGTGCAGAGCTCCATGCTCTCTGGTAGCTACTCACCCTCACACAGACTCAGATTTTCTTGGCAAGTTTTACTCTTCCTTCATCACAGTGCTCAGGAATAACACAACTGCCTGAATAAACTATGCTGCACTAATAACTAATTCTTCTTGCAAAGGCAACATGTCCTTCTGAATCATGGTGAAACTCCCTGCACAGCCATGCACACCGTTTAAGGCAAACATCACCTGCACTACAGTGGATAGTCGGCAAAGCTTCCATTAATCAGGAAATCTCAGAAGCGAAACTGATGGAAAATTCATGGGGCAAAGCAAGAGTTCAACACCTGACTTGTGCTCATCAGTTTCTGGACATGATCCATGCTACACAGGCAGCGTTGTCTGGGAACACAGCTTCCCCCAGGATGAAAGGAGGCTGCTGTGGTGTTAGGGAGCCTGGAGAGATCACTGGAAGCTCCTCCTTTATAGAGGAGGTGGCTGGAGCAGTCGTGAGAGGGGACACTGATCAAGGAGAGAGGCAATACTATTAAAAATCTGTGTCACACAAAATTACTAGCAGAGGCTTTTCGCCAGGGCCAAATGTCAGAGCTCATGTACCTTCTCAGGGTGTCATTACCACTTATGGACACTCTCTTTTTGCATTGGTCACACAGCTGCAAAGGTGCTCCACTACCAATGAACAGAGAACCAGCCTGCTCCCTATGCCACTGACATTCCCAAATGCAGCAGACTGCAGCCATCTCATTTATAACTGCACCTCTGCCTAGTCAGGCTTGCTATAAGATTTTTCCACATTTAAGAAAAAACCTTCCCCTCCCCACGACGATTAAGAAAAGCTATTTAAATATTAACCATGTAGAGAAACCTATAGAAAAATAATATGTGAGAGGTTTCTGTTCTTAGAGCTAAGCAGTGACTTGCAGACAGTGTGCAGCAAAACTGCTGTCTGCTTCCCTCCAATGGTATCATTTCAGGGAAGCAGTAATTGGGGTCAGCCAAGATGCTCCGTGCCACTGGAGCGCTTTGCTGTATTACTCGGTTTATTACTTCCTTTCCCAAATGAGGATCTGATCCTGATTCTTATGTCCTAAAGGGAAGGAGGGTGCTTTGTTGACTCAGAGGAGCTATGACAAAAATTGCAGGACTGGGCTTCAAACTGAGATCCTGACTCTCAAAACAGAAATTTCTAAAAAATTTCTCCCTGACACCAGCTGAAAGGCTACAACAGTGAGTCCCAGGAACATCCCTCATTCCCAGGGAGGCTCTCTGCCCTGAATTTCTGCAGAGGAGTTGCCACAAGAGTTCCTCCAGCCAAACACAGGCTGCTGAAGTACATCACTTTACAGCATTAACACTTGTACCCCTCTCTCACATCTCAGTGTCATTGCATCTTGTGAAGTCCTCACTGTGGGGCGTCACACTGAAGAGCCATAAAAAACAAGATGTGTCAAATATGAATGATCAGATCAAACCTGCTCTACACAGACAACACACACAAAAAATATGATGGGAAAAGCAGCAGGCACTGCTCCTTCTAGCTGCCTTTTTTAAAGCAATCTTAGGAGTTCACCAATTCTGCACACTCTGCCCGCCTACATTCGGCGGTAAATTACTAATTTTAAATGGAAATGCAACATTCTGTAACAAAAGACTGCTTGTACAAAACCTTGCTGTAACAGTCTGGAAAACCTCAACTGCAGAACCAATCACCCCTGTCAGAGCCAGAGACAGTTGCCTCTGCTTTTTAGCAGAGGAAATTGCCTACAAGACATAGTACTTGCAGCCAACAGCCAGCCAAGAGCACTGCTAGAGGCTGAGCTCAACAAGACTCCTGTGTCCTGGCTCAGCATCTGCTAGGAAGAAGTCAGTCCCAGTGGTCTCTGCTTGGCTCCTGCAAACCACTGATGCCATGGTAGCTGTTTCTTCTGTTTTCCTGGAGAGCTGCAGGCTCTGGTCAGGGACCTGCTGCCAACCATAATGCTGTCAAACAATCCCTAGGAACCCGCTCCCTACCACCTTGTGCCACCCAGGCAGAGGGGTGAGACACCTCTCTTTGCAGAGGGCACCCTCTGCAAAGCACAAGGGGACAGGGCAGTGTCCTGGCCACAGCCAAATGGGTTGTGAATGTGCTTTGGTGGCCAGCCCAGGACCGCCTCTCTCCTTGCTGCAGTCCCTAATTGACTGAGCAGTGCTTGGAGATACCTGCAGAATGAAAGGCACATGAGAGCAGAAGATGGTTTATTAAGAGGCCTCTGAGAGTGAGACATTGGAACTGCAGACGTGCTGTACAAGCTGCAAACTCCCCAAATGAGCTTTCCACAAATGAATCCTCTTGTCAAGAGCTGTACGATTCTGTATTCATGTACCCTGTGTGAGAGGAGTACTTGGCAACCCCTTTGATATCGCTCTCTAAATTAATAGACAAAGGGAGTTTTATCAGAAGCAGGAACTGAAGTCAGATGTTGGTACAGTGACAGCTGCAAAGCAATTGCTGTGCAGGTGTGACAACACGGGGAAAGGGGCTGCACACAGCGTACATCTGCAGCAAGAGGTAAGAGGATGGCCCTGCCACTGATTTACTATTGCTATTAACTATTACTGCACAAAACTCAAGATTCCCAGACTCAGGACACTCTGCTTGGCCTGGAAACCACCACCAGCCCTCAATACTTCAAGCACATCTTTATACCAGTCTGATCTCTGACTGAAGCTCTCCTCTCAGCCTCTTGGATATGGTCTGTGGAGAGCAAACTGGAGTTCAGAGCGCTCTAACAGGGAAAATCAGGTGACAGCACAAGTGACTGAGGTTTACTTGGACTCCCCTCAGAGCTCCTGGGGTCCCTCTGCATCGCTGAGCATCACAGTTTGTACCCCTGAGCATGGGCAAGCAACAGCACTGCCACCCACGCTGATGGCATCCTCCAGCTCAGCAGCACTGGGATATAAAAGAACGAGCTGGAATTGATAACAGCTCTCCAGCTATAGGACTGAAAGGCTTCAGAAGCAGCTGCATGCAGTCCCTAGCCAAAAGGGACTGGAGATATGAAGCAGTAGAGAAAAGCAAAGAGGGAACTGTTTGTGAGGATCCAAACAGCAGAAGTCCAAGCTTCCAGCTACCCAAAGGGAAATGCCAGCACAGCTCAGTTGAACCAAGGTCTAAAAGTAGGATTGGAAACAGGATCCTTCAAGCTCTTTTACCTGCATAGGTGCATCTTTGCTGTCCGAATAGTGCTCTTCTCTCTCCTCCTCTGCAGCTTCCAGTGGGTTTGGCTGTGTCTCTGCAGAAAAACACCTCCATGTCAGCACAGGTTTGCAGCCCCCAACTATCTCCTCACTTGTTGAGGTAGCTTAGTCCTTAACACTTTTTTTAAGAGTTTCACAGTTTCAAAACATTCTTTAGACTTGCCACAAATGTTATCAGACAAAGTGCAACAACACAGACAGATGAGGGGTTAAAGTCACAGCATGGCAGTGTGAGGATAAAGGCACTGCAGCTTTGTAGCTTCATGGGGAGTGAGATTAGACATGGGGAAAATGCTTGGGACACTTGCTGGGATGGAGACAAAGCAAGAATAGAGCTGCTCTCACATTGAGACAAGCAGAGCTCCCATTCCATGGCCTGTTTCACAGTCACACCTTCTTTTAGATGTCCACATCTTTGTCAGCAACAAAATATGCCTCCAAGCACCACCATGACCTATCCTGCTACAGCTGCTCATGACAGGAGCAGCCTCTCCATTATTTTTCTCACTTAAAACCCAGGACCAGAAAATCTCAAACGTGGTAGGAGAGACCAAGGAGGAAAAACTCCTTAATCCCAAACATGCTTAATTAATGTAAGACAAAAATTATTTCAGCTCTCATGCTTCATACATTATCTTGACACTAAAAAATCTGAACATTTGATTGCATTGCAGAGACAACTTGTTTTGAGTGATCCCTCCATGCCCAATGCACATCCAGGTGTTTCTCAGCAAGTCTCCAGCAATTCCTGTCACAGAACTGTCTTAGAGGAAATGGGTCCAAAACTAGGGATCAAACCAACTTATCTGAATAGTTTTAGCTTCGAAAAATGGAGATGGGAAAGATATCTCAAATAATTTGAAAATTCTCTTTTTTCTGAATTTCCTAAGCATGTAACTTTTAGTACAAAATCCATAACAGTCTCAAGTGCCTCTTACCTGGGCAAACAGAGATCTCTTCTTCAGCTGAGTTTTCTGTGGCAATATCTGGGCTCCTTTTACCGCCAAGTGGGGTCATTGTGGATATGCTGTTCAAAATATAAATATAACATGAATCTCCAATCCAGTAGGTGTGAGGGCCACACCTGCCTTTCTCCCACAGTTCAGAACAGCAGACGATGCCATAATTTCCAAGTAGTCAATATCTGACAGCCAGAAATGATCAGGATAGCAGCAAAATATGGGTCTAAAATGCCATCCTAAGCAAAAGCCCTGAAGGGAACATTTTTTTCTTCTAGAAAGGCAGAAAGGGTCATTATCTCCTGTCAAGGGAGCAAAAATACCTGCTCACAACTCTGGGACTCTGTGTGGGAGTTGTGGAGGTACCAGCACTGTGCCTCTTTTTGTCTGGGGAAGGAAGTCCTCACAGGGGAAAGACAGACCTGCTTTATCCCGCATTATCCTCTCCCTCCTCACACTGCTGGTTTTCTCCCTCATCCCTGTGCACAGCAGCCAGAAGCAGCACAAATGTGACACAAAGCATTTTCCCTGCAGCAGAGTCCTTCCAGCACTAGGACAGTGGTTCCTTGGAGCAGCACCTAGCACCGCTCCTCTCATTTTGACCTTTGGATTCCTCCCCTTTTTTCCCCTCACACCTCACTTCACAGTGTCTTTCTGACACAGGCAAGCATTGCTGAGTAAGTCTGGCACCCATGCTGACACACTCTGCGCCTTGCGTGGCTCTCTGATTAGTCTGATCAAGTATGCAAGAACACACTTTAAAAACATGAATCCCCACACTGACAAACACAAGATTTATTAAGCTCAACCACAGGCCTTAGAGAAGAGAGAACAGCCACTGCTGATTTATGATAAATAACAAAATTCTGATAGGAAATCACAAGTGGCTTTTCTCTCTAAATAAAGCATCTCAAAGCATTTGTTATGAATCCAGGCTGAGCATGTTTTACTCTGTGTCTAACATCAGGGCTCTCTTCAAAAGAACTCACACAAAACAACTTGCTATGACATTTATAAAATGGGCTAATCAATTTGAAGTCAAACCACATTTCTTGCTACACCAACTATCTCTTGGTAACAAAGCCTATAATCATTTATTAAAACCCCAATCTTCCATGCTCTGTACAAAGTGTGGAACAAGCAGGGAGAGCAGCCCACAGAAAGCAAACCAATTTCTTCACAGGACTGGCACTTCCTAAACTGCTCCACTCCCTCCAGACAGCTCAGAGCCATGTTTTCCTATTAAGTGCTGATGAGGCCAGCCAGTTGGGGTGCCTGAGCCGTACCCAAGAGAGGCCTGTTCTGGCAAATTACCAGGAGCCAGATGGCAACACTTAATGTGCACAAAACTGCAAAGACTGCAACCATTTCTTGCCTTGCTGCAGATGTTCCAGCTGCTCAAGAAGGGGCCACTGCATCCAGGTGCATCCCACCCCAAGGCGGGCAGCCAGGAGCTCCTGGGCAACTTGGGGAATGTCCCAGACTAACCCCACCAGCTACACCAAAGGAAAGAGGTCCCTGTCCTTTCATATCCTCCATATCCTGGGCTCTCAAGCCCCAGGCAGGCAGGAGGCCAGCGCTGCAGAGCACACACCTCGCTGCCTTCTACGCAAGCTCAGAGCTCAGCTGTCACTTGCTCATCAGCCTCAGCAGCAGCAGCTGCAGGTTCTTCCTGCTCCCCAAGGCAGGTTTTAAGCTTGTTAGAAAGGTGCAAGCAAGAGGGATTTTCATATTCTGCATATTGATATTAACTGCTCAGGCCAAATGCCGTTAGATCAGAGGAAAGTTGGCAGTTTTGTTCCAAAGCAGGTTTAAATTATAAAACCCAGCAAATTAAAAACATGACATGATCTGGCCTTTCTTGTAACTTGCTCCCTGAATCCTCTCCCATTTGTCCTTCTTCTCTATAGTCTTTGCTGTGGAATTGCACCCCACAGGAAGGAGAGGAAAAAAAAATAAAGGAAAAGAGGAGTAGGCTTAAATCTGAAGAAAATCATGTTGACTTGCCCCACACCTGTCATCTGCTGAAGTGGCTTTTCTGGAGCACTGCACTCTATCTTTGGCTGATAGGCAGTGCCGTCTGGCTTCCTCCTCCCTGCTTTCCTCTTCAGCAGTAAGGCAAGAACATAAAAATACACACACAAATCCAGTAAACCCTTCCCCGTGCTGCCTGTGTGCCTTCCCCGACAGACACGTGATGGCATTGCTGTAACTCACCTCCAGTTCCCCATGGCTTTACTGCACCATGTCACAGGAGCTTCAGAGGGCAAGGAGCAACTCCTTCGACTTGTACAAGAATGCACCTTGCACAAAAATCTCTTATAAAGTAACAACAGCAACTGATCCCTTCTCCTCAGCTGTGCCCCACCTCTCCCATGCTGCTCCAAAGCCATATATCTCCAGGGATACTTAACAGCAGTGACTGCAGCCTTTCAGTGCAAGCTGTGGTGGGACTGCACCCCAAAATACTCCAGGGAGAATGGAAGAGCCCATATCATTAGAGAGAACCTACGAGCCCCACACTCTGAACACTCTACTCACCTCTGTGCAATTTGCATGGGTTCCCCATCTTCAGGCACATCCTCTGCAGGCAGTACCTGGGATGGCTGGAAGGGAAAAATTCTGGTGTTATATAAAACAACGTGCACAGCTGACTGGGGTCTGCTGGGTCACTGAATTCTGTCCATGACATTGCACCCAGTCTGCTGGATATTTTTATCTGAAAATGGCTCAGTATTCATCCACAACTAGTCAGCTTTTCCCCCTCTATCCCTCCTTTTGGCAAGGTACTCCCTGTAATAAAGCCTGGCAGTAGTTTTTGTTACCTTACTGCCTAGACATGTTCCTGGACAGTCCATGTCCATCCACTCCTTCCAACATTGCCTGTCATCTTCCACGCTCTCTGATGTTCTCAGCATCCACCTCAATGTATTTGTAGGCAACAATCATAGCTTTTCTCCACCTCCACCTGTGCTGAGCTTAAAACAACCCAAGGTTTTTAGCGTCCTCTGCACTCCCCCAGGTACCCTAGCAGCCCTCATCTACACCACTTTAAAACTTGTTTTCCTCAGCCAGAATGACCTGATAAACGAGTACAGCTGATGCTTGACCATGAGAAGCACTCTTCTGAAATTTCCTACAGATAAAATCTGTTGCATTTTTCTTGCCTAGGAAATCAGCTGTCCCATCAAAGGAAAGGAACAGATTAACCTGCACAATCTACAGCTGGAAAATCTGTGTGCATTTTATCCCATTTTTCATTTAGCTCTACGACTCCATTTATTCCTTCCTTTAAAATTTGTTCAAAAGCCTTATGCACTGCTGAGGTCAGGCTAACATGCCAGTCATTACCCAGATCCCTTTCTTGTTCTGCATTGTACACGTTACACTTGCCATCCTCTAATCAGGTGGAATTACAACAGTTTATTAGCAGTCCTTGCAGTCAGAACTACAATTTCTCATGCTAGGTCTCAAAGAAACCCAAGGAGATTTCCTCCCCCTTCCTTGAGTCTATCAAACACTATAAGCTTGATTTCCACCAAAGGTTTCAACTTGATCAGCTCCACTCCTGGATATACTTCCCCAGCAAGCTCCAAATTAAGGCCTCTCCTGTCAAATTTCCCTAACATGACTCCAACCCCCAAATATCCCGTTTTATCTACTCTTTCTTTACTTCTTTGCAGCCTAGCTCATCATTAACATAAAATACCACACCTCCTCTTTTATTTTTATTTGTCTCTGTCCTGAATTGCGTATTTCTTAGCAATGCCTCTGCCCTGATCATGAACACTCATCCTTGTTTCTGTTTTCCCTTGTACATCTGTTATAAAATATGGCACTAATTCAGGTCACCAGACTCTAAATTTTCAGAATTGTGTCTTTTCCCTCCGAATCTTTTAAAGAACAAGAATCCCCTAACCTTATCTGAAAGGCTCTGAAGAAATTGATTCTATTGGCACTGAAGTTTGTTAGCGCAGGTTCACAGGCTGTGAGATCTCCCAACAATCAGGATTTGCTCTGTGCAAACATCCCTTGGCTGCGGGAGGCGGTGGCAGCAGTCAGCTCCTGCCAGGGTGGAAGGTCTGTGCCCATTCCAGGTGAGGGTTTCAGGGCAGGAGCACAGGCAGCCTCCCTCAAGCACATCATTTGCACCTTCATTTCACACATGGCATGAGGCCATGTCCTTTCTCAAGGGTGGTTTCTACACTCAGCACAGCCTAAGATCTCCCACCAGCAGAGAGCTCTGGGGGAGCCCAGGACAGCACAGGCAGCAAAGGGTCTCCAAGAGACACAGCAAGGTGGAGACATGACAGCTCTGGGCCCCTCCTTTGTCACTGCCAGTGGAATTGTATTTGATAGAGGGAAAAAAATGGAGACAAGGCACAAGCAAACATCAAACATATCGATTTTGCAAGTAAATCACCTGCTCTGGCCTCAGTGTGTGACTGCACAGAGAGGCGAGAGAAAGGAGCTACCTCTCATGCTGGGTGTGATAAAGCAGATGAAAAGGCATTTAGAAATTATTTTCTCTTGTGTAAATAGAAGACTGGCAAATTTTGGGCTAGGATTGAAATTGTAAAGTCTGCTCCCCCTCCCTTATTTTTTCACCTTAAAAATAACAGAAAGGCTACATCTCTAGGCTGTAGCTCTGAGACAGCTCCCATGGTCAAGAGGAGTAGGTTACAAGCTACCACTCAGCACCACTAAAACCTCTTTTCTCCCTAAGAATTAATTAGGTATTAGCATTAAACAGATAATATTTTTAAAAATACCACACAATTTTCAGTACTGATTAAAAGTTCATGCCCTTCCCAGCTGCTGTAGATTCCCAAGGGCTTTAGAGTACACATCCACAGACCTCCAGTCACCCCAATCTTCCAGTATAATGACACCTTCATTTCCAGAGGAAAAGCTACAGATAAAAAAAGTGCAGTTTGCTTTAAGAACCTCTCAGGTCTTTTGTATCTATCCTGAGGAAATGAAAAAGGGCACAAGTCAGTTCCTTTCCTCTGCAGATCACCTCTAAGGCTTGTTTAAATCTTCATCTGCTAAACCCGAGCCAAAGCACTGTCATGAAAAGTCACATTTCAGCACAGTCTGCTCTGCTCTTTTTCTGCAACCAGAAAATGCAGACATGACGTTTTTCCTAAGTGTTCAATATTACAAGACAGAATATAAATATCACAAAACAAGTTAAGTATCTTTCTAACACCAGGGTAAATGATCAAATACACTTGAAAACAGGAACAACAGAGCCAAGGCTTCAGTCATAGAGAAGATAAAGTTATACAATGATCCGGGAGTGAAGTCATTATGAAAAATGAGGGTTGGAAAAGGCTGACACAAACCTAAAATACAGCAGTAATAAATACTTCATCTGACTAGCAATCTGTTTAAACTTAGCAGTGACAGAAAGCTGCCTTCCGCTCCAGCAGGAGAGCCCTGACAGAGACAGAGGCTGACACCTAGTGTCTAGCACACCCGAGCCTGAGAAAAGGTGCACAACACCAGGACAAGGACAGGGAGCACCACCGTGGTGACAGATCACCAGGGCACGCAGAAGATGCCTGTGACCACACAGAGCCTCTGCCAGCCACGAAGGAAAAGAGCACTTCCAAGGGTGAAGCACTGATAGAGGCAGACGAGCATGGCGGGGCAAACAGGAAAGGCTGTGCCACAAGGACAAACCCACATCTCTGTCTGCAAAGAAATCCAGAGCTCCCCACACAGCCACAGGTTTATAAACTGGGTTACCAGAGCTGGTGGTGGTTAGCACCACCTTTGACACGCTGCCAGGCTGCACCCTTTTGAGAAGGATCAGTTGGATGTGTCAGTCTCTGGAGCACTAATGATGACTGCCAGGCTGCTCAGTGACCCCTATCTTGTGTGAGCTGGGTGTCAGCCTGCACACTTTTCTCCCTTCCACAGTAACCTGTGTGGCTGGGGGAGGAAGTCCCTAAATTTAAGAGGGGAATTAAATAGCAGTGCCTGCTTAGCAGAAGGGACTGAACCATAAAATGGACAGAAGAGCATGGCTGCTCAACCTTTGCTCAGTGGCAAAGCTCTTACCTGGCAGTAGCTGGTGGTCGGTTCATCATCAGAAGTGGAGTTCTTCTCTTCTTCCATGCTGTGCCCTGGACTCTCTGCCTCCCTCCTCTTTGAAGGCTGGAGCCAGGTGATGTTTTCAGATTCCTGTCCCTCTGTGTCTCCATCTTCTGCACCATCAGCAACCCCATTCTCCCTGCTTATCTCCTCTCCTTTCCCAAGCTCGTTTTGGCTCAAGGAAGAACTGGGTACAACTGGGTTACCAAACTCCTTCTTATGCAATAGCTGCCTCTGAGCCTGCTTCAGGCTCTTCTGGTAAACCTCCAGCTGACACAAGATGACTTTGGTGTACTGGTTGGGGTCCACCCCTTTGGGGCAGAAGGGGATGCCCCAATAATAGTGCACTGTGTCTCTTGCCTCCTCCTGTTTGTGCTTCTCCTCCACCGCAGTCAGCATGCAAAGATCTGGGGTACTGCCAGACCCCTTGTTCTGCTCTGCTTGCTCTGTGGAAACACAGACCTTGGCAGTGTGCCCAGGCTCTGAGCTGTGTTTGGTACCTACTCCTCCACCACTCCTCCTGGGGCTGTCACACTGTTCTGTGGTCCTGCTCTTCCAGAGTGTGGCTGAGCACCCAGCACCAGCTTCTCCCACAGAATGGCCAGTGCAGGGCAGGAGATGCTCTTTTGGTTCATGGCCTGCTGCTTCGGAAGAGCTGGAGGGGCTGCTGAACAGTCTCCGAGGTGTCAGTCGCCAGGAGCCTCCTGAAGCCACCTTGCCAAAGGTGGGACTCAAAGACATGAAGTCCTCTCCGAGAGTGCTGGGTAGCATGTTACTCGAATCACTTCTTGCTGGTGAGGAAGACTTTTCACTTGACCTTGTCACAGGCTGGCCCTTCCCCGGAGACACGATTATGCTGGATACTAGTGAGTTTTCAACGATTTCCTGGCTTAACCTCCTCAACACTACCAAGGGGCTCCGGGCGACATCCATCTGTCCATTCCCATCAGCTCTGGAGCTCTGTGAGTGGGAGCTGCAGTCAGAGGGAGGGGTGTCAGGGCAGAATGCCAGGCCTCCCAGGATCTCAGAGCCTTCTTTCTCAGCAGGCTGGCTTTGGCCCTGTGAATCTAGTGCTTCCACTGACAGCTGAGGAGTTGCAGTCGACGAGTCTGAGGGCTGACAGCTCTGAAAAACAAAAGGTTGACTCTCCTACAGACATGTTCTCTATCAGCACAGCACAACCAAGGGTTCCCCCAGCACACTGGCAGCCATCACCTGGATTGTAGATCCCCCATTCCAAATCAGAACTCTGTACCCTCAAATAGGGACAGCTGGGGTTAGACTTTATGTCCTTCTCACTAGGAACAGTACACAGCAACTACTCTGCAGCTGCAGTCATTCCAGTTTGTGCTGGGAATATCTACGCCCCCCCCAGTAAAAGTTTCTTTTGTGCAGCATGGTAAAACAAGCACAGACAGCAATGTTGCTAAAGAACCCTAGCGAGCCTCTTCACAGAAGTGCACTTACACTAAGGCTCTCAGCAATGGCCTTCCTCAAGAGCTCCTCCTCTTCCTCTTCCTGACAGTTCACTTGTCTAGCCTCTTGCTCACTCATTTTCAGGGCCAGTGCAAATTGTTCCTCTTCAGTCATCTCTACAGCAGAAGAAATAGGATAATGTCAAGTCACAGCTGCAGGTGTATGTAAACACTCAGTGAATATCCAACATGTAGGGAGAAATGGTGAGTCCCACCTCCCCAGGAGGAATGCAGAGAAAATCATGTAAATCTCAGCTGTCCTGAAAAGGTGTCAGCAAAACTGGAGCAGGCAACACTAAATGAGAAAGGTAACTCAGGTCAGGAACTTCACCTCAGGTTTCCACAGCAATCTAAGCTCCCATTCCCCGAGTATATTAACTGCAACATGATATTTTATTTGCCATAAAACAACACACGCTGCAGCTGCAGAATGCATGTTCAAGGAGAGAGGAAAAGGACAGACTTCTAAAGTGTGTTCATTTTTGTATCAGATAGGCTCAGCAGGAAGGTAGGATAAACAACACATCTTCTTTAAGACATTTTTTTACTAACCAAGTAGCACACCTCACTGTCTTCTGACACAGATACCTGCAATACCACAGGAGACCTACCCTAGAGAAAAAGAGCTACATCATGTTCACCCCGAGCCGCAGGTGGAAAGCTCTGTGGAGGATAATGTTACTTGCTTGGTGGTATTATAAAGGATATTTCACATGCATACATTCCCCATTGCTCACATCATCACTCCACTGCATCACTAAGTCAGTCATGCATGGGAAACAGGTTTCCTACAGTTGTAATTGCTATTTCAGCAGAAAATTTATTCCTGAAATATTCCTCGCTCCAATCAAACCAAAAGTCTAGACTGGCTATGTAGAAACAAAGCAGTTAGTTACTTTGGAAAACACTTATTTACTTAGATTCAATCCAACGCTTTCAGTCTGCTTAAAATATACAATGCCTGCAGAATGGAGTGCAGCTTGAAAAACAACTCAACAGCACTCTCAGGAGCTGAAAAATACATCTTCTCACTCGAAACAAATTGACAGATTTCCTTCAGAACCCGCTCCCTCCTCCAGGCAGAATCCTGCACGCACCATCTCATGCATGAACCAAAGGCTCGTGCTCTCTGACGGGCTACAACATCTTTGAGACATGCCATTTGAACAGAGAGGCCGCCCAAGCACAAAACATGCCTTCACTGCAGCCAGCTCCAGAGACAGGCATTTCCCTGGATAAAGATGCATTCACAAGTTGCAGGCTCCCATTTTCTATCCCATCATCTCCCTACCAGCTGTCACCCAAACACAGCAATGCAGCCGTGCTCTGGCCCCACTGCAGTCTGTCCATGACAGCACTGCTGCAACCAGGAGCATGCACAGAGCAAAATTCACTCTGCCCTTCCACCAGCTCCTGGATGATGGCAGCCTCGTGCTCCCCCACCCAAGCAGGATCTCAAGCATTTTTGGACTGATTACCTTCAAATTTCTTTATGTGTCCTACTAAAACAGCACTTAGCTTCAGATTGTTGGTTTGGGGCAGGGTGGGGGTGTGGGGGGGGGGGAATTCCTTTGAAAATTAAGAAAGAGGTTGAAGGGAAAGCAGACTGCAGCGCTCTCAGGGCTCGTGGGGATCTTTTGTCCTTGGACAAAGTCACTCTATGATGTTACAGCCAGGAGGGACCAGGGCAAAAAAAATAAAACCAACAAAACCAAACATCTTTTAATGGAAAGCACAATCCAGTGTACGGAGAAAGCTCCCAGCCCCAAGAACAGCAGCATTAAACAGCATATCACAGAGTCAAATAGGTTGCAAAAGGAAAACACCTCTGAGATTGAGTTCAACCTTTGACCAATCACCACCGTGTCATCCAGACCATAGCACTTAGTGCTACATACAGTCTTTTCTTTCTCCATAATACCAAACACCTTCCAAGCATTCAGAAAGCATGGGCTGATTTGTCTTCCTGCCCAAACCACCACAGCAATCAGGCCAGATCCTGAAAACTCAGACATGTGCAGGAAAACTGGTGCACATGATCGGCACCCTGGAACACACGACTTTCCACGTGCTTCAACAGGGGCCTGAGTGTTTGCCAGTTCAGGCTATCAACATCCATGAAGCTTAATAAAAAGAAACATTTTTTGGCGAGTTACTGCTGTACATTTTGTTTTCTTCTCCCTCCCTGGCACAGCAATTTCCCCTCTGGGGACAGGGAATGTGCCAGACAAATGCTGCCTCTGGCAAAGAAACCAGTGACAAACAAGATGCACTTAGTGCACGTTCCAGTTGAGTAGGTGCTCTGGAGATGGGGAAAACTCGAGTTTAAATCCACCTGGCATTACTGTGGGGAGACCAAAGAGCAGCTCTGCTCATGCCTTCCAGCAGACCTGACCTGCTTTAAGTGAAGCTGACGGTATTTCATGCCCCAGGACTGATCACTTCTCAGCACCGTGTGTTTTATTAAACTTGATGCTGATTGCAGCTGTCATAATTTATGATGATTAGAAACCCAGAGCACTGCGTTAGCCCCCGACAAGTGTGTGCAAACAGAGCTGGGGACAGAGCTCAGAGAGTGTGGCAGGGGCTCCACAGGCTCGGGAAGAAACGACCCCTCTCCATCTGGATGGATGTTCAGCTCACACTCATCACTCCCCCGCCTTGCAGGAGCTCATTCCCAAAGGGAAGCACTGGCACTGGGAATTCTGCATCTCACACTCCAAAATCCTCTCCTCACAAATCCATCCCAACGCGGTAGGAAATCCCAGAGCCTCTCTGGGGACCAGGGCATCCAAGAGACCCGCAGATGGGGAGGAGGGGTCAAAGAGAAACTGTTTTTAAGATACGGCAGCAGCTAAACAAATTAAACCATTTCAGAGTCTTTTTAAATGCTAATATGGCAATTTGCAAAGCGATTTATGTTCCATTTTGACATTTGCAAAGTGAATTAGATGCAAAACCCCACTAGTTGTAGTTGTAACACTTATTAATAAGAGATTTACTCAAAAATAACAGAAATGCAGGATCTCAGTATTTTTACATATCCAAAGTGCAATTACAGTAAAAACATTCAAATGTGCTTTACAGCACTGGCTTCCTCCAGAAAAAGAGAGGGAGAGACTTCTTTAGGTTTTGTATTTCCATTTATCCTGTCAGGATGAAACGTCACAGATATATTTTAGTTATGGCTTTAGGTTAGAATGAATAAAACCACAACAAAGCAAAAAAGGGAGGATACGCTTTATAACGAGTGCCTGCCAATATCCGAAATTTTCCAGTTTTGAGGAGAAAGAACTTGCCCTACCCAGAAGCTCCCAATCTTTACAAAAGACCAATTTGCCTCGCAATTCAAAGAATTTATTTAAAGACACTGGGAAAAATAATTACTACTTCAAATCTTAATTTGCCTAAAAGCAAACACCAAAAGTCTAATTATAGCTTCCCACAAATGAGAACAGCCCCACCATCACACGTGCTTAAATAAGCCCCTGCTCTCCGACCGTGCGACGCCAGGCACCCCCAAACTCAGACAAGCACACTAAGCAACAAAAAAAGGCAGCTTTTGCCTCAGGAAAAGAAAAACTATTATCAATAATTTCAACTTCTACAAACACAGCAGAACTCCTCTGTTATACGTCTGGAGAGCCAGCCCTGTCTCCTGTGGATTATCTGGAGCACACTGAGCATCCTTTTGCACAGCACCAGCTCCTGAAACCCTACATGTTCAATGATGCAATGAGGACATCCAACTTCAGCAGATCCCTGCTCTTAGCACCATATGCTTGGTCACATTTTAGTGGCATCTCCAAGGGGGGTTTCAGCTTTAATCTGGTGCTCTGTTTCCTTTGGGAGAAAAAGAAGAATAAGAAAAAGAACTCTTTCCCCATCTCTGACTTTGCTATCTTACTTGTTCAACACAGACATGCACAGTGGGCTGCAGCTCCCACAAAGAGCTGGGCTGTTCTGTGCTATGGCCTTAGGCCTCTATTAAAAACAATTTAATTCACACAAGCCCTGTGAGGACTGACAAGCCCAACTGCTGCTGCTTGCGGAGCACTGGCGTGCTCCATTTTGTTCAGTGATTGCTTTGGGTTTTGCAGGAGGCAGAATCTCTTCCATTTTAAAATGTCCTGGATGGATGGACCACTGCCTCACAGAGCACAGGAACACGAATGAGGACTCTCTGGCTGCTGTAATATGTGGGGCTGGACAGGGAGCAAAGGCACACTGGCTATGCTCAGTGGGCCCTTCTGCCTGTACATCAGAATATGAGCAGGAACATCACAGCCTTTAGCATCTGTTCACAGATTTATTGTCCACGAATGCATTTAATCCCTTATTAAAGCTGTTGATACTGACCTCTCCGCAACCTCCTGTGACACAAACTTCCAGGAGTTCACCCCATGCTGTGTGAAGCATTACTGTCCTTCACCCGTTTTAAACCCATCTATTTCTTGCTATTTCCACGGATACACCCCAGGAGCTGGTAAACAACAGCTCTGCTCAGCTGAGGCATTGCCTTCCCGATGGGAACTTTGATCCCACCGTTCTCTCCTAACAAAGCAGCCCCAAGCTTTCCAGTCTCTCCTCACCAGGCAGCTGTTCCACCCCTTTATGGCTGGGGCTGCCCTTCTGTGGATGTACCACTATGTCCTTGCTAAGCAGAGGCCAGAACTGCACACAGCGCTGTGACAAGGGTGCACCAACATTTTATGTAACAGCAAAATTACATCAACTAAATCCCTGGTTCTTAACACCCTTCCTTATGATGCCCAACATTGCTGGTGCTCTGGCTGCCCCCACACTGTGAGCTGATGATTTCAGAGAACTGTCAGCTGCGACTCAGATCCTTCCTGAGCAGCAGCTGTCGGGTCAGAGCATTGTGATGTTTCAGGGACAGAGAGGAGCAGAGGGGCCTGGACAGGAAAGCAGTTTGTGACTGACAGTGCTTTCAGATCAGCTTCAGCTTTGAACCCAGTGAGGGACAAACACCCTCGTACACTTATTTTGGAAGTGCAAAATTTAGAAGGGTCTTTTCTCCATCCTCAGACATGTCACAGCCTTTCTGCAAGGGAAATAATCTCTAACACAAACATCAGAAGCTGCTCAGCACCAGATAAATTCCCCAGCCCCACAGTCAAGACCTACGTGCAATTTTTCTTTTAGCAGAAAACTTCGTTCGATCCAGCTGCTTTGTTCTCTTCTTTTGCAATCCACTCTCTTCCTTTGACTCCTGCTGCAGTGGAAAAGAACATGATGAGTGCATGCAATATGTAAGAAATACTACCAGCCCCCTCCCCCCAACTACTCAGACACAAACACTGGTTCAACAACAAGTGTCTATTTGTGTGAAATTTGAATTTCAAACGTAATTCAAACACATTCTGTAACTATTAAAAGCTGTGTGATAAGCATAACGAGCAAAAAGAGTTACAGACTGACATAAACAGAGAACTAGGAGAGACAATAGACTTCATGCCAGTCACCACCATTCACTGCACCTGCTACCCATGATTTTAGAGAGAATTTGTTTGGCCTTGCTAAAACATTGATATTTGTAAGCACTCAAAACAGAAAAACAGAACCCTTTTATAACTGAGCATCACACACCTGTAAGCCCAGGACTGTTTTCTGCCATGCAGTTTCTAGTACTAAGCCCAGGCAATTTCAGGGGATCAAAACCAGAATCCCCAGCCATTTTTGGAGACTCATACCAATGCACCCCAAGGGCAGGAGGGCCAGTTGTATTTTCTCCTTATGCTATTCTCTCATTATTTTCATAGAATCAAAGAATGTTTTGAGTTGGAAGAGACTTTAAAGATCATCTCATTTCAACTCTCTGCCATGGACAAGGACAGCTTCCACGAGAACGGGGTGCTCAGAGCCCCATCCAGATGGCCTTGAACACTTCGAGGGGCATCCACAGCTTCCTTGGGCAGTATTGCCACAAGTATTTCATTTCTGAGACTTGAATACTTCAGAAACCTGTTGTCTCGAGGCTCCCTGGAACAATACTCCCACGAACAACTTTAATGTGTGCTGCTTTAAGCACAAGGACTGCAGCACAAATGGGCACAGGCTTAAATGACATGAATTTCTGCAAGTTGCTGTCCTAACGGCTTAGGCAAGGGCACACACATTACTCAAGGCTGGCACTGGACCCCTTCCAATTTGTCTCTCTAAATCAGGTAGGATTAGAATCAAATCCAGTGTTTCAGGCAGAGACCCACGCCTGGCCAGGATGGGCTTTGCTCCCTCTGCAGCTACACTGGGTTTTGCTGCCCATGAGACACATCAGCCACATGCTCATGCTTCATTCCACCTCCTGTGCCAAGAGGAGGGTTCAAGGAGGGGCACATGGCTTGTGCTATTTTAACAAACAGATACATTGATTGTTTTCGAGTGTCATCCATTTCTTTTGTCCTTTGCCCATATTTCTGAACCCATGAAGTCCTTCGGACTGCACCTCTGTGCTGAGTTTTGTTGAAGACATCTCTGGCTTTAGGGCTATCTGTAGATTTTATTAATCTATATACACCACTTGCTCCCTCTTACAGATCATTAATGAGGATGTTAAAACACACACAGACCTAATATTGATCTTCTTGGCCTCAGCTTTACATCTCCCCCAGATGAGCCTCTCCTTTGTTCATCAGCAGCTCTTACTGACAGTCTTTTAGCAGGATTTCAATCCAGGAATGTTGCTATCTAGACCAAATTAAATTATTTATCCAACTAAGATTTTGCAAGACATACTATTAGGTGGTTTCCTGAAACTTTAATACATTACAGCTTTTACATGCCCTAACACCTACACCATTCCTCACTTCCACTGACTTAAGAATCACCTCACAACACAACAGCAATCGTGCTTGGCAAGTCCACACACACTCATGCTTGTGCCCAAGCGTTTTTTTCTGTGACTGATTCTTTCTCTTCCCCACACAGACTGGTTTAGGTACCCCCTTTCCAAGATCTGCCATTGTGTCTCCAAGAGCCTGCTTCACATCCAGAGTCTCTCCTCCTAGGAGATAGATGCCAAGCTCCTGCTCAGGAAGTGAAATCCTCTCTCTTCCAGGGCCCTGGCATGGTGCCCCTCTTCACAGTTTTCCATAAGCCATGGGATCTCCCCCCTCAAACTGCCCTGCCTTGGTCTGCAGCAACAGCCCCATGCTGACCTCGTGGGCTGCTCCCACCTCAGGGGATGGGGAACAGTCCGTGGGATCACAGTGGGATTGCACTAGGATTATACACTGGAGGAGGTTCAGCAACAGCTCTCCTGCCCTCCCCCAAAACCCTGTCTAACAATGCTAAACCTACCCCAGCTTAAAACAGGGGCAATTTAATCCTAACAGGCTCTGTAAATCCACAGCTCTTCTCTCTAGGCATCAATCTTCCCCTCATCACTCCCGCACTTGCTGGAAGGTCAGCCCTGACACTCTCATCTGCAGCTCTTTACCAGGGCACGGATGTGATTTATGAGCACACCAAACTTTCCATGGCTGTGAGTGCCTGCTCTGTGCACAGAGACACACACTTCCAACACACACCACGGGACAACACGGGGCTCAAACACCTCCAGGGTTTCTGAGGGGAGCAGGGATCGCGCTGCCCGGATCCATGGCACAGCCAAGTACGTGCCTCAGTTCCCCTTGCTGGTCCTGAAGAACCTCGACACTTACATCAAGTGGCAAAATTATTGCAGGCACGTGTTGTACGAACCTCATACATTCGAGAAAGATGTTTAAATTGCTCAGCAGCGTTCTACTGAACAGCCACGGCACAGTGAACCGCTGAAGCAAATCCAATTAATCCTGATGGGCCAAAATATATACACACATCTCAATTCCAAGAATTCTTAAATCTTCTTTATTTTTAAACCCGGAAAATAAAACATACCTTTTAATTAGGATTTATGGCTGTTTGTACCTCTGCTGGGAGAGAGCCCCGCAGGCCCCAGAGTGCTCTGCATAAATGCAGGCGTGGATGGTAGAAACAGAAGGGGCCAAGAAAATTCAGAGAAGACAACAGGGCTTGCTCTTCCTGACCCAACCTTTTAATGCTCATCTATCTACAAGGATAATAGGAACTCAAGGGGCCACTCAACCAACTGCCTTTCTAATAAGATCACTAGTCCAAAAATAATCTTAATCAATTAAAATATTCCCAAACTGCAGCCAATACTCTTAGTTACAAGGTCATCTTCAACACACATATTCCAAGGGAAACTAATTATTATAGCGGAGGCGAGGTAGGAACTGCATACCTCTGCTCAATGCTGGAGGATGCTGGAGAGCATCCCTCCTCTTTTGCTGTCAATTCAAGGCATAACAACCAGAAGGAACCCAATTCTCTTCCTGTGTGTCAGGCTCTGCACTTTAATTTATGATGCTCTCTTATGAGCAATTTCACTGTCAGCATTGTACACAGATCAAGAAATAGACAGGTTTCCAAAGTTCCTTACACATTTAGTGGAAGGCAGCCACTATTCTTCTTCCTTGTTTTTGTAACCTGCTTGGTTTCACCAGACAGCAGGAAATCAAATTCCCATTTTAAAAATGCTTTTGCACATACTTAAGAGAAGCTGACTCTGCCAGCAGAAACAGATACAGCTCCACTCATTTCTAAAAGCCCATAAATGGAAGCCAGTAGCCAGCATCCCACATCCTGCTCCCTCGAATCCACATGATAAACCACAGAAATCAGCTTCTACTGACTCAGGGAAGAAAAGGCTACAGCAGAATGTCTCCACCCTTAACAGAGCAGACTGCAAAGTCAAAAGGTCTGGGGTAATTTTACTGCTCAACAGCAGTTGGGACCATCTAACAATAGGGCACAGCCAAACACCACACATCCTGCATGGGAAATATGCAGATGAAAACCAGACTAATTTATTTTTAAAAGCCAATTAGATGTTGGAATTGCCATGTTTGGCTCTTGCCAAGGCTGCTGCTGAAATTAATATCACACCCTGCTTTATTAGACTCTGACTTCAGTTCAGAATCTGTTTCAGCTTTGCTCTTTCAGCTCATTAGAACAAACCTGCTGGAAGTGAAGATGAACAACAAGATGCAACAGGGCTCATGCCAGGATATGCAGTTCCTAACACAACGAGAGAGGATTTTTTAGGAAAAAGGGCTTTAACTGGGCTGTGAGGAGCTTGGATCCAGATCAATCTGACTTTCAACAAGTGAGCTCAGCAGAGCCACGAAGCCTCCTCCAGAACCAACTCACATTGCATCCTCCTCTGGGAGATGGAGGCACCAGGTCCCTTGGCACCAGCAGAGCCCATGCAGACAGCAGGGCACTGCAGCAATGCTCCCATGTGGCTCTGCTTTGCTCAGATGGTCAGTGGTGTGAGGTGGCGTCCTGGGATTAAGTTATTTTTATTCCTAGTAGCTGGTGCAGTGCTGTTTTGGATTTAGTACAAGAATAATGTTGATGGCACACCAATGGTTCAGTTGGTGCCAAGCAGTGCTTACTCTAAATCAAGGACTTTTCAGTTTCCTGAGCTCTGACAGTGAGCAGGTGCAGGAGGAGCTGGGGGAGCTGGGCAGAGGGATATTCCACCCCACAGAACCTCGTGCCCAGTGTCTAAACAGGGGGAATTGGCTGGGAGACACTGACTGCTGCTCAGGGACTGGACGGGCATTGGTGAGTGGGTGGTGAGTAACTGGATTGAAGCACTGGTTTCTCTTGGGTTTTACTCATAGAAACATGAAAAGGTTTGTGTTGGAAGGGACCTTAAAGATTCTCATTCCAACCCTCCTGTCCTGGACACTTCCCACAAGACCAGGCTGCTCATTGCCTGGCCTTGAACAGTGCCAGGGATGAGGCATCCACAGTGTCTCTGGGCATCCTGTTCTAGTGCTTCACAATCCTCACAGTAAAGAATTTCTTCCATATATCTAACCTAAATTTCTCCCCTTTCACTTTGAACCCATTCTTCCTTGTTCTGTCACTAGAGTTCCTGATAAAAAGCAGTTCCTCTCTTCCTGCTTTTCATTACAATTATTCTTGATATTATCATTAGGATTATTAATAGTATTATTATATTTTATCTTGTTTCAATTATTAAGCTGTTCTTATCTCAACCCACGAGATTTACTTTCTTCCCCCACGATTTTCCTCCTCACCATGGGGTGGGAGTGAGCAAGTAGCTGCCTGGTATTTAGCTGCTGGATGGGATTCAACTCTGACAGGTGGGCACTGCCATCCTGACTGTGACATTTCCAGTGCCATCTCCTCCACAGCAAGATGTCCCTCAGGCCATGCCTGGTCCTGAGGTGAGTGTCCACTGTAACAGCTGATGGAAACAGGTATTCCAGCCAAAGCCTAAACACCTCCCTCTGCAGCACAGCCAAAATCTGCTCTGGAAAATCAACACATGCTGCTGATTACCCCGACTGTGAGTATCTCCAAAAACAGGAATGCTCAGGCAAAGGGATGTTCCACACCAAAGGGAAGACGGGCCATGCAGAAATAGATGGCACCATCACCCTGGAGTCTTGTCATATGTTCCCTGAGGGCTGGCAGAGCTGATGGATCTGGCAGAAAGAGCTTGTGAGACTTGATGCCAACTTTATAAGTGCAGGCAGGTACTCTCAAAGCTTCCAAGGGATCTATCCAGGCAAAAGTCCCTTCCAAAAGGTCCCAGACCAGATCGGAAGCATTTGAGGATTAACTGCACTAAAGGCTGCAGATCAGTCTAACAGGTCAGCACAACTTCTGCACTGTGCTCAGAGTTCATGCTTGGCTGGGCCCTGTGCTGAGGAACAACCATCCTGAAGACATGGCTTCAGGGGTCAAACCTACAGCCCAATGCAAGCAGGAGCTTCAGGAGACCAGGAACTGTCATGCTCAGAGAGAGCATTGTCGGGCACTACTTGAAATACTGTGTATTTGTGAATGAACATCCATCTTCTGGCACAGGCAACCAATTCCCTGTGGGATTAAACAGCCAAGGGAGATGGGAACCACTCTACTCATTTGGCATGTCTGCATTTTCAGAGACACAGTCTGCACAAAGAAGGTCATCTCCTCTGGTTTCCACAGACCCAGAGAGACTGTTCTTATTTTGTCTGACCCTTTCCAAAAAAAGAGAAGTGTTCCCCAAATCCAGGATTATATATAGCAGAGATCAGAAAGCCTCACGTCCAGAAAACTTTTTTCTGATGCAGCTCTGCAGATGCCACAGCATAGACATGAGCAAAAAAAGGGAACTTGGCAAAATAACATGGATGAGCTTGATAATCCAGCATGACTGAAAAATTCCTGGGAGAGGCAGTCTGCCAAAGATCATCAAAAGTGAGAAGCTGGAGGCTTTCCAGGTGCAGCTGCTACAAGATCTGCTGGTCTGGAAGCAGAACTAGGGACTTGTTCTATAGATACCTGCCAAGAGACTGCCAAGGAAAAAAGCCATCGAATCAATGATGCCCAAATTGTCCTTGTAGCTTTTGATTCATAAGGAACCATGTCCTAACAGATGCAAGATTAATTGAGAATGTATTGTTCTCTTAAAATTGCTATTGATCTGAGCTTCCCACACCTCTTCTTGAACACACAACAAGGTCTTACCAGTGCAAGAACAACAGTTACAATGTACAAAATTGAAATTCAACTTGATGTACACAGAAGAGCTGATACAGTTACAGAAGGCAGACAGTTATTTTTTTGAGATCCCAAGTAAATCAGTTTTGCGTTTGATTTTGTAGAAAACAACACGACAAGAGACTGTGGCACTGGATGTGGAAGCTGATGACTCACAGAAAGAGACTGAACTGAATAAATCCACTCATTCAACTGACTGAACTGTTGTCACTTAAACAGAACCTAATTGGCTCTGTAATGGCCTCTCTGAGCATATCCTTTTCTGTAATATGACCGATTATGCCATCAGAATTTATTGTTTATAGACAAACTTACAGAACAGTGAGGGAGCCTAACCTTTTTATAGATGTGTTTTAAGAGACGTTTGTTTCCTCTTTTTCAGATACGTGCACATTGAGATGAATAATTGCAGACAATAACAGGTCCTGATCTTTTATGTACTGCAGCAGCTCTTATAGCTGCTGATTTCTTTTTTCCTTATAGGTTTCACAATAAAGGCCAGTGATGCAGCAGACATCTGAAGTTAACTTAGCATATTGCAGAGCTAAGGGTTTAACCCCACTGAACTATTACTGCCATATGTTCCATTTCTTTCAGGGAATTTCCCAATGGGAAAGAACTCAGACAATGTGAAGAAAAAACATCCAATATCGTTTGCCCTACAGCTTCTTACTGTTTATTTCTAGTGATTTTCCCCTCCTCACATGATAATCGCCTTATTGGAGAGCAGCACACTGCAGATGTGGGAGCAAAAGGGACCTGATTTAAGATCTACAGCTTGAGAGTGAACTGAAATGCTTTTGAAAATGGTGGAATTACAAAAAGCAGCTTAGGATCTCCAATCACCAGCAAGACAGAGCAAAGCCTTAGGAGTCACATATAAGAAAACTGATTGTAATTATTTCCCCTCGTGTACCTCGCTCAGTCAGGCACAGTTCTGAGGGCTCTGGGTTTCCCCCAGGCAGGAGATCCCGTGCTTATCCCATCACCCATGTAACCAACACAGACATTTCAATCTTGAGGGTAATGCTGATGTGCATAAGCCGACACTGGGGATCAGGGATCTGAGCCTTGATGCCTTAGCCAGGCACTCCCACACCACATTCACCTTTACACCCTTTGGAGTTGGGTTGCAAACTCAGGCTCCTGTAATTCAGAATCAGTTTACCAGACACAGCCTGTCTCTGAGCTACTCACAAGCCTGAGTTCTGAATCATTTTCTTATCTATTTGCACATAATACAGAATCATGTTGATAAGGTTTAGCTGGAAATCAATCAAATAAAAATTATGAAAAAAAAGATTTGTAAAGGGATTGAGGAAAGGTTACTTTTAAATTATGTTTCAGATTCAGTTCTGAGAGGATTTGGTTATCAAATCCCAGACTCATAACTCACCCTCACGAAGCACACCATTCATTTCCTACTCAAATAGGATTTGATTCATCTCATATGTAAGAAAAAGAATGGTACAAGACCCTCTGTGCAAAGCCTGACCCCAGCATGTCAGCAAGGGCTGTTCTGGCACTGCCCTGCAGCAGCAGGGCCCAGCACAGGCTCTGGGTACCCCAAACCCACGTGGCACTGACCTCTCCATCACTGTCGGATATAACAATAAACGCATCCACAAAACTGCGCTTCTTCTTGGCATTGGCTGGGTTTCTTTTCTCTTCCTCCTCTTCCTCCCCATCCTGACCTCGAGATTCCAGGCCCTCTGCAGGCTTCTTCCTCCTCGGCATCCTTCACTCTGAAACAGAGGGAAAGATTAAAAGCCATTTGTTTCCTTCTGATTTAGATTTCCCCTAACACTCCTTTTTTTTTTTTTTCCTATTTTTAGGCAAAAAGACCCCAGGCACTGAAACCTTATTACAAAGCGTGGTGGATTTAGTGTTACTGGGAGCCACATGCACCAGTCACCACTCATCTAGTTAAGAACACTTTATTACAGCTGATTGCTAAAAAGGGGTTTCAGGGGAACAGCAACACAGACCAAAGCCGCTCTGAATGCCTTGTTCCAAAGCAATGAGGCTTTCCTCTAAAAGCCCATCAGCAAACTCCTCCACAGCATCACTTCACAGCAGGTCTCCCACCCTCCAACAAAACCTCCCCTCTTCAGCCCCACATCTTGACCAAAACAAACCAGGCTGTGGCAGTGGATCAAGCTGACATTTGCACACCAGACCAAGAAGCCACCACAGCACAGCCCTTCGTCAGCTTTTGTTTTTAACAAAACCAGGGGGAAAAGGTTGTTCATTCAAGGATGCCGTCCTGCCATCTGCACAGCTCAGTGCATGGCTGCTCCAGCACTACAGACAGGGAAAACACAGGCAATGGCAGCAGGCAGGCTGGAAACAAGACAACAGGTTTATCTGGTAATATGGATTTCTCAATGAGCAGCAGCCTCCGGAAGAACTCCATCCAGACGTGCCCAAACCATCCGCATTAACGAAGGCACTTACCGAGCAGCGAGGAACCTGCTGAGTGTTATTAGTGCAAACCTGAGTGCATGGAACAATTGAGGGCAGGTGCCCACACAATGCAAACTGGTACTTCAGCATCCCTTCCCTTGGCAGCCCACAGACTGATGGAGAGGGATGCACAGCAAGCAAGCAAGCCTGGATCCAAAAGAGCTCAGAGGAGAGGATTGGGAAGAGATCTCAGTAAAGGAGAGCAGCAGGAGGGCACAGAGTTAAATCACCCTTTCCTGCCTGTGCTTGCTGTTTGCCTGGTAGCTCGACAATAACATTCAGTGCTTCTTGAACTGTGATGTAAAAGAGCCTTACAAAGCAGGCTGAGCATGACCAGCTCTGCTGAAGTTCAATTAAACGTGTGCAGACAGAGGTTGAACAAGCCCCTCGTTCCACATCAGGGAACGGCAGAGCTGGAAATGCAAGTTAAGTTGGCCGATTCCCAGACCAGTGTCCTTCCACAGAATCACTCTGCCTTCCTTCAAGATCACTGAAATAGCTCAGATGTGTGCCGAGATCTAAAATAAGAGTAAGAGAAGATGCAACAGAAACCCTACATCATCCAGGATAGAGCCAAACCCTTCTCTGTAACACCACAAAACTGCAAACAGCCACTGCGAATAGAAACACTAAGGGAGGCCAAAATCCCCATCAGCGCCGAGAACAGCAGTGCGCTGCTCCATCTACAGTCCGAGCAGCAAGGTGAGGAATAACCACGCTCCCTCCCTGAGATCTGCAGCCTTCCTCCTGCAAATGCATGCACACACACGCCCAGAGACAAAAGGCGATTATCCTGGTGAGTCATGATTTGCACCAAAGGTTTGCTGAGCCCTCTGAAAGCAGAATGTTGCACAAATGGGCAGCCACGGTGCCGAAGTGACTGCAAGGACCTCTGCAGTCCTCCAGTGTTTGTCTGTTTAGGAATCATAGAATAGTTTGGGTTGAAAGGGACCTCAAAGCTCATCTCATTCCAAACCCCTGCCATGGGCAGGGACACCACCCACTATCCCAGATTGCTCCAAGCCCTGTCCAACCTGGCCTTGGACACTGCAAGGGATGGAGCAGCCACAGCTCCTCTGGGCACCCTGTGCAAGCACCTCACCACCCTCACGGGGAAGAATTTCTTCCTAACATCTAATTTAATCCTGTTCTCTGTCAGTTTCGAGCCATTAAAGGAAAGGAGAATAATAACAAGCACTGCATTTGGTAAAGCACTGGCTCTTGAAAAACAAAGCTGAAATCCAGTGTTGTTGGAATATCCTCGCTATCTGCTCTCCATTTTTTTATCTTTTGCTCCAAACGGTCTCTTTGCCCTCCCTGCTCGGGGAGATGAGCCAAGCCTCACACACAGCTGCTGTGAGCTGCCCCCACGAAGGGCATTGATGGTGGTGGAGAATGTTCCCTTATCTTTGGAAAACCACTCGCTCATATGCCGTGAGGAACACAGAAGGGCCCAGGCAGGGTCACTGAGGCTTTGGACAGGCAGCCTGTAGACCTTCTTCCCCCCACAACAAAAGCAACAGCAACAAACAACTGCTGTGCTGCCTCTTTTTTTTTTTTTTTTTTTTTTTTAAATCTGTGCTGGTATCACCATCTCTCTGACTCTGCGATACATCTTCTGCTCGGTGCTCTGAGCTAAATAAGAGATCACTGAGAAATATCAGCTGAAGTTATGATGAGTCACCTACCTCCAACATTTAAAGGAGAGAAAAGAGGAGATGTAAGAGATGTAACCACACAACTCCCACAACGCTTCTGAAAATGAAGGGACTTGTGGCAAAGAGAGTCTCTGAAAATGTAACTAAGGGAACAAGACAAGTAAGAGATCACTTGTAGCTGTGCTAGTCTGAGGCTGTGAGTAGGAGAGCAGTAATAGCTTTTATTAGACAAGCTGGTGTAGCTGAGGGAAGACAACACGCATCAGAGCACAGACCTCCTCTTCAGGAAGCGAAGTTGAGCATATTTTGCTTTTAGCAGTCTTGGAAAGGATAGTTGTTAGTGCCTAAGGGGAAGATACCTGCTTTCAGACCCAGGAAAAAAAAGGAAAAAAAAAGGCCAGAGACTGAATTATCTAAAATTACCTTTGCAGTCCAGTTTGCAGACTCATTTTGCAGTTATCCAGATTTTTTTCCAACTCTGAATTTAAAAGAATTTTTTTGTAAATGCTCTGACAGCAAAGGTGACCTCCTGACAAGGAACTTGCAGATGCCACGCTTCTTCAGTCACATTTTTAGGGATATCCTTGAAGATCCCCAACTTGTGATTATTTGTCATTTTCCCTCTCATCTATCATTTTGATGAATCAGAAAGCAATTACCGACAGAACAATTCTAAATCTTGACACTGCAGCTACAGACCTGCCAAGCTGTGACAGCTTGAAAAATGCTCGAAAAAACCAAGCCAAAAAAAATGAATGACTCTCATCCCCGGATGAGTTCCTGAGTCGTTGGAGACACAGGCTGTCGCTTTGTAAACAACTCCCCCCACCTCGGGAAGCAGAGGCACGACGGTGCCCGCACTCAGGCAGGTCAGCACCACACACTTCCATAAAAATATCATCGCTGGACCCTCGGCTCGACCCCGCATGCAGGGCCCAGCTGATGCTCCGTGAGCAGGACACGAGGGCTGGCAGCGCCCCGGGGAGAGAGAAATTGTTTATAGGATTGATCCGTTTATAGAGCTGGCTCTGCACAGAGGGGACACGGGCACTGCAGAGGCCACGCATGGCCGGGCGCATCCGCACAGGCTGCTGAGCTCTCGGGAGATGCTCCCTGCTCCAATGCCCTCGAGTCCAGCCCGCAGCATCTCCCCCCTCCCAAGGGCAGGGGAGGAAAGCGTTTCCCACCCTGTACATGGAAAGGAAAGCGACCCTAGTCCCAGAACCCACGCACAGTCCTTTCCCTTTCCCAACCCGCTGCCTTCGGGCACGGAGGGCTCTGCAGGGAAATTGAAAAAGGTGGGGTCAGGGATACTCGACAAGCTGGGGAGAAGCATGGGGGGATCCCAGGCGGGGTAGGGATGAGTTCTGGGGAAGGGGATCAGCCACAGGTGGGCAAATCTAAGGGAAGGGAGCGTGCAGGGACTGCCCCGGGAAAAGGGGAGGGAGCCAGGCCTGGCAAGAGGAACAGGAGAGGCAGGAGCTCCTCGATCTCAGGGGATGCGGCCAAGGCAGAGCTCCGGTTTTCGGGTCCTCTCCCCAGGGGACGGTCCAGGAGGAGTTTCAGGGCATCCCCACGCACAGTACCTGGGTCCCCTCCAGGCAAGAGACAGAGGAAGTGCCCTCAAAGGGGGACGGGAGGTGTCCTTTCCCCAAGGGACACCGCTGGGGGCCGGTCCCGGGCCGCCGGGGGCGGGGACCGGGGGTCATACCTGGGGGAGGTCAGCCCGGGGGCAGGGGCCGGAGAATGGCCCCGGGAGAGGGAAGAGGTTTCTCTCCAAGCCCCGGGAGCCCCGCGGCTCGCCCGGGGCCCACCCGCCGCGGGGCGGCGGCATGCCCCGCAGGGCACAAGGTACTCACCGGGCCCGGGCCGCCCCGCTGCCCGCGGCCTCCCTGCCGGCTCTCCCTCACCGGCCCCGGTCGGCGGGTCCCGCACCCGCGCTCAAGTTGGCGGCGGAGGCCTCATTGCCCTCACCTAAGATGGCGGCTTCGGCTTCGCTGCCTCTCACGTGGTCATCGGGGTGCTGAAGCGGACAGCGCCATGTCCGTGGCGGGCAGGCAACGAGCCCCGACGCCTCGCTCTGAGGTGCTGGCGGTCTCGCCGTTTTATCATCCCGGACGCTGCTTCCTCAGGAGAAGGATGCGCTGCGCCGCTTAAACACCCCCAAAACCGAGCCGCCACGGGGCTGTCCGCAGAACACCTTTGCCCACAACCAACATGGCCGCCGCCGCCTCCCTTGGAAGGTGCGGTGCTCTCGCGGGACACCGCCCCACCGTTGCTAGGCACGGAGGGGGCGCGCGGGCGGCTTCTCGCGAGAACAGCGTGAGGCGGCGACGGCGGCCATGGCGGACGGGGCCGGTAGCAACGGGGACGCTGCGGGGCCGCTGGTGGGCAAAGAGGCGGGTGAGGCGGCGGGATCGGGAGCGGGCGGGTGGTCGGGCCCCACGAGGTACCTTCTAGCCCGGTTGGATCCCGCGAGATGCGGGGCATCCCGAACAGGGGCGGCCCGCACCTCGCGGGGTCCCACCGGGCCGCTGACGCCCCCGTTTTGTGTCCCACCCCCCCCGTCACCCCACAGTGGAGCGGCTGATCCGGGAGAACGGACACATTTTCACCGAGGCACAGTGCAAGGTGTGCAGCGCCCTGCTGATCTCCGAGTCCCAGCGGCTGGCTCACTATCAGGTAGGGAACGGAGAGCCCCCCCGCCTCCGCCCCAGCCCAGCCCCGGGCTCGGCGAGGCACCGAGCGGGGTTTTCTCTGCTTTCCCCAGAGCAAGAAACACGCCAACAAGGTGAGACGGTACCTGTCCATCCACGGCGGGGAGGAAGGTGCTCACGGGAAGAAGATGAAGCTGGAGGTGAAGCAGGTAAGAGGAGACATGATCAATGCCTATAAGTGATGTCTACGGTCAGTGTCTTAAGATCTAGAGGGTAAGTCCTGTGAAGAGCGGCTGAGGGAGCTAGGATTGTTTAGTCTGGAGAAAGGAGGATCAGGGCAGACCATATTGCTCCCTACAACTCTGACAGGAGGCTGTATTCAGGTGGGGGTCTTCTCCAGGAAAACAGCAACAGGACAAGAGGAAATGGCCTCAAGTTGTGCCAGAGGAGGTTCAGGTTTAACATCAGGAGGAATTTCTTCACTGGAAGGGTTGGAAGTGTATTCAGGTATTGGAAGGGAGGTGGTGGAATCACCATCCCTGGAGGTTAAGAAATGACTTGGCATGGCACTCAAGTGCTCTGGTCTAGTTGACAAGATTGCAGTCAGTCAGAGGTTGAATTTAATGATCTTGGAGGTCTTTTCAACCTTAATGATTCTCTCATTCTGTGAATTGTCCGAAGAGAGGGTGTCAGAGGATAAACCAGACTCTGCTTGGGGATGCCCAGCAACAGGGTGAGAAGCAACAGCCAGAAACCAATGCCCAGAAAGTTTCACTTGAACATGAGGAAGAACTTCTTACCTGTGCAGTGACCAAGCACTGGACAATTGCCCAGAGAAGACATGGTCTCCCTTACTGGGGATATTCCAGAACTGTGGAGTTGCTCTTACTATGGCTATTCCAGAACCATTTGGATGCAATCCTCTGCCAAGAGCTCTGGGATGACTCTGCTTGAGCAGGGAGGTTGGAGCAGACAACTGTGGTCCCTTCCAGCCTGATCCATCTTTGGGTTTTGTGAGAGCAGGATCCATTAGGGCTAAACACAGCTCTGTGGGACCTGCTGGCCTAAAGGCAGTTGCACAGCCTCATGAGTGAGTGAGGAAAATGCTCGCAGAAGGGGCTTTGTGAGAACTGAGAAGCTCAGTGGCAGGTGTTTCACCAGACCTTGTCCCAGTTTGTGCTGCCCTCCCCACTCAGACAGCCTCTTTGAGCTTGTCCTCCCCACTTAAACAAATGCATGTTCCTCTTTTTGATAGTCTTGCTTGAAATGACAGAGAAAGAACAGGAGCTTGTCAGGAGCATCATTGCATAACAGCACACAGAGCACGTTGGGTTCACCATCCACAGGAATTCTCTTCCCAGATCATTCTTTATTTTACTTATTCAGGTTCCCTCAGCTGGTAGCTGGAGCCTGTTGGTCAGTAAAGGCCCCACTTTCCATTCAGCCATCTGTCTGCCCCGTGACTCTTGGGGAACAGATTCTACTTTTATGATTGCTTCAGCTGTAATCCCTAACTTTGGCATTTGCAGGGAGCTGGGGGATAACAGCAGATGCCTTTGCACATAGTGTCAGGCTGAGAACTGCCTGCTGCTCCCTCCTCAGCTGGTATTGTGTTGCAGATGACCCAGCTGATAGCGATGTTTGTGCTGCTCAGCTCACACCTTGCAGGGGACAAGGCTGTGTGGTCCAATTTTGGCAGCTACACACTTAACCTTGTCCTTAACCCAAACAGGACAGGACTGCCCCTCTGCTTGGAGTGTTTGCCAGCAGGTTAAAAACAGTAATTTGGTGCAAGAACACTGTCCAGGGAGAGAGAGAGAGGATGATGCTGCATCATGGAAATTCTACCTAGTCACACTTCATCAACTTAAAACCTGAATGTCTTTGATGATCTTTTTTTAGACCCCCAAACCGTAGTGTTTCTCCTGAAAACCAGGAGGCTGGATGGGATGACCTGCAGAGGTCCTTCCCAGTCTCAGCATTTCAGTGCTTCTCTGTGCACAGGACAGCAAGCAGGAAGGCAGCAATGGGGAGGACAGGAACAAGTGTTGTCCCATCTGCAACATGACCTTCTCCTCTCCCGCCGTGGCAACATCCCACTACTTGGGCAAGACTCACGCCAAGAACATGAAGCAGCAGGCCCCCAAAGTAGAAGGTACGAGTGTCTGCAGCACCTTCACATTGTCCCAACGGGCTGTTGAGAGGTTTGTTGAACCTCAGGTGTGAGCTCCTGTAGGAGTGTGTGCTCTTTGCCATGAAACAGAGTGAACAGCAGTGTACTTCTAGAGACCTGGCTCAGTAGGCTGGCATTGGCAAGAGGTTGTGTGTTTTTTTGTTTTGCTTTATTTGGGGGAAATGCAGCTGGCAGCAGCTGTTGTACCCATCCCTGTATGCAGGAACCAGTGTGATGTTAAGATGTAGAAATGCTTGTCACAGGGTATGAAGCTCATTAAAAGGTTACACAGACTGAAGTGACTGGTGAAACTCTGATGTGGTAAATTCCCCAGGGCTGCTCAGCTACAACAATGTGGCCTCTGAGGTTCAGAGACTCGGGAGCTGCAGATTGCTGGGGAGTGGGAGAATACAGCTGTGGTTGTTCTGACCTTGTCTACGCCAGTGCAACTGCCTGTGTGTCCCATCCCTTTGCTAGCAGGCAGAAAGGCCTGGTGGGTGGGGAGTGACACCCTCTACCCAGGGCAGTGAGAGGTAGCCATGGGCCAGGGGGGCTGGTCAGGATTGAAGGAAAACAGCCATTGAGTGCACCTGAGAGTGGCAGCTTGTGCTGATGCCAAGCTGGGGACTTGTGAGTCACCCAGACACCTGACTCCTGGGATCTTCCAGACAGAAACTATCTGTCCCAGCGTATCTTCATGACTTTGCTAAAATGTGTGCACAGCAAAGCCACCTCCAGGATCTTCTTGTTCTTTGGAGCCCTTGCTTTTGAGTATGATAGGAGCCTCCAGGAAGAGGTAGATGTTCACTGAGCAGTCTGGTGTGTGCCTCTGGTGCTGGCATGAGAGGAGCTCTCTGATCCCTAGCAGGTTACTCTGCGCTTTGGCACCCTGGAGTGAGAGGGTGCAGGTTTCTCCACCACACAGAAGAGCTGCTTCCCTGAGTCAGACCTAGTCCCATTTATGCTGTGTCTCAGGCAAGACTCCTTATGAATTCAGGATCAAGTTCTGTGGCTGCGTGGTGCTTCCAGAATCCCACTGCCTTTGCTGTGCAAGGGCTTGTGCCCATGTTCTGTCTGGGAGATGATAGCAGCAGGTGGAAGCTCATTCCTACCCAGTATTTCTTGAACACAGTCATGCTTATGTGAAGGAGAAATATGCAAATCTGTTGGATTTTTTAAACCCTGAAAGTTTTCCTGCCATACGCTGAATTATGTTACCACATGTCTAAATTCTGCAGCGTTAAGGAAAAAGGTAGGAAAATCGTTAATTTACTGAGATACCTTACACTGGCTAGGTTTGGGGTTTAGACGTAGTGTGTTACTGGTTTTAATGTGGGTTTGAGGGAAATAAAGTAACTGGGTTTTACCTCTGAGTCCCATGACTGACCAGGAGTTTGGATTCACCCTACAGAAACGGTGCCCCCACAGAAACACCCTGCTGCCCTCCCCACCTCTACTGCATCTTCTAACGAAGAGAAAAAGGACATTACTGACCCGGACAAGTTCTGTAGCCTCTGCCATGCCACTTTCAACAACCCCCTTATGGCAAAACAGCACTATGTAGGCAAGAAGCACAGAAAGCAGGAGACCAAACACAAGCTGATGGCACACTACGGCCGAACCCCTGATGCACCAGCATCATCCTTCATGGGTGAGTTCTCAGCAGGGAGGCTGATAACCAGCTGAAGAGCAGGGTGGGAGAGCAGCAGAATGTGTCTGACAGGCCTATGGACAAGAGAGTCTGTGTGGAGAGAGCAGGGGAGTATTGCTCATGATGAGGAACTTGATTATACACCCTAAGATTGATTTGGTTGATGTTGTAACCCTCGGCAGCAGATGTTTTAGATTGTAGCTACTCGTGACAAGCAATGCAGTGTTGTTTAATCGGGGACATGTCCTTTTTATTCTCTGTGCAGATAATCCAGGGATTTTGTCCAGTACTGTTTCTAGTTAGGTGATTGCATCCAAAATGGAAAGATAAAAGTGGCATTTGATGCTTAAAAGTCGTCTTTGAGGGGACTAGCCAGAGATGGAGGGAATAGGTTTAACTGCACCTGCTGCTTCAAAGCACATGAAAGCCAGAAAGATTTCTCCCTGAATGCCTTTCTGCCTCTGTGTGGGCACTTCCATCTGATGAACTAATGCAACTCTCTCTGGAGCAAGCAGGAATGTGGAAAAAAAAAAACCCCAGAGCTATTAAGGAGGAACTTTAGGCAGACAGTTGAAACTCTTTTGGTTTATGATCTGCTGCTTATGAGCACTTGTACGTGATGAAAGCCCTCTGAGTCCAGTGAAAGCATTAGGCGCTCACAGAAAACTCCTTTGTTCCTCCCAGCAGCCTTCTGTTGGGCCAGGAAGTCTTAGTACCTGCTGGATACTTGAGGTAAATAATAAGTAGACAGATCATCTTAAAATCTTCATCAAGGGTTTCTTTCTCTGTCATAAAAACCCACACAAGCAGAAGATTAATTATTCTAACTCTTTGCAGGCCACCTTTAAATACCGGTAGCACTTATGACAAATGAGGCTCAATTAGCCAAGTAATGTTCTCTCCCACATTGCGTGGCCGTGTGGGAGATGGAAAAGGTGCTCGGTATCTCACGTTACCCATCTGCTCTGCACCTAATTAGTGGGGTCTGATGAATGGTTCCACTTGAGTGTGACTCAGGCACTGCCAGGGGCAGGAGCCCCAGCCCAGGCGGGCTGGGTAGGTGGGCAGTGCCATTGCCTGTGTGATTGATGTGTCCCAAGAAGTGCCAGCAGAATGGGAATACATACAGTCACATCTCCGGGGCACTTCAGCTCTTCAGGAAAGGTTTCAGAGCCTGGGCTATAATCAGGGGCTTATCAGATGAGATGGGCTGCAGTCAGGGATGTTTTGTCCCACTCTCTTTGCCTGTGTCGGTGTGCAAACAGTCACAGTTGTCCCTAAACTCTCTGCTGGGACCTGACTTGCAGCAGATAAAGATGTGTTCTTTGGAAATGCAGCACTGAGGTGGTTGGCCGCTTAAAATTCTTTGGGAAAGAGTAGTTTGGGGTTGAGGAGTGTAGTTTAGACAACTTTGTGCATGCACCTGTTGGATGGATTTGCAACAGAGAAACCTTGACATAGATGGTGCAGGGAAGCAGACAAAGGCTGTATCAGCTCCTCTGGCCTTTACTGCCCAGATCCAGCTCCAGTTTGCAAGCCAGATGTCCCACTGGAGTCTGAAATATCTGAGGTGCAGCAGCCGTGTGACAGTGTCTGCTACATCCAGAGTTGAACTTCCCAATGATTTACTGCTCTGCACACCTGGGGTCTGTCTCCTCTTTCAGCTTAAGGAAGTGTTTTCCTTGTGAGATTCCCAACCAGACCCCTTCCCCAGTGAGCCAAAATTCAGGAACGCTTACTGTCTTGAGGACAACTGCCAGAATTTTTCCCTTTTAGAGACTCCTGTGCTGCCTTACTTGCCTGTTTGGTATCTGTGACCTCCTGAACTTTCAGTCCAGCTGGAGTTGTCATGTTACACAAAACCATTGATCCTGTCGAGTAGCACTATTGTTGGAAACTTTTTTTCCTGGCAGTTAACTGATCCACTGACTGTAACCAAACTGCTTGAGGACAGAGCTTAATATGCTCAGCTGGCACCTCAGCCAGGATTAGCAAAATGCTGCATTGTGGAGCTGGACGGTGGGGGTAATCTCCTCTGGCTGCCTTTTTCATTGAAATGTTAAAAGCTTACAAATTCAGTATCTCGTATTTTCTGTTTTGAGATGTCCAGATCAGCAGAAGTAGGAGTATGGGAGAGAAATGGAGTTGCAAAGGCAGTTATAACCTTTGGGGTTTGGGGTCCAAATCTGAAACTTACACTTTGCCTGACACTGTGAACTGTTTGTAGGGAACATTTGTGTGGTTTTTAGCAATGAACAAACCATGTTCTGATCAGGAAAGCTTTTTTGTCTTAGTGATTCCCCTGCAATGACTGGCTGATACACAGTGGGTAGTGGAATTCTGTGATCTCCCTGCCTGGTCAGATTGTTGGCTGTTATTTGTCTTTGTTTAGGGGTGTTTAATAAATCAGGTGATTGAGTATCTTGCTTGTTTCTAACTCAAGCATGGGGAATGGCTAGCTGTGTGTGCTAACATTGCTGTCTGTTTCAGCTGGGAAGGGCTACCCCTGCAGCACATGTAACATTGTGCTGAACTCCATAGAGCAGTATCAAGCTCACATCAGTGGCTTCAAACACAAGAATCAGTAAGTAATGTTCTTGTCTAAGTGTGTTTCCAGCCTCACTGTGCAAATCAATGGCCTAAATATAACCTAAAATGCAGTTTTGGGCACATGTTTCCAGCTGACTTCCAAACAGATCAGCAGGGTCTGTGCAGGCTCTCTCTGTATGTCCTGACGATGCTCCAGGAGCTCCCTCTGCAGACAGCCCAGTCGTGCTGCCGAGGTGGAAGTGCCTCTGGTTGCTTTTGGTGCCCAATAGTTCAGCTTAGCACAGACCTTTGCAGTGAACCTGCCATCTACAGTGTCCCTTAACAACTGAGATTTTAATTTAATTAAGGACTGGCTCAGTGGAGATCTGCTTGCCATTCTAATCTCCGTTGGGATTGCTTGTTTTAAAATTTGGCATATAGTCAGCACGCTCCAGAAACCTGGACTGTATTCCTGAACTCGCTCTTACAGCTGGCAAGTTAAATAATGGCATCCCCTGCATATATTATTAATTGAAAAAAATGATGCTGCCAGATGATTAATACCAAAAATTGTTCTGGAGACTGCCAATCTTTAATTTAAGAGCCTTCACTAAAAGAGGCACAGTAATGAGCCTGGGTTGGTTAGAAAGCTTCTTAGAAGAGGTATTAGGAAATCCTACCTGAAGGGAAGGCAGGCTCCTAGCCAAATTCCCCAGAAGGGACCGGAAGAGAACTGGGATCTCTTGTGGCCTGTCTATGGAATAACAGCCTCCTGGTCCCTCAGGACACCTTGCATCCCAGGGAACTCGAACAGCACAACTAGATCAGTTACAGGAAGTATCCCATTCTAGAGAGATAACGCTGAGGATGTTCCCAACACACACATTAATGTTCTCTTTAAGGACACTGCTGTTGTCAGAACTGTTGCAGCCATAAAACTCCCTTTCAGAAAGCTGCTCTGGATTCAGCTGTGCAGTCCTGTTCCAGCTTCTGCAGCCTGCAGAGAGGCAGGATGCTTGCTTTGTAATGGGAGCTCTTTAGCAGTCCTTGAGCCGTGCCACAGCTAATTCTGCCATGCTAAAGGTGTCTGTTTACACACAGGCACAGAGAGCAAGGATTCACTTGGAAGATTTTCTGGCAAGTTGTTGCCTTGGCTGCAGTGGGCTGTTGCTCTGCTGACAGCCTTGCCTGCTGAGCAGTGATTGCAGCTGGCACATTTCAGAGTATTTGTGACATTGTCTCCTTTTTTCCCTTTTTCTTGCTCCCTTCCATGTGCAGGATGCCAGGAGCAGTGCCGGTTGTCGGACAGTTCCCGCCACAGCAGTATGTCCGGGAAGAGTCAACTGCCCCAGGAGGCTACAGTTACTTCAGCCAAGACTTCTAGAGCAAGTTGCAGCACTATTCTTGGAGTTATTGGTGGCCCCAGAACGCACATCCTTTGCCAGCCCACAATGGTTTCATTATCCCTCTGGATAAGCAAAGCCCTACCCTCCTGTATACACCCGTTGAGCAGAACGGGGACTGAATCTGTCAGGAAAAGGATCCAGCTGGAAGAGACTTGCTAGACAGCAAATACTTCACTCCCTTAGAGTAGTTTTCATTGTGTAATTGCTTCCTGTGAAGGTGGGTGCGGTGTGAGAGGAAGTGTGTATCTGGAGTAAGGAGGGTTTGGCAGCAAACTGGTACTGGCACCTTCTCCCTGTCCCCACTCTGGGGGGCTGGCTGTCCTGCTGCTGCACAGCTCTCAGAGGGACACCAGCACCCATGGGCACCCCTGGGCATGACAGGAGGGAACCTGAAGCCTGGCTGTAGGACCAGAGCCACCCACATGGCCGGGAGGCTGAGGCTGGAGCATAGCCCTTGTCCCTAGTTGTGCCCTGGTGTTGGTGTGCTGTTGGCCCAGCTCTGCTCCTTCCTGCCCTAGGCCAGGGCTCTGGCTGCCTTGCCAGCCTGAACTCCATTGCCTTCTGGGCTGGCAGGCAGAGGACAGACCAGAGCATAGAGCCACCCACCAACCACATCCTCCACAGAAGCACCACAGTCCCCTGCCCAGGCCACAGCCAGCTCTGTGGAGCCAGTTGCCCCTCCAGCAGCACACCCAGGGTCCCTGCCTCAGCCAGAGGAAGCACAGCCACAGCCACAGCCTCAACCACTGCCATTCTTTGTGGCCCCGCAGGCTCCATTGAGTAAATCAGGTGCAGATGTGGAGTCAGGACTGGTGCCTGCTTACAATTACGGGCTGGGAAGATTGGGGTGGCCCTGTTCCTGCCTTACAGTTCCTTGCCATGGCTGCTGCTTTACTGGGATGAGCCCCCAATGTTGTGCAAGGGACAGGGCTGGTGTGCAAAGCTTCTGCTTTCTTGGCCCATGGATGGATACTGTGGTGCCCAACCCAGCACATGGTACGTGCCATGTCCCCATGGGAAGCAGGACATGTTCTGGCCCCAGGTACCTCGTTCCCTGTGCCAGCTGCAGCCACAGCACTCCCACACACAGCCAGGGCAGGAGGAGGTGGCAGGGCTGCAGTGGGACGAGACATGACACTGCCCACCCTTCTCCCATATCACCCTTAACTTGTATGTTCCCCACTCAGCCTTCACTTGACAAATCTGTGGACACTCCTGTGCCATGCTGGGGGCCATATGAAGCCTGGGCCCCTGGTGTCCCTGTCCTGCAGTCCCTGCACTGGGCCCCACATTCTTGGCTCCCCAGAGGGAGCAGTAGGTTTATGTTTGCCAAGTTCTGCCTGGTTAAACCTTAACCGAGCTGGGTTGCTCCATCAGTCCCTCCCAGCTGGAGATAAGGATGGGCTGGCAAGACCAGGGTCTTGTGGGACGTGCTGCCCCAAGCCTGGCTGCTTGCCTCCAGGGTAGGACCCAGCCCCTGCAGAGCACCCTGCCCTGTCTGGGGCAGCTGCCTGCCCCTCCACCTTGCCAGCCTCACAGAGGGTACCTGCTGTATGAGGGCCGCAGGTTGTGGCTGGGGCTGGAAGATACCATGTCAAAGCCAGTGGGACTGGATGGAGCTGGAAGCCCTTGTGCTGGGGCTCACCCCTGTGCTCCAGGGCTGACCCAATCCCTCAGTGCCAGAAGGTTCACATCACCCCAGCACATGGAATGAGCCTGCTCAGTCTCAGATCCTATGCACGTACAGGGTACAGTGAGCTGGGGCTTCTGTGCCCCAAACAAGAGCCATTCAGGGGAGGCCAAGAGAAACTTCCAGGAGGAAAGAGCCCCCCAGGCTCCGGCCCCCACAGGAGCCACCGTGCTGCGTGGGCTCTGGCTGGCCACAGGTGCCACCGCAGCGGGAGTGGCGGCAAGTGCTGGGGCCAGGCACAAGGGGCGGCTGTGTTCCCGCAGCTCCGGCTGCCTTCCAAGAGCAATATTGTTGGCACCAGGCAGGCTCCCTGCACCGGCAGCACATACATGGCCCTTTCATGAAGGGAGTGGGGATGATTTACTGCCTGGGGGAAGGGGCAGGGGCGGGAGGATGGAGCCCCAGCATGCCGGCGCCCGGCCCCTTGTGCAATGCTCACTGCTGCAGGGCCCTGCACATGTAAGGCCAAGGATCTGGCTAGGGGGTTTCTCCCAATGGGGCATGGGGCAAGAGGGATCCCTGTGCCCCATCTGTGGAGTTTTGAGAACACACTTTATCTCTGAGCACACTGCTGTGGCTGAGCTAAGCAACCACAGATCACACATCCCTTGTGCCACAGTGATGGCAGCCCATGAGCTGGGGGAGACAGGGGCACCAGAAGAGGGTGCTAGGGCAGGGGTGCACCCACAGTGCAGAGTGCTATGCTGGCACAATCCCCCCTTATTGAGCTGCTGGCGTGGCAGAGGCCGTTGTGGTGCTGCCGGCAGCGGGTGGCAGGCGGTGGGGCTGGGCTGCTGTGAAGGGCTTTTTGTTTGCCGTCAGTTGCTGTTATAAATCAAGCCAGGCAGCCTAGCCCCAGCCCAGCGCTGCCCCACGACAGGGAGGTGACCAGTTCCCAGCCGCCTACAGCAGAGCCCCACCAAGCCCTGGCCTGTGCCTGGCATTGCCCTGGCCCTATGGGGATGTTAAGTGTGACACTGGGCGAGGTGTCCACACTGGTCTGCTTGCCCTTCTTCCACTCAGCATTGGGGAACCCTGGGATACAGGGATTCTTTCCATGTTCATCCCAGGCTTCCACAGGCTCCCCAGAGTCCCAGCTCTCCCTGGTGTTCCCAGTACTGGGAACATCCCCTTCTCTCTGGTTTTAATTTGGTTTTGGTTCGAATTGAGCTGAACCCAACATTTTTCTGTGCTTCCGGGACTCTGTGAACTCTGCAGGGGCGGCTGCTGCTCCGTGAAATTGATGTTCTCGTCCGCTTCACACGTCAGCAGGAATGAACAGCTGCTGGGGGCTGCTGGCCCCTGGGACTGCTCTGTGCACCTCTGCACCCAAAGGGGACACCAGTACTCCAGATGGGGAGCAGCACAGGATGGATGGTGCTATGGGAGATTGTAGCACCAACCACACCTCACAGTGAAACCGTGTCATGCTGGAGGTTGCTGATTTGGCACAGTGGAGCAGCATGAGTAAGTCTGTGCCCAGGACTCACAGAGTGGCCTCACAAAATGAGGGGTGATGGTGACAGTGCACCCCACTCACAGGGCCTTCCAGATTCATGCCAGGAATGGGCAGGGCTGTGTGTGGGGCTCAGCACAGCCCTGGAGGATCTTGCTGGGAAGCAGGTGGTGAAGCAGACGGCGATACAACAAAGGAGAGCAGCTCTAGGGCCAGACCCTGGCCATATACTGGGGGACACTGACCCCTCTTGATGGCAGCAGGATGCTCAGGGGACAATGTTCCTTGGGATCACACCAGCTCAGAGTGTCTGAGGCCAGACTTCCCGCAGTGCCCAGGAGTCCTGCATGGGCCAAGGAGCAGCAGGGCCTGGGCATGGTGGGGTCTGCCTGCCCCAGCAGAGGCAACAACATAGGGAAGGTGAGGGCGAAGTGTTTATGGGCCGGATTAGGCCACTCCAACGCTGGCTCGCAACTTAGCCACGTTTTACGATGTTCCATTATGGGCTCCTAATGAGGGTCACAACCACTTTATGGCGCTGACACCCGATAACGCTTCAACTAATTATGGCACAATTAGCATGTGGGCTGCTGGGCACCCAGCAACATTCAGTGCCCAGCCTGGGCCATGACACCTGCTTGGGGCTGGAGTGCTCCCACTCCCAGCAATCGGGGGAAAAGGAGGGGTCGCCTTGCCCCTTGTCCCGTCTGCTGCTTCCCCACGCGTGGGGTGTTCCTGGAGGACGGCACAGGGTGTTTTGCAGCCCCCTGCGTTCCCCACCCGCGAGGGGAGGCTGCACTGGAGGGGCCCAGGGGCCGCCCTCTCGCTGCTGGTGGGGAGAGGGCTGGTGCTACCCCCCTACACACACTTCTTCCGTCCAGCTCGGCGGCGGCTCGGTTTGCAGAGGTGCCGGCGGAGCGGGGCCGGTCCCCGTCCCTCCCTCCCACCTCCCCAGCGCTCCGGGCGGGGCCGCTGTAACCCGAGCGCGTCCCTACAAAGTGCCCGCGCCCCCGCGGCGGAGGCAGAGCGGGGCCGGAGCCAGCCCGGAGCGAGCCCCAGCCCTGCCCGCAGCCGGAGCCGGAGCCATCCCGAGCCCGGAGCCGGAGCCGTCCCCGGCCCTGCCGCCATGGGGCCACGGTGTGGGGCGCGGCGGCGCTGAGCCCGCTGTCCCCGGACTTTGCCCCGGCCCGCGCAGCGCAGGCGGCTCCGCCGCGGGAGCCCGTCACCGCCGGTAACCACGCCGACCGCGACCCTCGCCCCCGGCACCATTCGGGCTTCCCCCCCTCCCGGGACACTCTCCCTCTCCCTGGGATCCCCCGCGGTCCCCCGCCCCCGGTTAACCTCCCCTAACTCCCTGACCAGGCTGCCGCTGGCTGGAGAGGTCGGGTTCCCGGTACCCAAACGGGGTGTTTCCCACTCTCCGTGCCCCCTCCCATTCCTGCCCAGGGACCCCCGTGCTTTGCCTCCCGTCCATGCGCACCCACCCTCGCGGTGACCTGGGGACCTCGCACTGCTTGTCCCCGGTGCCTCGGGAGGGGAGGGGGCTGCCCGCCCGGATCCGCTCACCCGACCCTGCCTGTCCCGCAGGGTGGGATCCCCGCTCTGGGGGGGGCCTGGAAGATGCGGCCCCTCTTACAGGTCGTGGTGGGGCTGCTGCTGGCGGCGGCTGCACGGGGCAGGGCGATGGAGCCAGGTACGACTGCGGGGGGCGAAGCGGAGCCGGGGGGCGGCATGCTTTCTGAATACTTTTCCATCCCAGCTGGGCGGCGACCCCGGGCTGGGACGCGGGTGCTTGCCCTGGGCCCGCAGCCCCACGGCTCTGCCTGCAGGGCAGGGCTGGCGAGAGCTGGAGACACGGCAGGGGGAACCAGCCTTTCCATCACTGACAGGAGCAGGGTGGCTCCAGCCAGGCTGTCCCTGTGCTGCGGGGGCTTAGCTCGCTCGGTGGGCACACGTGGCAGAGAGGGGTTGCGAGACCGCTGTGGGCTGTGGCTGCTGTGTGTGTGGCTCCTGGCGAGGTGCAGACAGTCCGTGCATCGCGGTGGTGGGTGCGGGAGAAGGACGTGTCCCCTGGGACCAGAGACCAGCTGCCTCACATCCCTCCTCGTGCTGGCCATGCACTGGGCTGGAGACACACTCGTGCCCCCCAGGCTTCTACGCGTGGACACTCCGACTGCCTTGGGATTGCTGTGCTGGTGGCCAGGTTGATTCTGCCCTCCACGTGCACACACTGCTGCTGGCCATCGGCAAACTGGGTTCCACTGCCAGCCAGGGCACTGCCGGGGCAACCAGGCTGTAGGGGTCCCAGCTGTGCTTGGGGCATGTAGAGGTTCAATGATGGGTGTCTTGGAGGTGTTCGGTGCCCTCCTTCTGTAAGGCAGAACGGGCTGGAGCACCCTGAGCCACTGGGAGTGGTGGAAGGATGATGGCATGTGTGGCCTTGGATGGGGACATGCCACTGGTGAAACAATGTCCCCGTGCTTCAGGGCAGAGTCCAGCCCTTACCCACATTCTGGGGTGGCAGAGCCAGGCTCTGGGCTGTGTCACACCACATGCTCTCCACACTAGGATGGGCATATGGAGGGGTCCTGCTCTCAGGGAGGGGTGAGCACTGGGGTGGGCGCTCACCACATCTCTCCAGAGCTATTTGAGAGTCCTTTGCTGGAGTCAGAAGAGGAACATCTCCTACTGGACCCAGGCAACACATTGAAGCTGTACTGTGATGCCAACCAGAGTGGTGCCAGTGTGGTCTGGTACAAGGAGTCCCGGCCACTCGTCTCGGGGGGTCGCATCCATCTCCGTCAGAGCCTGCTGGAGATCTCAGAGGTCACCTACGAGGACTCGGGGCTCTACGTGTGCCGAGCACAGGGATCTGGGGAGGTCCTGCGCAATTTCACCATCTCTGTCGTGGGTAGGAGCCCCAGTGCCCAGCTAACCCCAGGGCTGCAAGGCCACCACTGCCCACCCAGCCCTGCAGGCAGGGATCTCCCTCTCAACCCATTTCCCTTTGCAGACTCCCTGGCATCAGGTGATGATGATGAAGATAGTGATGGGGACAGTCCCCACAGAGACGGAAATGAGGAGTCAGTCTATGTGCACAGAGGTCAGTGCCACACCAGTACACTACAGGAGAGGGCACGTGGGGCAGAACCAGGGGCATGGGGCACTACTGCCTCCTGCTCCCAGCACAGCCTGCCTCCCACTGTACATCCTGCATGTCCCCAGCTCCTTACTGGACTCACCCACACCGGATGGACAAGAAGCTGTATGCAGTCCCTGCGGGGAACACGGTGAAGTTCCGCTGCCCAGCTTCAGGCAGCCCCAGCCCCAGCATCCGCTGGTTCAAGAATGGGCGCGAGTTCCGAGGGGAGCATCGCATCGGGGGCATCCGGGTACGAGCCAGCTCCTCCCACCACAGCTTCCCTCCCAGGATCCGTTTTCCCCAATTCACCTCACTGCCTTACCTGCCCCTCTGCAGCTCCGGCACCAGCACTGGAGCTTGGTGATGGAGAGTGTGGTGCCCTCTGACCGTGGCAACTACACTTGCCTGGTGGAAAATAGGTTTGGCAGCATCCGCTACAGCTACCTCCTGGATGTGCTGGGTGAGGATTCCTCAGCATGGTGCTGATCTGGGTTTCCCTGTGTCTGGTGGGGTCAGGGAAAGACGTGGAGGAGTCTCTGTTCATGGCCTATCCACTGATGCAGCCCACATGTCCCTCACACCCCAGGGACATGGGGTGGAGAGCAGGCTCAGGTTGCCCTGGTCTGTTCTAGGGCTGGGGAAAGGCTCTCTGTGGCTCCATGGTGGGTGGAAAAGGAGGGAGAAAAGAGCCTATGCTCTTAGGAACCATGCCAGTGACACTGCTCTGCTCCCATGCACAGAGAGGTCCCCGCACAGGCCCATCTTGCAGGCTGGGCTGCCTGCCAACACCACTGCCCTGGTGGGGAGTGATGTGGAGTTCTTCTGCAAGGTCTACAGTGATGCCCAACCCCACATCCAGTGGCTGAAGCATATTGAAGTGAATGGCAGCAATTACGGTCCCGATGGAGTCCCCTATGTGCAAGTGCTCAAGGTAACAAGGGTTGCATGAACTCAGGTCCCAGATACCCACGCTAAAGTGGTGACAGGAGTGCACAGAGGAGGAGGGATATTGACCATCCATGGCTCTCTCTGACAGACTGCAGATATCAATAGCTCTGAGGTAGAGGTGCTGTACCTGCGCAATGTGTCCATGGAGGATGCTGGAGAGTACACTTGCCTGGCTGGGAACTCTATCGGCCTTTCCTACCAGTCTGCCTGGCTCACCGTCCTGCCAGGTAGGGGTGGGGTCCCAGTGTGGGGTCTGGGATCCCCAGCACGCACAGGCCATGCCTCAGACCAACTCATTCACTCCCTGCAGAAGAGGAGCTGGTGCGGGAAGCTGAGGCCCCTGAGACCAAGTACACAGACATCATCATCTACACCTCGGGCTCGCTCGCCGTGGCCATGGCCGTTATCATCGTGGTGCTGTGCCGGATGCAGACTCAGTCGAGCAAGCAGCACCTGGAACCTATGGCAGTCCACAAGCTCTCCAAATTCCCCCTCATCCGGCAGGTGGGTACCAAACTCGAGCCCTGGTAATGCAGGGGGACCTTGGTGACCATGAGTGCCACATATGCCCATCACACCTTACCCTGCTGCCAACCTTGGGACTGCCCTTCCCACTGCCTCCTGCAGCTCCCTCATCCCATTGCTCCAAGTGAGGGTCTCTTTGCTTTTCTATTGCATCTTTCTTATGGCCCTGGATCATGGGATGGGATAGCTGAGCACCTGTGTCTCTCTCCACAGTTCTCCCTGGATTCCAGCTCCTCTGGGAAGTCCAGCACATCCCTGATGCGTGTCACCCGTCTCTCCTCCAGCTGTGCCCCAATGCTGGCTGGGGTCATGGAGCTGGACCTGCCCCTTGATGCCAAATGGGAGTTCCCCCGAGACAAGTATGGTGCCACACAGGGCAGGGACAGGGTCTGCTCTCCCCAGCTACCCCAGGGACAGAAGCATGCAGGTGGTGGATGGGGACCACCATAAGGCCATTCCTGTGATCTCTCATGGTTCTGCTTGTCTCTGCCAGGCTGGTGCTGGGGAAGCCCCTGGGGGAAGGCTGCTTTGGCCAGGTGGTGCTGGCAGAGGCTTATGGCATAGACAGAGACCGGCCAGACAGAGCCGTCACCGTGGCTGTCAAAATGCTCAAAGGTAACGGCTCCTGTGCCAGTGTCCCAGGAACAGAGGTGGCATCAGCACACCTCTGGGTAGGGGTGCCACCCAGCTGGCATCATAACACAACCCTCCTTCCCCAGACAATGCCACTGACAAAGATCTGGCTGACCTCATATCTGAGATGGAAATGATGAAGCTCATGGACAAACACAAGAACATCATTAACCTCCTGGGAGTCTGCACACAGGATGGTGAGAGGGCTGTGCAGGCAGGGTTCGGGCAGGTTATGGGCACGGAGCAGGATCAGGGATGGGGACTACCAGGGTCAGTGGCTAACTGGGAAAGGACAAGGCAGGCCAGGGGCTGAGCAAGTGGCTGCCCTTCCCAGGGCCGCTGTACGTGATTGTGGAGTTTGCTGCGAAGGGCAACCTGCGCGAGTACCTCCGTGCCCGCCGCCCCCCAACACCTGACTACGCTTTTGATGTCATGGTGATGCCCGAGGAGCAGCTCTCTTTCAAGGATCTGGTCTCCTGCGTCTACCAGGTGGCCCGTGGCATGGAGTACCTGGAGTCCAAACGGGTAGGGCTGGCATGGCCTGCATGGGCTGTCTTTGCTGGGCACAGCTGGGGAGGGCATGGCGGTTACAGAGGAGCTGTGTATCCCTGGTGAACCCACTGTCCCTACGGAAAGGGAGCCCAGCCCATTCCCATAGACTGCCCAAAACCTTCCATCCCCATCCAGCAAAGCTCAGGCAGTACGTCCCCAAAAATGTGGGATTCAAAGCCTTACCCATCTCCTGGGGAAGTGTATGTGCCCCCCCCGCCACTGCAGCCAACCTGATGAGGGGATGACCCCACCACTGCAGAGGTGTTGGGGGGGCTGTGGGAGGGAAAGAGTGATTTTGGTGTTTGAAGGGGACATGTGGAGCTGGAGTCACCATCTCACAACCCTGTGGGTGATGCTCCCCCTCCCTGACAGTGCATCCACCGTGACCTGGCTGCCCGCAATGTGCTGGTGACAGCAGAGAGCGTGATGAAGATCGCTGACTTCGGCTTGGCCAGGGACGTTCATGACATTGACTACTACAAGAAAACCAGCAACGTGAGTGGGGCTCCTGGGAGAGGGGCACAGGGACCCCCACCCAGGGCTGAGCTGAGCAAGGGGTTGCTCTCATAGGGCCGCCTGCCAGTGAAGTGGATGGCACCCGAAGCCCTGTTTGACCGTGTCTACACCCACCAGAGCGATGTGTGAGTCCTGAGGGGAATGAGGGTCTGTTGGATGTGAGTTGAGGATGTTGTTGGTGTGGGACAAGGCAGCACTGTGGTATGCGTGTACTGGAGGGTCCCCATGAGCAGAATGGGGGTACTCTGTGGGGACAGCAGGGCACGTATTCCCCAGGGGTGATCCAACCTCTCCCATCCCTGCTCCCACAGCATTGCATGGTGCAGTGGGCCAAGCTGGCGAAGAACCCTAGGATGTATTTGACCCCTCTTTGCTCTGCATGATCCTAGGTGGTCCTTTGGGATCCTGATGTGGGAGATCTTCACGCTGGGGGGCTCCCCATACCCTGGCATCCCTGTGGAGGAGCTGTTCAAGCTGCTGAAGGAGGGGCACCGAATGGACCGGCCATCCAACTGCACCCATGAGCTGTGAGTACCAGCCAGGCGGGTGGGCAGGGGGCACAGTGAGACCCCCGCTAAGACCCCCTCATCCCCAGGTACATGCTGATGAGGGAGTGCTGGCACGCCGTGCCCTCACAGCGCCCCACCTTCAAGCAGCTTGTGGAGGGGCTGGACAAGATCCTGGCAGCCGTTTCAGAGGAGGTGAGAGGAGGGGAGTCTGGTGGGTGAGGGGTGGGCAGTGTGGGCACTGACAGCACTGGTGGTCATGGCACCATCCCTCCTTGCAGTACTTGGACCTCTCCATGCCCTTTGAGCAGTACTCACCCTCCTGTGAGGACACCGCCAGCTCCTGCTCCTCTGATGACTCCGTCTTCACTCATGACCCGCTGCCACTGGCTCCCCGCCTCTTCTCCTACCCCAGCGTGAGGACTTAAGGGAGGGCAGGGAAGGGTGATGCTGAAGCCACCTCTGCCCTTGCAGGGAGCGGGTCCAGGTTCGCAAAGGTCCCTGTTTTGTCTGGGCTGAGCAGTGGGTGGGCAGGGCCCTGAGTCACAGCACCGGGGCATGGTGTCCCTCTCTCCAGGCTCCTTTAGGGTACTGAGCCATCAGCCCTGGCTGAGATCTGCCTGGTATAGTGGGGCAGCAGGAGATAGAGCCTCTCCAGGTGGGCACTGCCTGGGATGCCCATGGCATTGCCCAGGGAGATGGGCTTTAGCCTGTGCTTCAGTGGAAGTGTCTCTGGGAAGGAGCCCTGCTGCTGCCAGGCTCCTGCTGCATCTGTACATAGTTACAGAGATGAATATTTATGTACATGAAATATCAACCTGATAAATTATTTTTTTGGAATACACCCCAGTGCAGTTTCTGGGCTGCTCCTGGGGCACAAAGGGCTCACCTAAACTTGGAAGGCAGGTCAGGGGTTGCCTCCTCGCTGCCTCCTTGCCCCAGCCAGCACAGGGGCCTGCAATCACTCCTGGGGGACACGGAGACAGTGCCACAGGTGCAGGAAGTGATGTCCCCACTCCTGTGCCTCCAGGCCTGCTCCAGCACAAAGCACCCTCGCATCTGTTCCCCATTAGCCACTGCTGCACTAAGCCACCGTGAACTTCGCTACCAGCATTGCCCTGAAACCGATCCCCCAACTGCCATGGGCTCCCAGGCTGGGAAAATGCTCTGGGGCCCAGCCCCACGCACTAGGGACCCCCCGCACCCTCCTGTCCAGGCTGGCCCAGCACTTCAGATCAAAGTGAGTTACAGGCTCTGTCTCCCCAAAGCCTGTAGGAGCACAAGTTGGGGGTCTTCAGCCTCTGCTCTCTGCCTGTTCTGCCCTCCCTTACCCTATGGTGCCCAGCAATGACGGCAGCGTGGGCAGAGAGGGTTGCAGCTGTCTCACCCCCTCCTGCCAGCCTGCTCCCTGGGTCTAGGGTTTCATCTAGGGCCAGGCTTTGCTGGCCGTTATCCCCAGGATCTGGTTTCCTCCTTCAGCTCCCAGCTGCACTCACAGCCCCCCGCCTGGAAGCTGCCTCTTCCAGCGTGGAAGCTGGTTCTCTGGCACATCCTGCCCCAAAACAGCCCAAGGTGATGGGGGCTGGAAGGTGCTGTGTGGCAGGACCTGGGCTGCCCAGGGCAGCTAGAAAGGAAGTCCCTCGATTCTGGCTGCTGCTGTGATGGTGCCAAGGTCTGGTATCTCAAGAGACACAGAACCTGGCACTTGACTCAGCCATGGGTGCTGTGCCTGTTGTGAATGTGCTGGGAGCCCAAGAGCTTTCAGAGCCATCCCGGTGTCCCCTCCTTTTCACAGCCTCCCACAGGGCTGCTGGGGGGATCTCACTCCACTGGCACATTTGCAACCTCCATCCCCAGCCCAGCTCCCCTCTCTGTTGGGATGAGCCCCCCATTCCAGGACAGTGGGTGGAGGCAGACAGCCCACTGGCAGGTGTGAAACCTGCCTGTCCCGGCAGCCTGCCTGCCTGGGAAGGATCCCAGCTGTCCAGTAACGTGCCAGAACCAATGCATTTCGCACAGCCCTGAATAGGGCATTCACAGGCTGAAGGGCAAATTGCCCAAGCTGCCCACAGGGGCTGCCCAGATCCCAGCCAGGATTGAGACTGAACATGGAGAGGGGCTGTGCCCAGCTTGCCCCCACCTCACTTCAGAACGGGGTCTCCATGCTGAGGGCAAGCAGCTCTTGCTCTCCTTTTCCCTGAGAAACAGAGTCACAGCCAATTTCACAGGGTGAGGCATAGGTGGGTTTGCTAATGCTTAATATCAAAGTGAGGGAGGGGGGTAGAAGGGGACACTGTGAGCAGGGATCTCCCATCCCCTCCCAAAGCCTCACTCACTCCCTGCAAACTTAAAAGGCCTGCCGCAGGTGCAGGCAGTGCCTGCTACCCACAGCCCAACAACCCACAGCAGTGCAGCCCCAGGATGCTTTCAGGGTCCTGGCAGTGCCCAGCACCGTGCCCACCTGCCTGCCCCAGCTTTGGGGGAATGTCCATCAGGCCATCCCCAGGCACCACTGCATCCCCCAGTGAGCCCCCAAAAGCTGCAGCAGTGCATGGGCTGTGCCCGAGCCAGCTCTGTCAGGCACAGGGCAGTCGAGGCCATAGCTGGGCAGGGAAGCAGCCTGGGGCGTCTCGAAGCCCCACGACAACTGGAGGCAGTTTTTATTGTTTAACATTCCTGGTATTTTCTGTCAGGGCTGAACCAATTGTCCTTAATCCGCCAGGCTCTGCTGGCCAAACAAGTGTGGCTGAGCCACCAGCATCCTGTCCGCACGAACAGGCCCCTTTTGTGAGAGGGATTTAGCGTGTAGCCCAGTAAATCCTGCTGGTTTCCTGAGGCAGCGTTCCCACACCCCCCCACCACCACAACCCCCCCCCTTTGCTGCCTGCTCCCAGTCCCTGAGCCCTGGCACTGATCCCTGCCCAGCCATGCCCACGGGGATCCTGTCTGCCCAAGTTCTGGGGCCATGTACCTGCTGCCCCCCCCAGAATCTGCCCACTCCAGGGCTGCAGATTCCCCTTGCATGTTTCTGGGATATGTCTGTGGGTCCCTATGGGATGTGGGTGTTGGTGGGGATGAGAAGCTTCACAGCCACCCCACTACGCTGCTGGTCCTTCATGGGATGCTGGGTCCCTGGTGGGGAGTACTGTGGTTCTGGAGGGATGCTGTAGTCCTGGAGCAGGTGCTGTGATCCCCGGGGGAATGCTGAGCCCTAGGGAAGGTGGTTCTAGTCTGGGGCTTGGGGAAGGGGGTGTGTGGGGAAGATGCTGAGTCCTGAGGGAGCTGCTGTAGTGGGGAAATGCTGAGTGCTGACGGATTTGGTTCTGGTCCTGGGAGGAATACTGAGCCCTGGGGGAGACAGCACTGCAGGGGCCAGGACACCAGCTGGTTCCTCATTCCAGCTCTGGGATGTGGCTCCCAGCCCCAGTCTGGAGATGCCTTTGCTTAACGACTCTGTTGTTTGGCCGAGAGCTGATGTTGTCTTTTCTCCACAAAACAAAGGCGACAGGATTTTATCTCTGGGGAGAATCTGGTTTCTGTGAGATGCAGAAAGCCTCTGCCCCCGGGCAGGAGAGGATGAGGCTGGCCGGGCGGAAAGGCATCAGGCTGCTGTCTGCACCACTGGTAGGAGGAGCTGGCACTGCCCCTCTGGCTGCTCCTGCCTGCCATAGCCCCTGTTCCACCTGCCTGTCATTGTCCCATGCCTGTGCCCCATGTACCCAGGCAGCGAAGGGAGGGAAGAGCCCTCCTCATGGACCAGAGGGCAGAGAAAAGGGGCCCATAAGCACCCACACATCGGAGTAGAGACTGAGGCAGAGCCCCATCTCTCCTGTGGAGGAATCTAAACATTGGATCCTGCCACAGTTCCTGCATCGAGGGACACCTCACATTCTGATGTAGGCACACACAGAGATGCAGGCATTCTCTGTGGCCCGACCCCCACATCCATATAGAAGCACCTGCATACACGTCTGTGTGTGCACACACGCATCACCCTGCACACACACCTCAGGCACACCCTCCAGGAACATCCCCCATGCTTGCATCCACTTCCAGCCAAGCACACACACTACATCCCCCACGAAACCCCCATGCACCCTCATACACCCCCACACACCCGTTTCCACGCACACAGATGTACACCAGCATCCCTATTCACACACGCACATACACACACACGCACTCAGGCGCACACACACACCCCTGCACCTCCCTTCAAGCGCCCCCCTCTCCCCCCAGCAACAGAGCCGAGGCTCCAGCGCCAGTACAGACCCCCAGCCCCAGGCCAGGCTGGAGGTGCCAGAGAGGGCGGTGGTCCCATGCTGCGGACCCCTCGCCCGTAGCCCCCCGCTCGCCGGCCAGCCCAGCCGGTGCTGCGGGAAGCCGCGGACTCTCAGCCCCATCTCCCGGCCGGCGGGAGCAGCTGCGCGGGGCGGGCAGAACGGAGCGGGTGAGCAGCTCCCCCGCCGCACACTCCCCGCATGTAGGCTGGTGACAGCGGCCGTGGCGGCAGGACAGGCACGGGACTGTGTTGGAAGGATGACAAACGCCACTGGGAAAAACGGTCTGCGGCATGGGGATGTATCCTGACTCTGCTCTCCATCACCCGCACCGATGGATGGGGCTGGGAGTGGGGCAGGGCAGGGTATTGGGCTGCAGAGCTGCACTGCGTCCCAATGTGTACCCCGTTTGTATCCCTCCGGGTGACAGGACCAGTGTGGGGTGGGCACCCCATGGGCACTCGCGCCTGGCAACCTGGCTCTACCTTGGGTGGATGGATCAAAGCCCAGGGTGAGCTCAGCCTGTTACTGAGGGCTGGGAGCCCTGCACATCCCCTAATCCGGGGATGGGGGGGCAACCTGAGCGCTAGGGAAGCAGGGTGGTCCCTGAGAGCACCTACAGCATCCAGACGGGCACCCTGGGCCTCGGCCCCTCGGGATTAGTCCCATGCTGCATATGGCTGCTGCAGAAACCGGCCTCCAGGCGACAGTGCAGTGATAGCTCTTCCGCGCCCGGCAGATTTGCTCGGCAGTGATGGCTCCTGCCCCCTGCAGCTCGTGGCAGCGGTCCTACCCGCACCCACCGCCCTTGTGTGTCCCTGGGCTGCGCCCCGCAAGGTTTCGGGGGGCCATGGAAGCACCAGGACAGGGGGATTGCGAGGTGAGGGACCTGGGAAGCAGAGGTCACCCCGACAGGAGGAGCAGCCCCGGCGGCAGCGACACCGGGCCGATGCAGCCGCGCCTGCGGGCACGGAGCCGGGCTGAGCCCCACCCGTCGCCCGGGCTCCCGCCGCTCCATCCCTGCGGTTTCGAGCCACGCAAGCTGCTTCCTGGGGGAAAGGGGGCCCCCGGCAAACCCTCCGGGCAGGATGCTCTCCGCTCCTCTCCTCTGCTTCCTTCCTCTCCCTTGGCCGGGCCAGCCCTCCCCCTCCTGCCCGCCGAGACTCCTTAACCCTTTCGCCCACGCTCCCGGCCGTGATTCAGCCCCACGGCCACGGTTTCCAGCCACCACCCCCGGCCCTTTGTGCAGGATCCCGGTGCTGCCCCCGGGGTCCGCGCTCCCCCCAGGCCCCGCCCCGGCGAACATCCGCGGCCGGAGGCGACTCGCAACCAGCCTATCCTGCCCACGGCTCCCGCGGGACCCGCGTGAGCCACAGCTCCTTCCACGTTGGGGTCTGTGGCTCCCCGCCGGCCGGCCGTGACACCCTTATCTCCCTCGGGACAGCGCGCGGGAGTCCCCGGTGCGGGGCCGCGGTCCCTTCGGCATCGGCATCGCTGCGGCGGCGGGGAGCGGCCATGGCGGGAGCCGGGGATGGATGCGCATCCCCGCCGGGAGCGGGGGCACCAGGCCGTTCCCGTGGGGAGCACAATGCGATCGGTGCGCGGGCACCGGGGCCTGCAGAGGGAGCCCGCAGTGCCGGGCGGTTCCGTGGCTACCGGCCTGCCCGGCCGTAGAGCCACGGCGTGCACTGGGAGCGGGGCTGGGCTGGGGGTGAGCATGATGGCAGGGTGGGGGGCTGAGGGCGAACCCCGCGGTGGGGAGGCTGCAGCCGCCCGCAGACAAAGCCCTGCGGCGGCAGGGCCGGCCACGCTGCCCGCTGTGCCGCACATCCGGGCGGGAGCGGGAGGCAGTGGCTGGGATGCCATTTTTCTGTTCCTCTGCCGGAAGAGAAGGGCCGGAGAAGGGCCCTTCCTGCGGGCGCTGGCCATGGCACGGGCAGAGGTGACACAGCAGATGGGAAGTGCGTCTGAGGGCATCCCGCCACCACTGCCCTGCTCCTCCCTGGGCCAGTAACCACATGCCTGCAGGTGGATCGCTGCGGGGCCCCACTGGGACAGCGGGATGTGGGCATGCCTCGGGGTGCGCAGAGCTGCCTGGGCATCGCTGCCCAAGCCGAGCAGCCCCCGTGTCCCATCGGGATGTGCACTGTCATGTGCCCATGGACCCAGAGCTCAGAGGGGGAAACCAGGCTGGGATGTATCCTGATGTGGCCCTGTCTCTCCCCCTTCAGCCTAAGAGGGGGCACTTCAGCAGGAGGGCAGCTGGTGACAGTGCCCAGGATACAGTTCCCCTGCTTGTAACAACCCTAAACATCTCCCCAGGTCTCTCACTGGGCCTCAGACACCAGGCTCTGGGAAGACACCAGGCGTTCCTGTTCTGCACACACCCTGCCCACCCCTGGGGGGGTATAAATAAACCACTAGCTTTATTTTGGGAACGTGGCAGAAACGTGCGTGGCAGGTTGCTCCAATGAGAAAGGAGGAAAGTTGGCTGCTGGGCTTTCTCCCAGGTGTGCCAGACTGTGGCTACCAGTCGATCCTGGAGAGATGGACAATGTGTTTCCCCTATTCAGGTGTAAACCAAGGGACTCAGACACGCCAGGTGATGCCCCAACTCTGTGAAGGTGGGGAGAACTGTGTGGATACTGGAACTTAGTGCCAAGCTCATTCAGCACTGGGGCACAGCATGGCCTCAGCTCCCACATGTCACCATGGCACGTGAGCATGAAGGGAAAGGGCCTAAAATAGGTCAGGTGCCACCAGCTGAGCCCTGGGCTGGGACCTTGGAGGTACAAACAAGTCATCAACAAAACTTCCTGCCCAGTCACCCCACCCTCCGTGGGTGTGCTGGAGTGGCTTGAGCAGAACAAGGCAGTGTGGTGCAGCACACCAGTGGGGTGATAATGGGTCGGGGACCTTGGTGCGGCTCCTCAGGAGCAGATGCGTGGAGAAATGGTTGCTCCATCACCAGCCGCAGACAGGGTAGAGGGAGCGCTTGGGCACAAGGGAACCCAGGTGCCCTTAGTGGGGTTGCCAAGGTGTGCAGGCAGGGAGGAGACAAATCCTCAGTGACCCACTGAGGTGCCAGCTCGCAGAAACCCCAGGACAGCGTTTCAGCAGGGAAAAGCTGCGGGGCTACGGGGCAACGAGGCCCGGGCAGCGGGCGCTCCCTGCCTGGGTGTGCAGAGCGGCTGCTCCGGGCCCCAGCCCGGCGGGGGGAGCGCGGCGCCAGCACGGCCGGGGGCTCCCGCACGGCCGGGCCGGGGTGTGTGGGGGGGAAACAAAGGGCAGCGGCGGGCGGGGGGAGCGGGTCCGCACGGGCAGCGCCAGCATCGAGCCCCGCGGCGGCACCCCGGGGGGCGGCAGCCCGGCCCTGCCCCCCGCGCGGCCCGGGCAGCACGCCCGGTGCCACCTCCCCACGCTGCCCGCTGCCCCCCGCCCGTGCTGCCCAGTCGTGCCGGTGCGGCGGCGAGCGCGAGCGCGGCGCCCGGCCCGTGCGGTGGCGCGGCGGAACCCCTGGCCCGCAGCGGAGTGGTAGTTGCGAAGCGACGCCCGGGGCGGGCCGGTTGCGGCGGGCGGCGGGTGGCGGGCCCGTCGGGGACCGGCGGTGGGCGCGGGGCGGTGCCGCGCCGCCGGCGGCGGGCGGAGGGCGGGTGGAGCGCGGCTTGTCCGGGAGACGCGGAGCCCGGCGAGGAAAAGCAAGGCCGCGGGCACACGGCGCCGATCACGGCTGGTGCGAGGCTGGACGATGCTCGGGAAGCGCGCACGACACTGCACGGGCTCCCGCGGAGGGCGCGGCCCGGCTCCGCGGTGCGCGGATGGGCCGGCGGACACGGAGAGCGCAGGCGGGGGCCGCCGGGCCGGCCGCGGGGGACGGGGACAATGGCAGGGGTAACCCGAGGCCAAGCGGGGTGCGGGCGGCAGACCCGCGACACCGACCACGCACCGAAAACGGTTGGGCCGGGAGCGGTGCGAGCGATGAAGGGGAGCCGCCGCCGCCCCCGGGGGGCCCGCCGGGGCGCAGGGGCCTGGCCGACTCCCATTTTGTTGGCGCCCGCTCCGCCGCCGTTCGCAGGACAAACGCCGGCTGACCGAGGTTCGGGGGATGGGGGGGAGCGGCGGGCGAACACTGCAGGGCCGCCCGATCCCATGCCGCCCGGTGCCTGCGCCGCATAGATGGACGAGGTGCGGGGCGGCGGCCCCGAGGTGCGGTGGCGGGTGGGGGGATGCGGGGGGAGCGGGGCAGGCCGGGAGTGTGCGCCGGTCGGGGGGCAGCACTGAGCGGCCCCTCCCATATCCCCTCCCGACAGGGAGGGGGGGGGCCGTCAGGGGGGGGGGTGGTTGTACTCGCTGCGGGGGGGGGGCCAGGGCTCCGCGCGGGTGGCGGCGCGCGCGCGATATATGGACGCGGCCCGCCGCAACCCCAGGGAGCGGGGGCGCGCGAGGGCGCGGGCGCGACCCTCGCGGGGATGGCGGCGGAGGCGTCGGCGAGCGCAATGCGGAGGGAGGGAGGAGGAGGGAGGCGGCGAGCGGCGGCGGGGCCTGGCCGGGCGGGCTCGGCGCGGTATCCCCATCCGCCCAGCTCCAGGGGGGAAGGCGCTGGCCGCACGCGGCACCCGCAGGTGAGAGGAGGCCTGCAGGAGCGCCAGAAGGTCTGAGCAAACCCCCGGGGGGGCCGTGCGTGCACGAGCCGAGCCGGGGTGGACCGGCCGCGGCCTGGGGCCTGTAGTGCGGCGGTTGGCGGAGCGGGGCCGGCAGGGAAGCCCAACTTGCGGCCCAAGGGTGCGCTGCCATTTTTGCGGGCGGGCAGGGATGACCCATTGTGCCCGTGCCAGAAGGTGGATGCCCGCCGACACAGCATGGATCAGGCCTGAGAAGTGAGGCCGCGCAGACGCCTTTCCCATTCGGCACTCGCTGTCGGCGACGAGCCCAAGGGCGGCCCCTTCGGCGAGGGCCCACGCGGACCCGAGAAGCAAGCCATGCAAGCTGGCGGTCGCTAAGCGGCTACGGTCAGGACCCGTCGTCCTGCGAATCCCCCCCGCTGCGCGGACTGCAGGAATCTGGCTTCCATGATCAAACGCGAGACATCGGCGGACGACGACGGCGCATGAGGCCCTGCCCGACCCTGGCTCGCACGGCCACAGCCTCTTCCCGCGCTAGACCTGCGGCCGAGGTTGCCCCGCTGGGGCCGGGCCTTTCCCCCTGCTCCTGCGGGACGGTGGAGAGCATGGCGCAGTGGAGGAGGAGGAGGAGGAGGAGGATGCCGAGACTTCAGGATGGAGGACGAGGACAGACGGACTACGACGACGGCGACTTAAGAGGAAGGGAGGAGGAGGACGACGAACGACTACGAGGAGGAGGGAGGAGGGGCGCGACAAGAAGGCCGCGGAGCCGCGGCCGCTCCCCGCTCCGCAGCGGTGCCCGACAGCGTCTGCAGCCGGCAGAGTCCGTGCTGGACGGCAGCCCCGGGGAGAGCCGCAGTCCTCGGCTGTTGCACGCAACTCGTTAGCAACGTCGGGGCGCGGGCGGGGGGCGCGTGGAGATGCCATTTGCGGTGAGGCACGACGGCCGGGCGGTCCGCGCTGCTCCTTCGAGGTACCCCGGAGGAGGGGAGGCAGCTTACCGAGCGTCCCGTGGGGACCCTGCCGGGGACAGGAACGGGCTGTCACCGCGCTCCCCGCGACCTGTGTCCCGGCGGGGCCGCCACGCGCGGCCCCCGCCGCTTTTTTCTCCCGTCAGGAATAAACAGGGGGCCCATTATCCTTCTGCCCAGCAACTCGCTGCGGAGTTCGGTGGCAGTACGTTTGGGGTTTTTTGGGTGGTTTTTTTCCCGTTGGATGGGTTTGTTTGAGGCGCAGTGCGGATGAGCAGGGCAGGAGGGAGCATCCCATCTCTGCCGCTCTGGACTGAACGCTGTCAGAGGCTCTTTGTTGGACAGGCCTGAGGTTCCTGAGCTATGGACCTTGGCGGGGCCGGGAAGAATGGCAGTTGTCATGGACTGACAGACATCACGTGCAGCAACCTTGCCTTTTTCAAGCTATTTTTTTTCTTTTTTAATGTCTCTTACGCTCACAATTCCTTTAATTATTATATATAATTAATAAGAAGCAGAACTGATGGAACTGGTAGGAGATCTGAAAGAAGATAGATGCATCAGTCATTTTTTTGTGTAATATGTTATTATAATAAGAATAGAGTAAGTCTCCAGTATACCCGAGATGTTTCTCGGTGTCATCTTTTATTATGCGCATATTGAGGTCCTGCGTTTTCGGTGTTTTGGGGTTTTTGTGTATTCTTCATATATTTTTCAAACCTCAAAGGTTTCCTTGCTGGAGGAAACTTTAAGTATGAAGAGACAGGTTTGAAGATTAAACTCCTTTGCAGAATAATACTGAAACACTCTTGCTCATTCAGTAGGAACCTGATGCCGGAAGTCGTGTTGGAGTGCTTGGGAGGGCAGGATGTTTTCCGTTGGGAACACTC
>CM031869.1:3256649-3374339 GCA_018697195.1 Certhia americana | reverse complement strand
ATAGTCGCAACAGTTGACTTGCTGACGTGTGTCACTTTTTCTTCACTGAACTTGTTCTACCAGAGGCTGTGGCTACCATCGATCCGGGATAGATGCCAATGTGTTTCCCCTATTCAGGTGTAAACCAAGGCCTCAGACACGCCAGGTGTGCCCCAGCTCTGTGAAGGTGGGGAGAACTTGTGGATACTGGAACTTAGTGCCAAGCCATTCAGCACTGGGGCAAGCAAGCCTCAGCTCCCACCTTTCCACCATTGCACGTGAGCATGGAGGGAAGGCCTAAAATAGGCAGGTGCACAGCTGAGCCCTGGCTGGTGCGACTTGGATATACCCACAAGGCATCCAACAAAACTTCCTGCCAGGTCACCCCCCCCTCCGTGGGTGTGCGGGAGTGGCTTGAGTCTAGAACATGCATTGTGGTGCAGCACACCATTGGGGTGTATGGTCGGGGACATTGGTGCGTCTCCTCAGGAGCAATGCCTTGGAGAAATGGTGGCTCCATCACCAGGCCGCAGACAGTAGAGGGAGCCGCTTGGGCACAAGGGAACCCAGGTGCCCTTAGTGGGGTTTGCCAAGGTGGCAGGCATGGATGAGACAAATCCTCAGTGACCCCACTGAGTTGCCAGCTCGCATAGAAACCTCCAGGGGGGAGCAGCTTTCAGCATGGAAAAGCTGCGGTAGGCGACGGGGCAACAGGCCCCGGCAGCGGGCGTCTCCCTGCGGGTTGTGCCGAGACGGCTGCTCCGGCCCAGCCCGGCTGGTGGTAGCGCGTGCGCCAGCACGGCCGGGGGGCTCCCTCATCCTGCCGGGCCGGGGTGTGTGTTGGAACATAAGGGCAGGGCGGGCGGGGGGAGCGGGTCCCACGGCAGCGCCACATCGACCCCGCTGCGGCACCCCGGGGGGCGCATTCCCGGCCCTGCCCGCCCGCTCGGTCCCGGGCACACCGCCCCGGTGCCCACAAGCCCCACAGCTGCCCTGCGGCTGCCCCCCCCCCGTGCCTGCCCAGCCGTGCCGGTGCGGCGGCGCGCGGGCGCTGGCGCCCGGAACCCGTGCGGCTTGCGGCGGAGACCCCCGGCCCGCATCTAGGTAGCGACTAGCCGCCGCCCGCTGGGGCCGGTTGCGTGGGGCTGCTGTGGCGGCCCCGTCCCTCGGAACTGCGGCGGGGCCTGTTTGCGCGCCGCTCGGCGGCGGGAGGCGGGGTGGTAGCGCGGTCGTCCGGAGCGGCGGAGCCCGGCGGACAGCCAGGCCGCGGTCACACCCGCGCCTCCCCCGCGGGCGAGGCTTGGCGAGGCTCGGGAAAGGCTCGCACGTCACTGCCAGGCAGCCCCGCGGAGGGCGACTGCCCGGCCGCCGGTGCGCGGAGGGCGCGGGGGAGCTCGGCGGGGGCGCGCGGGCCGGCCCGCGGGCGCGCGGACAATGTCAGGGGGTTAACCCGATCCCAGCGGGGCGGCGCGCGACCCGTCGCCACCCGCGCCCGCTAACCTCACCGGGGCCGGGAGCGTGCCGGAGCGCTGCACGGGGGAGCCGCCCGCCGCTCGCCCGGGTGCCCCGCCGGGGCGCAGGGCCTGGCCACTCCATTTTTGTTGGCGCCCGCAGTCCGCCGCCGTTCGCAGTCACCGCGGCCTCCCGGCTTTCGGGTTAGGGGGGAGCGGGGGCGATACACTGCGGTGCCGGGCCCCTGTCCCATTCTCGCCCTGTGCCCCCTGCCGAGCCGCCTACGATGTAGGTGCGGTCGGACGGCCCCGAGTGCCGGTGGCGGGTGGGGGGTGCTGTGAGCGGGGCAGAGCCTGGGTGCGCCGGTGGGGGGTCAGCACTGTGCTCGCCCCCTCCCATCTCCCCCTCCCTAATGGGGGGGTGGGGGGTGGGGCCCTGCGAGGGGGGGGGGGGTGCTCGTGGCGGGGGGGGGCCAGGCCCGCGCGGCGCGCGCTCGCTGATTGGCCCTCGGCCCAGCTCCGAACCCCCGGGAGCGGGCGCGCGCGGTGGCGGGCGCGTCCGCCCTCGCGGGATGCGGCGGCGGCGTCGGGCGCGCGCAATGCGGGGGAGGAGGAGGAGGAGGCGGCGGAGCGGCGGCGGGCCTGCCGGGCCGGGTCGGCGCGTCTCCCCATCCGCCCGCTCCGGGGGCAGGCGCTGAGCCGCCCGCGGCACCCGCAGGTGAGCGGCGGCCCTGCGGCAGCGCCCAGCAGGTCGAGCAACCCCGGCGCCGGGCCGTGCCGAGCCGAGCCGGGGTGGCCCGGCCGCGGCCTGGGGCCTGTAGTGCGGCGGTGGCGGAGCGGGGCCGGCGGAGCCCAACGCGGCCCCCGGGTGCGGCTGCCATTTTGCGGTGCGGGCCGGGCTGACCCCATTGTGCTGTGCCCGCAGGTGGATGCCCGCCGCCCGGCATGGAGCAGGCCTGCGAAGTGAGCCGCCGCAGCTGCCTCGTCCCCTTCGGCACCTCGCTGTCGGCCGCCGAGCCCAAGGGCGGCCCCTTCGGCGAGGCCCGCGGCCCCGAGCCGCCCGCCATGCAGCTGGCGGCCGCTAAGCCCGGCTACGGTCAGGACCCGTCGTCCTGCTACATCCCGCTGCGCCGGCTGCAGGACTTGGCTTCCATGATCAACGCCGAGTACCTCGGCGGTGCCGCCGACGGCGCTGAGGCCCTGCCCGACCCTGGCTCGCCGGGCCCCCGCCTCTCCGCGGCGCAGGACCCTGCGGCCGAGGTGCCCCGCGGGGCCCGGGCCTTCCCCCTGCTCCTGCGGGACGGTGGAGAGCAGGCGCCGGAGGAGGAGGAGGAGGAGGAGGAAGAGGATGCCGAGACTTCAGAGGAGGACGAGGACGACGACTACGACGACGACGACTACGAGGAAGAGGAGGAGGAGGACGACGACGACTACGAGGAGGAGGAGGAGGCGGCGACAGAGCCCGGCCCGCGGAGCCGCGGCCGCTCCGCTCCGCAGCGGTGCCCCGACAGCCGCCTGCAGCCGGCCGAGTCCGTGCTGGACGGCAGCCCCGGGGAGCAGCCGCAGTCCTCGGCGGCCCTGCAACTCGTAAGCACCGTCGGGGCGCGGGCGGGGGGGCCGTGGCCGCTGCCATTTTGCGGTGCGGCAAGGCCGGGCCGGCCGCGCTGCCTCCCTCGCCCCGGTACCCCGGAGGATGGGAGGCATCTTACCGAGCGTGGGGACCCTGCCGGGGCCAGCACGGGCTGTCACCGCGCTCACCGCGCACCTGTGTCCCGGCGCGGCCGCCCGCGCTGCCCCCGCCGCTTTTTCTCCCGTCAGGAATAAGAGGCATCATCCTTCTGCCCAGCAACTCGCTGCGGAGTTCGGTGGAGTTTGGGGGTTTTTTTGGGGTTTTTTTTCCCGTTGGAAGGGTTTGTTTGAGCGCAGTGCGGATGAGCAGGGCAGGAAGGGAGCATTCCCATCTCCTGCCGCTCTGGCTGAACGCTGTCACAGGCTCTTTGTCTGGCCAGGCCTGAGGTTCCTGAGCTATGAGACCTTGGCGGTGGCCGGGAAGAGGCCGTGTCATGGCCTGACAGACCTCACGGGCAGCAAACCTTGCCTCTTATTCAAGCTGATTTTTTTTCTTTTTTTAATTTCTCTCTACACTCACAAATTCCTTTAATTATAATATAATTAATAAGAAGCAGAACTGATGGAACTGTAGGAGATCTGAAAGAAGATAGATGCATTTAGTCATTTTTTTGTGTAATATAGTATTATAATAATAATAGAGTATAGTCTCCAAGTATAAGAGATGTTTCTCGGTGTAATCTTTTATTTGCAGCCATATATGTATGTTTCCTGCAGTTTTCAGTTGTTTTGGGGGGTTTTCTGTGTTTTTCTTCATTATATTTTTCAACCTCAAGGTTCCTTGCTGGAGGAAACTTTAAGTATTGAGATGCAGGGTTTGAAGATTAACTCCTTTGACAGGACTAATACTGAAACCCTCTTGCTCTCTAATTTCAGTAGAACCACCGATGCCGGACAGATCGTGCTTGGAGTGCTTGGGAGGGCAGGATTGTTTTCCTTTGGGAACACTCAGTGTTCCTGCTGTGGAAGGTGGGGAGCACTTGTCACAGAGTGCCCGTGGAAGGGGCGATTTCAGGAAGATGCTGACAGCAGCTTAATTTGTTTGTGGAATAGTTCAGGCTTATACTCCTTGGCGTTCCTTGGGAAGAATCCCTCGGTTTCTGGTGGTGGGAGGCTGTTGTGGGTCTGAGGTTTGTGCATCTCTTCGGCTTTGTTTTGCAGAGGAAAGCGGGGCTCTCGCAGACATGTGCTCGGTGATGCAGTTGTGGGAGGGTCTCACTTTGTAAACAGAAGCTCGCAGAGGTACTTTCACAACAGTTGCCTTTACAACGTGCTCCACAGAACTGCAGCTGGTACGGTGAAAAAAACCCTCCTAGTGACAGAGCCTGTTATTTGAATATGCAACAAGGGTTGACTTTTCAGTAAAACTGCCTTACCTGTGTGCTGTAGTTGGCCTTGCTGGGTTGTTCTGATGACTTGAAAGCACAGCTACATTCCTAAAAAAAATGCAAAGAAGAAAAGAATTTTTCAGGCAGCCTGGAGTCCTGCTTTCCCTAAGTCTTGCACTCTTTTTTCAGTAAGTAAATGCATGTTCTCTGGTCCTTCATTTTAGCCCCACTGCTTGTGAAATGGGAAGAGACAGGGATTTTCCTTCGTGCCAAGTTACCACTGAGACATTTCAAATCTTTTAATGGTTGAACATGGCATAGTAGCTGGAAATAACCAGGTTTGCTCTTCAGGTCATGTATTCACTTAGGCATTTAATTCCAGTTTCATCTGTGTTTGGTAACTGGAATTTTTTTTTTTTTTTTTTTTTTTTTTTTTTTTTTTTTTTTTTTTTTTGAGAACCTGCTAAAATTTAAAAACTCACCCCAAAAACCCATAGCTGGGCTACTCTTACAGGTATCAGCTTTATGCTGCCTGTTGATGGGGCTCCTCTACCTTACAACAAGATTGTCTCAGAGCTTTTATTTTTGAAGCTCATGGCTCTGAGTGTGCCACTGCTGCTCAAACTTCCTGTTTTGCCAAGAGGGAAGTGTGTATGTGTATCACTGATGTCTGTGTCTGCCTCTTGCAAGATTTGAATTTTTCGATGGATGCTTGCTTTGAAAAGGCTGATTTCTGAAATGTCGAGTGTGCTTGCAGCAGAAGGGCCAGAATTTGGTTTAGTGTTAAGTGGGATGCAAAGTCCAGCATTTAAGTAATGCCTCTGGGCAGGAGGAGTGGTGGCAGGTATTGTTTTGCATGGGGATTTGTTAAATCCTGCTGGCACCCGCTGCTCTCAAACATTGCCCCAAATGGGGGAGGTTGCTCAGGTACCATTCAGTTGTAAAGAGAGATGTGCATATTCTGAACTAAAACTATTTTAAGTGCCAACTTAATCTTCCCTTAAGGGTGTCTGAAGTTCCCAGTAGCTCCTGACAGATTTTGTGTTGTGGAGAAGGAAATGATAGCATCAATTCTTGGGTCTTCCTCTCCAAAGGTGGTGATAGAGTGACTGCTGGCAGCTGCTGGCTTCCTGCCTTGTGCACGTGTTAGGCTATGGCCATTTATATTTAAATGGCTGGTTGTTCTTGAATAACTCTCTCCTTTACCATCCTGATGTGAATTTGTAGTGCTCTCCTGGCATTTCCAAGTTGCAGAGGCCCTGGACAGCATTATGTGGAGTTGGAGAGAGAAGTGAGTCCATTCTCCAGTTCTGGGGAGGGTGGGTGCAGCCACAGAAGGTCTGAGAGCCATAGATATTGCTTGAATTTAGATGCTGAGAAATTGCAGCAGGTGGACTTGTTTCTTGCAGGACTCTCACGTGGAAATTTTGCTCTTCTGATGTAACTTTAGATGCCTTAAGTCTTCAGTTTGTTGGTTTTTGGTTACTACCTGCAAAGTATGTTTGAGTCTTTTGATTTGCAGAGTTGAGGGTTTGAGGAAGCAGCGAGTTCTTGGATTCAGGTACATGTGGGCCACTCCTGCTGTGTGTACATTCTGCATTCACAAGCTGTTTTCTTCGTGGGACCCTGATTGCTTCAGACTTCAGGATGTGCAGAGGCTTGCATGAGGCTCAGTGTTGCTTTTCATTATTATTTCCTCATTGTCCATTCCCATGATACAGGAATGTGATGGTCGGGTAATGACAGTGAGGAAGTGAGGTACAGGGAAATTTAGAACTAGATATTTTATCCATAAGAATGCCTGCTTCCAGGGCCTGGGTGTGAGGAATGAGTGAGGCATGTGTGTAAGAGTCCTGGAAGGTTTTTGTTTTACCAGAATCACACTGTTTGTACTGTGTTAGAGGTACTGAAGGCCAGCAGCGTCCTCTTTAATCGATGATGAGCTTGAGTTCTGCTCTGCAGCTGTGGGAGGGTACTCTTGTTGTAGTGTTGGTGTTGCCTGTGTGAGAGGTACTCTGGGGCTTGGTTTATTAACTGACATGTCTGGTGCCATTTCTCTGTCTGCTAAAAATAAAATGAAGGAACCAAAGCCACGTGATCCTTCCTACTCCTGTAAACATTTCTGAAAGAATCTCCTACTACAGACTGTTGATCTGAGGTGTAAGTAACTACTGATAACGTTATATCCCTGAGATACAACAGATATGGCAGTGGTTTGTTTTAACAGGGAACATAAATTTCCTTGGTCAATTGACATCTTCCTGATGAGGAGGTGAATTCTGTTTGGCCATCAGCGATTCTTGCAAGCATAATTTCCTGTTCTACACACCTGGAGAGAACAGGGTCTTTGTGTCCTGCTGTTCCTGCACACATCCCCCTTTGCCACTAGGATTTTCACTGTTTGGAAGATGGTATTAATTCACAGAAATGAGCACGTAGCTCGATCTTGCCTTGCTGTGCAGCCTGATTGCACCCACCAGGCTTTGTCCTGGGGGGGATTCCTGTTGCAAATAGTTCTAAACTTACCTATAAAGGACTTCAGCCATGGTGGGTGTCCAGAAGAATAGGAATTTCCACGTTGAGTAGTGAGGGTGATTTCAGTTTCCAGTGAGGGGCCTGACCTTAAATTTTTGAGGTCCTTAATGACTTCATTCTTTCATGGTGTGATGATGCTGCATTGCCACTTGGTGATGGTGGAGGTGTGAGTGGGTGGGTGTTAGGAGCTGTCATAGCAGGACCTGCTGTGCGTGAGGGTGTGAGAGCAGCTCCTTCTGAGGGTTTTAAACAGTCTCTAGGATCCAGAGCTCTCCTGCACAGAAGGTTGGATCCTGGAAGCATTTCATCCTAGCATTTGGCTGAGATTGCCCTTCCTCTCCTTGTTTCATTGTATTTGTTCTCTGATTGCTGATTAGGTGTGAAATATCTGTTTGTGTACATTGTGTTACAGGAAATGACTTGGTTTCTCTAGAAAATACCTGGTGTGCCACGTGAAATTTGAATGACTGATGCCTTTGCGGTTCATGTTCTGCAGCTGAACCTGGCTGTTTGCAGATAGCAAAACCAGAGGCATTTTCTTGCAGGTTGGACAGTTTTGAAAGTGATGCTTTACTGGATATAGTGACAGAAACCTCTGTAATTTCTGCTTTCTAAATTTAAAACTCACTTTTAAAACTTGAGCAGGATAGAAGTTGTTCAAACAATGTCCTGGTTAATGTATTGTTTGCAGTTGTAAGTCTGGCAATAGTAGCAATTAAATTGGCTTTTGTGGGTGTTTTTTTTGGGCTGGATGCTGCCTCTCAGGCTCTGCTGGCTCTGCTAAATGACTATGTGCTGGTGATTTCTTTTGGAAGAGTGTATCTCCCACAACTCGAAGCTTTTTGGTGCACCTTATTACGCCCTTGTTCCCAGAAGTGGGGTTAAAATGTGTGATGTGCAACAATTGTTAAGTGGTTATTTTTTTTAATTTCCCCAAGTTAACTGAACAAATCCGTAGCTCACTCAAGAAGTGAACTCTGAGTATGGTCAAAAAGCTACTTAAACCCCAAGAAAAAAGCAGTAATCTCTAAGATATAATTGAGATGGTATTTCTTAAAAATGTATCTGTAACTCAGAAGTCGGTGTTATGTATGATGATTAATTTTCAGTGCAGTTGCTTGGAATATACTTTTGCTTTTCTTGCCTGTGACTGAAAGCTTATATAGTAATTTTTGATTATTTGTATAGTGTTATATATAGTATTTTCAGTTATTTGCTCCGGCATTTAGAAAGGCAAAGGGAATAGAAATATCAAAAAGAAGAAATCTTAGCAGGCAGAGGGTTGTCCTAGGAGTTAAAAAATCTCAACAGTTTAGGTGAATGCCAGTTTTAGTACTAAAAAACTATGACCTGTGTTTGTTCTATCTGCACATAGCTGTCTGGTGCAGAATGGTAACACGAGGGAGTTTGGTATGGCTGTAGAGCTGTGGTGCCATGCTGAGGAAAACTGTGAGGTGGAAAATTGGGAACCCCACTGGTTCAGTCCTGGGTAGGAGCACAGGCATTGCTTTGACTGATCTGAGTGGGTTCTCCTGACCCCAGTGCCCAGGAGAGGGAGAGATGCTGCCATGTGTTGGGGCAGGTGCCAGCTGAAGTGCTCTGTTAAATTAGAAATCTGGTTCCAGTGTGGCTGCTCACAGTAACTCTGCAGCAGTGATTAAATGTGTGACAGAGATAAAGATGGCCTGGTTGTGCATCCATCTCTTTTGTGTCCAAAAGCATTGATGAAGCCAGGAGGAATTTCAGCAGTGTGTCTTGCCTTTACTGAAGGATGGTAAAGCACTTGTTAAAATTGACATGCTGACTCTTTGTGGTTATCATTAAGATTTATCTCACATGGTTCTTTGGAAAAACAGCAAAGAGAAGCTGGGAGAAAAGTCACCTTGTGGGTTATTTCTTTCCCTCTCAAGGACAGGCTGGCCCTGGCTGGGTGCCTTCACTGCTGTCTCTAGCACAGCTGGAGCAGAAGGACTGTGCTAAGTTGTCCCAACTCATTGCCTGGACTGGTTGTGGCCTTAGCAGCAATGGAGCTGTACAATCCACAGGTGAATAAATGGCTTTTCCAGCAGCCAGCAGTATTCCCTGCTGTCTCTGTGGGGCTGAGGTGCTGCTGGGGTTCTGGGTGAGGAGCAAGGATGCAGGTGGAAGGGGCAGCACACAAGTGGCATTCAGGGAAGGGAGTGTTTTGGGAGCACAGTGTTTTGGGTGGCTGAATCACAGGGAAAGGGCAGGGCATCTCTTGTCCTGGAGGCTTCCCCATGTGTTTGCTCATCCTCTTCCACTGGGGTAGGAAGTGTTGGCAAGAGGAGCTTTGAGTGAGTTCTTGAGAGGGAACTTGTGCTTTTGGTCATGTGCAGAAATTGGGACAGCTGTTGATGCTGCTGGAGATAGCACATCCCACTGCTGGGCTCTTTAGGAAAAAGCAGTTTCATAATAAAATGATTATACAATAATAGAGCGGAGTAATTTATTCTAACTTTCAGACACTCATCAGAAATAACACACTGGGGACTCCTTTTATATTTTCAGGCATTGACTTTTGCATGTGAGACATCCGAAGTGTTGAGTTGGGTGGAGCAATTCAAGTGTTGCATCCAAGACAGAGGATGGAATGCGTTTTGGTGTGGTATTCTTTAGGAAAAAATGAACAGTGAATTTCCTGCACACTGGAAGCTGCCAGTTTCTTTTCAGCTCCTGTAGTGCCTGCAGTGGCTCTCGCCCTCAGCCCTGCTTGAAGGTTCCATGTTCCACTTGTTTTGGAGGAGTGTGTTCATGACTTTCCCTCCCACTGTTGGTGGAAAGATAGAAACCTGCTGTTGCCTAACACAAGCAGGATGAGGAGCAGAGTGGTTATCACCCTTTTAATAGTTCCTCCCCTTGCCCTGATGTTACTTTGTTGTTTGGTTTTCCCAAGTACCTGTTCAGACTTCCTACTGTTCTGGCTAATGTGGTGATTGCCACAGATTTCTAAATAACAGCAGTAAAACAAATCAGGTTCCTCTTGATTCTGGTTGGCTGTCCTCTCACAGTATGTTCACAATGTATAGGAAGCTAGATTCATCAAAAAGGTTTGGAAGCCTCTTGGAAGCATAGATTATAGTAGTACATGGTGCCTGAAGCATGAACCTTCCTCAGGTCATGAATTTGAGTGTGGATCTCAACAAATAAATAAGCACAAGATAAATTTATTGCCCGGCTAATGTTCAAAAATTCTGATTTCAGTTTTTGTAGGAATTCCGAAAAAGCAGTTGAAGTTTTAAGTGCAAATTAAAACTTAGTTTTGTATGAATAGAAATGCTGTTTCTTTTAAAAAAAGTGGTTTCATTGGATAGGGGGTCTTAACATGCTGAATGCCACCTCATTTTCAGAAGTTTATGGTTTTGTGTAAGAGGCATCTTTTTATTTGGACTAGCAAAGTGGGATTATCCCTTACCCTTGTGGGTAAATAAAAACTTCTGCATAAAATGAGATTTGTAAGCCCCCTTTAAATGTTTGTTGCTTTTAAAGGCTGCCATGGACTTAAAAAACACAAACAACGTCAACAACCAAACCAAAACAAGCAACAAGCCAGTTAATTTAATTTAATTCAACCCAAACTCACTTTTTAGCTGTTGAGGTTCTAGTACAGCATTCACTCTTTGCACTGTACATGTTGTTCTCTAGTTCTGCTTCATTTTGGTTACAGCTTAAGCTGTAATGAATAGAGCATGCATATATAAATTAGAATAGCCAAGTTTCATTTTGCACAGTTTGAATCTGTTTTTCATTTCATGGATTTAGAAACTTTGTGTCTGAAAAATGAGCACTGTGTTTATCCGATGTCTTGCGTGTGAGCAATTTGATAATACATAGTGGAGCACAAAAGTAAGGCTCAAAAAGGGACAAATCTGATGACCTGGTTTCAGTTTGTGGATTTTTTGCTTGTTCTCTGGCATAAGAAGATATTTGTGGGTAATTGTTCTTTGTGAGAATTTGCAAAGTTTTGGTAATGCCGGCAGTTCCTCACTTGCTGAAACAATTGGGGCTGATTGTAAGAGCCAGATTTAAAGAGAATGTGGTTTATCATTTAAAATGTGTGCAGATAAGCAAGTATGAGAGTCTGTCCTCTGCCTCAGACTCCTGGATGTGGTCTGAAATCTTGTGTGTGTCTGGGTGATTTCTCTTTACCAGGGATCTGGGTGAGATCATACCCCTTCTCTTCCACTTCCTCCCCCTGCCTCCCTCAAACCTTGCTGTCAGGTGCATTTCTGGTGGTTAGGATGCTAAAGTGCCAAAGCTTTCTTTTGCACTGCTCTTCCATCCAATCCATAAGGAAAATTATCTCTGCTATCTCTGAGTGAAACAGGGATGCTGTTACCCAGATCTTGGAGATTGAAACTTGGTGTTCTCTCGTCAGTGCATTCTTTATTTAAAATTTCTATGTGGTTAACTCCTGAACTTAATAGAAATGCTTCAGGATGTAGGAATTACTCCAAGTAGTCTTAGCTGCTCTCTTGATTTTAACCTTTCAGGGTAGTTCATATGATGTACATATGGACCCTGAAAAACTTCAATACCCTGGAAAATGGTAGTAAAACTGGCCAAAGATAACACCCACAAGCATGGTGATAACAGAAGTTTGGTCTGTATCATAATCTCTGCCGTATTTTTTGCTAGTGAATATTTAATTAGCGAGTATTTAACACTTCTGGATGATAATGTTCCTGGATAAGAGGTAGTGTACTTTTTCAGACATGAATGTAGGTCAGATGCCTGTTTGCCTTTTGCTGCAGTGCTGAAGCTGAAGGAAGACTGGAGCAGTTGGGACAAAGGGCATGTCCCCAGGTCCCCAGCAGCACAGGCTGCCCATGAGCTTCCAGCAGGCTTCTCCAGCTGCTCCGTTTGATTTGAAGCTTGCCATAGAGTGCCAGTGTGATTATTACTCTGGTTTCTTCAGATATGCCATTGCGTGCCGTGGTTTGGGTGGGGGTTTTGTCCATATGGACTCCAGTTGGGCCTACCCCTTTCCCTGTGCAGGGATTGATTCCTGTAACTTTTGTCACAAGTGCAGGGTCAGCATTGCAGCCTCTCTCTGTAAAGGCTTAAAGCTCCTTTGTTTGCTATGGTACTTTGTATGGAGGAAACTTAGGTGATTTCTGTTTGCTTAGTTTCAGGTATTTCTTAAGCTATCAAGTACATAAAATTTCATTTTCTTTCCATTTTCTTTGGCTTTTTTGGGTTTTTTGTGGTTTTTCTTGGGGTTTTCAACTGATATGGTTTCAATTTCAGAAAAGCATCTTTAAAACATGAATCTTTGCTAATGAGAATTATTATTTCTGGCTTCCATAACAAGCAGTTGCTAATTTTGCTTTGTTGTTGTTATTGGTCCATTCTCCTTTTTACCTTTCCATGCAGCATTCCCAAGTAAAGGTTATTTCTCAGTTCCTTTCTTTCCTTCTCTCGTGTGTCTGTTCATTTCCCAGTGCACAAGTGTTGGGGCTGAGTGAAGTAATGAACCATGGATCACTCAGACTTCTTTCCATTCTCCCTTCATTAAGAGAGGTACAGGAGTAGGAGCTGACCTTTTTAACTATGTCAGCAGCAGTCACTGTATGGGAATTGCATCCATTGCTGCTTCATTTCTATGACCAGAATTAAAGGATCTGGATCCTCTGGGACAGGAGCTGTATGTACAGAGGGATAATCCTGAGTTCTGAGGTTAAAACTTCTCTGCTTTGTCTTAAACTCTGCTAACTCAGTGAGATTGTGCTGTAGCTGGAGGGAAGTTCCATCTCCTGAAAACTCTTGGGGTAGCTTTAGCCATGCCCTTCCCAGCTTGGTTTGGGAGTGTTTTAATAAGGAGAACTTGCCCCAGTTGCTGCCTTTCCATAGTGACAGTAAAGTCTGAATAATCTGTTCCAATGATGGCAGGAGCTGTGTCCTAGGAACAGGGCACCTGTGCCACCAGCTGTGGGGTTGGTTGTGTTAGTGGATAACTTCTTTATAGAATCACAGAATGGTTTGGGTTCCAAGTGACCTTAAAGACAGCAGTAGTTCCAATGCTCTGCCATGGGCAGGACACTTTGTTGGTTGAGATTGCTCAGAGTTCCATCCAACCTGACCTTGGACATCCAGGGGTCCAGGGGCAGCCACAGCACCTCTGGGCAACCTGTACCAGGGCCTCACTATCTTCACAGGAAAGAATTTCTTCACATTTAATCTAAACCTACTCACAGATTATGGCCATTCCCTCTTGTTCTGTCATTCTGTGTCCTTGTAAGAATTCTCTCTTCAGCAGATTGTTTGGCCCAGGCTATCCAGGCCCCTTCAGATGTCATCTTTCCCTCAAGTTTTTGGTAGGGTTTTTTTTCTGGTAAAAAAGCTGTTGATCTTCAGCCAGTTCAGCTGTATCTGGTGTTGGTGGCTTGTAGGAATTAGATGAACTTCTTGTCATCTCATCTTGTTAGGAAAAAATTAGCGATCACCAAACCTAAAGGAATAAAAGGTAATGGTGGGGTCAGGCTGTGGACTGATCCTCAGCAAGCTGTCAGTTCTAGCTAATAAGAAGTAGGTTATTGGGAACAACTTTATCCTGGCTGTAGGTGGAATGCAGGGAGAAGCACGAGAGTTGCTGGCCTGGGAATGAGAAGCTTTGAAGAGAGCACTGGAAGTTTATGGGGAGAGTTGTTGCTGTTTCTGCCCCTGGCAGTGATGTTTGGGCTGGCTCATGTGTGGGGTGTGACTTTCCTGGCAGCTAGCAGTGTGGTGAGATCTGCTCAGGAGATATCCCTATCCCATGCTGCTGCTGCAGGGCCCTGGGCAGGTATCTGCTGTACACTCAGAGGAAAAGGTTATTAGTGTCATTGTTTACACTGTATTGGTTAATTACCCTTTGGATGTGGCCACCTCTTTTTATTTTCATCCTTGGCTTTGATTCTGTCCAGTTTGTGCCTGAAACAAGCTTGGCAGGATCTTCCTCCATTATGTTTGGAGGGTCAGTGGCTTCTTCCTTGCTTTTCTTCACCAATCTTTACACACAGTCTCTTTTGCTGTCTCAGCCTTTCTGCAAAACATGTTCTGTCCCTGGCTTCACTGAGTAACATTGTTTATAATTAAGTCAGGAATAAAGTGTAATAGGGTTTTCTTGGCCAAGTATTTCCACGATGGCTTTCCAAAGCAGGTCTGAATTGGAAATGTGCAGGGCTAAAACAGCTGCTGATCTGTGCTTGATCTCTGGGCAGATGGGTATTTGAAATTGCTTGTAACATCAGACATATCTCTGCCCCTTTGTGTGCAGTTCAGTCTTGCTGTGGCTCTGCCAAGGTGGTCACATCCCTGGTCACGCTGCTGGGGCACGTGAGGTGTCTGCAGGTGGAGGGGCTGGTGCTGCTTTGATTTTTATTCAGAGATGTCCAGTGCTGCAGGAAAGGTGCACCCTGTGGCTGTCAGCATTGTCTATGCTTATGGACTTCTGCTTTGTGCCACTTCTTGCAGCGAGATGAATGGGTTGAAAACAGCTTCCAGTGACAGAGACAAGAGTGGTTACTGGATAAGGGTTATTTTTTCCACTTTTTAATGGTGTGGTTATTTTCAAGGGAGGAGGATTGGTGACAGACGGTTGAGGACTGACAGTATGTTTGCCAAAATGAAAACAATTGGAAATTTAAGCTTTCTTTTCTTGATAAGCTTCAATATTTGCTATATGGTGAGTATTTCAGGAGGGTAAAGGTACTTGGCTTTCTAATAGAAAGCCTCCTTCTCATGAAGCTGAGCACCAACATTTGGTATTTCACTTAATGAATTGCAGACTGGTGTATTTGGTTGGCATAGTACAAATCCAAGAGGTGACTTTGCAGGTGTTTTTTGTGTCATCCTGCTGCTGAATCTTTGCTTGTGGCCCCTTCCACAGTGATCATTTGGGGTCTTTGGTGGAGAGGGTTTGATTAAAAACAGCTGCAAGGCACAGTCTTGTTTTGTCCAAAAATAGCACAGAGTGATTCGAAATGCTGCATATCATCTCGAGTTTAGGCTGTAGCTTGTCCCATCTGAACAGCAAATTAATGTCAAACATTATTAACAGTGTGGACAGTACTGACTGCCTTGAGGAAAACATCAAACAATACAAAACTGTGTTGTTCCTCATCATTGAAGAAGGCCCTGTCCTTTCCTTCCTCACTTACCACAGTTCTTACCTGGTTTAATTTCTTCACTCTATCTCCAGTGGAGTTACAACATGGCTCTTACAATTTGCTGTGGCTCACAAATTTTCTTCTCTTTCAAATACTTGAATATTTCTATACTCTGAAGGTGAACAGTGCTGTGATCAGATGTAGGGGACTACATCTGAAGTTTTGGAGTTTTTTTTAAATTGAGCTTTCTCTAGCTCACAGAAAAGTCACTGTTACTGCAGGGCTAAATTTTTTGCATCAGGATTTATCAGCATTTTGATACTGGCATAGTAAATTCTGATTTTAATAGGAGTGAAATTTGTTGTATTCTGACAATAATGTGTGCTTTTGGGGCTATAATTTTCCTACCTTGCTGCAGAGTTTAAAGGAGTTTTAAGAGACTTAACTGTATATGGAAAGGACAATAACTGCTGCCTTTGCTCCTCTGCTGTTGGCTTTTCAGTGTTACACATTTGAAAAGTCCCTAGCAGATTTTTTTTTTTTCCGTGTAAAGAAAAAAATGTTAAGGCATCTCTGGCAGGTTGATGGGATTTAGGGAGAGTAAAAATTATGCAAGACAGTGACCTGCTGCAGTGCATCCTGTCACAAGGCTCTCCCTCAGGACATGATGCTTCCTGATCTGCCTCTGTGACCCACTGCTGGGGAATTCGTGGTGGGTGATGGTGAGCCCAACACCTGACTGCTAATGCTGGGGAAATGAGAGAGGAAACCGAGCAGGAATGAGAATAGCCGCTGACTTCTTGGAAAGAGTTTTAGGCATTGTCTGAATAGTTTCTTGAAAGCCACCTTTTTTTTCACTCGGCTGGGGTGTTGGTGGTTGACAAAGAGTTGATTTAAATGCAGACTTGCCTAAGGGCAGGGGTTGTGGGTGTCCTTCAGGTGGATCAATGTGAATGGCTCTGGCAAGTCTCCAGTGAGGTTTTACTGCTCCTTCCAGTGACAGTGCTCAGGTTACAGTTGTCAGTAAGATGCACATCTATTCTATGTGTATTCACAGCATCGGAGATAATCAGCTGGGATATACATGTGCCTCTCAAAGCCCAGGCTGGAAATCTGTGTAAAAAAAATTTGAGGATGAAGTCACATTTACAAGAACTCAAGCGGGAGAAAGACTAAAAAAAAAAAGAAGGGGTTTGCATCTGAAAGTGCATTTGCATTTTAAAAGCAACAGCCAAGGTACCACCTCTGGTTCCTGAGCTCACAGATGCAGCAAGGCAGTGGCAGAGAGAGGGGCTTCTTCCTGATGCTGTTCTTCCCTGGTCCTGGTCTCCTGCTCAGCAATGAGTTGTTGTGTGGCTTTTGATGAGTGAGTGAGAAGAATTTCAATAATGTAGTCTTTAACATCGTTATGTGCCTTTTTTTTTTCATGTGACAGGTATTATTCTTTTGTGTTTTCTTTAACTACATGTAGAAAACCCATAAAACTCAATGAGAAGTGGAATATATTTTTATTAGAGAGGTCTGTTGTGTTTTAGTTGCTGGGATGTTGAACTGGTTATGGCAAGAGATGACATGTCTCGAGCAGGGTGGTTAGCAGGATGGAGAAGTGAAGCAGAGACGTGTGTGTTTGTGCTGTAACAGCTTTAAGGAGGAGCATATTGCTTGTACTTATTTGCAGGAAAATTACCTAGAGGGCTTCTTGGATCTCACTTGGGACATGTTGGTGGGTGCTAAACAGGCAGGATACCTCACAGCTGGGTACAGGGACTCTTGTGTCCTGTGAAAACCTATTGTGTCTTGTCTTGGCTCAGTAATTCACAACACCAAAGCTCCCAGATCCTCTCCTTGGCAGAGGTCCTGCTGGTAAAGCACATCCAGCCAGAGAGGCTTCGTGCTTCACAGACAGCACGGGATCTGCTCTCAGCTCTTGGGCAGTGACACAGAAATGGCATTAAACAGCTTTAGGGTTTGTATATTGAAAGATTTCAGTGTTTTCATGGCTGCTGCACGGCCCTGAGAAGCTGAGTGGATTTGGGTGACTGTGTCTGTGGAGTTGATATTTCTGAGCAGGTTTTGGAGACAGGCAAGGTCAGTGTCTGTCTGTGTCCTAGAGGGGGGTGCCTGCTGTTATGCTCACTTTCTGCTCCGTAGTTTTGGAGCAAAGAAACACCAGATCTGTTCACACAAGCTAAACATCAATATATAAGATTTTTTTGTGATTGTACCTGTCTTTGATTTCAAATGTTTTCTGGTGAAGTTTTTAGTTTTTTCCTGAGAAGCAGGAAAGTTACTAACTTGTAGATACCAACTTTTTTTTTTTTTTTTTTTTTTTTTTTTAAAAATTTTTTTTTTTTTTTTTTTTTTTTTTCTTTGAAACAAGAAATTTTCTCTTTTTTATATACCAATTTTTTTTTTTTTTTTTTTTTATTGATAAACACTTAATTTACTGTTCTTATCACGTTTCAGTCAGAAGAATTTCACTGTCTTTTACTAGTACTTTTTCTGTATGTTGCAACCTTTGAAATGAACAAACTGGTGTTGGTGAAATAATGGGGTCTAGTAGTGACTCCAAATATTTACCTGTTCAAATATGTGAAGTTTTGAGTGCAGTCATTTACCAGAGGTCACGTTACTTACTAAAAAAATAACAAAAACCTTCTCAAATCCTCTTATTGTTTTGTTCTTCATTCGGAAGAATGGGGGGAACCATTGTGTTCTTTGAAGGTGTAGGACCCACTAAGTAAAATCAGGACTTGCATTTTAATGTAAATGTCTCTGCTGTCCCGTGTAATCTGCTCACTGGGGGGGGAGGCAAATCTCTTCAAAAGCATCTGGAGCTTTAGTGATTTCTTGTGTTCTGGTTTTTCCCCAAAGATCCGAGCCAAGAAGAAACCTACTCCAGTGAAGTATGAAGTTGGGGATCTTGTTTGGGCCAAGTTCAACAGACGCCCATGGTGGCCATGCACAATTTGTCATGACCCAGTGCTGGACTGTCACTCAAAAATGAAAGGTACTGTATCTACTCAGACCACAAAGTGAAGGTGTTGTGTATGGCAGGATGCTGCAGTTTTTAGTAAATTTTGAAAGCATTTCTGCCCTTTGAAAGGTGTGAAGAAATAGGCACTGCTGTGGAAAACAAGACCTGGATCCATAAAGTAGAGCTAAATGAGGGAGGTGGCAGGAAGAAGGGGCTGGTGAAGTGGCACAGATAGCTGTTGGATATTGAGGCTTTTTATCCCAGACTGTAGGAAGGATAAATAGCTGGGCTAAGCTCAGGGCAGTGCAGAAGGAAGAGCAGCCTCTCAGAAAAGTTATACAGAGAAAAAGGAGATGGATCAGACAGGTGCAACAGGTGAGGAAGCAGAGCTGGGAAGATTGGAGTGTGTGAGGACACAGAGTTGTTATTGGAGAACAGGAAGCTGGAGAGGCTGAAGAGTGTGGGGTAGTGCAGTGTAGCTGCTAAATGCTTGAAGGTATGATGGGAGCATGTGCATGGAAGTGAAATTTTTGGGTCTTGTTTGGCACAAGAAAGTAAGGGGTTGTTGGTAGAGAAATTCTGGAAAAACCAAGATATGGAGCCACATATGTGAATGTTCAGGGTACAGTGTGAGCAAGCTGTGTGGGGAAAAGAGCTGGACAAATTTGACAGATGTATGTGCTTAACCACAGAAAAAAGCCAGGAAGGGAGAAAGGGAATCTTAAAAGGTCAAGAGAGAGATAGGTGAGTGATGGAGAGAACAGAAGGGAAGTGAGGTATTGTTTGCTTTTAGTATCATACCACATGCCACGGGGACACTGCCACAAACAGGCTTATTTTTTCCTGGTTTCCCCTTCTGCTTCTTTTTAGTCTTTTTTTGTCCTGTGGGCAACTGGCAACCCCTTGAACTGATGTCCTCTGCCACTGACAGCTCTAGACTGGTGAGATTGCCACTCACTACTATACTTGTCTCCAGGTTTTGTGGCTCTTGCCAGCCTAAGCACAAGTGCTGGGCGTGAGTGGAGTTCTTTTTTTGAGTGGCCATCAGCTCAGAGCCACTGCAGTTTCTCTAGAGACAAGAATTAGCTTTTCCTGCGTGGTGTTCACATTGTCCCCAAGCCTGGTTGCTGAAATCTTCTTTCTTCACCTCCCCCTTCATCCTTTGGGAGGCATTTTTCCTGATTCTAGAGAATACTGAATGTGCTGTTTTAAATAGTCTTTTTCCAGCTTTTAAAATCCTGTCAGAGATGTTTCCAGAAGATAGGCTGATATATATTCTTCCCCCACATCCCTCATGAAGTTTTGGGCAGGATTTAATGTTGTCCAGTATTCCCCTCTCAGCCTGTGCTGTGAGGATTTCTAATAAAGGGATTCTGCAGGGAGGAAAAGCTTTGTTAGCAAGTTCCAGGAAGGCCTGATCTCCAGCCACATGATGAACTCTCCCATCATTGTTTTACCTGTGTTCAAACCAATAGAGCTCAGGAAAGTTGTTTTTTCCAGCTGTGGCTGTATGTAATCTTCTTGTCCTCCTTTCCCAGTGCCAGTGTGGCAGAGCAGGTGGATCTGAACTCTGGCACTTTTGAGCAGAAAGAGCTGGGATCTGTGTGCACTGTAGGAAGCACAGTCCTACTGTCTTGGCTCTTCTGTTGCCAAGGGAACAAGCCCTTCAAAACAAGGCAGGTTGCTTCAACCTCCTCACTTTTGCAGAAAGCTCTTCTCTTGGGATTTGAGGAATGGTGTTTAGTTAAAAGTAGTTTACCTTTTCTCAGCAAGCTCTGGACTTGGAAGATTTTTGGAGCTGGAAGGTGTAGGCTCAATGTCTTGAGTCCCAGAACTGTGAATAGGGTGGATGAAGCCTGTGATCTTTGCACTTGGTTTGATGTTGTTCTGGTCATTGTTTGTCATCCTCTCAGTGGTCTTGATCAGAATCTCAATTTCTGCATCACTTAAGGCCAGGCTGCCATACTGTGCTGGCACCCTGGAAGAAGCAGCACAAACCAAATGGGCTGGAAGTGTAATCTGCCTGTTCAGAGGGTGAATGTGTTTCCAGGAGAAGGTCAATACATTGCAGCAAACTGTGGGGAGAAGTTTATATCTTTTGTTTTCAAACATTGTTTGCTCTGTTCTAATGCTCGTGACCTGTCCCTTTCCACCAGCACACCCAGTACTGATTCAGTTCTTATTTGTACCATGTGTGTTCAACATTCTTGCATAGGAAGTACTTTAAAGGATCTTTGAATGTGCTCATATAATTGAAATTTCTTCTCTTTCTCTGCACCTCTGTGCCTGAAGTATGGAGAGACTCAACAACTACTGTTGTGTTATGTTGCACCTAATCTTTTCAGTGTGTGAGCATGTGTTTGCTTAAATGCTGCTGTTCATGTTTTGTGTCCTAAATAAGACTTTGTTTGGTATTAAAACATTCAACAGGATGGGATGTATTGTGATGGGGGAGGCTCAACCTGTGTGTGTAAATCCTATCCAGAAGGATGTCATTTCTGGGTGTTGCCAGCACCGTGGTGTTTTCCCAACGGTCAAATGCTCTGGACTGTTTAATCATTAATCAGGGAGTAGCAGAAAAGAAATGTTTTGCCTGGTGTGTTGTGTCTCTCAAGGAAAAAATATTTGGGGTGTGGGTTTTTTTGGCTTTTTTTTTTTTTTTTTTTTTGCAAGCAATCTTTGCTGTAGGAAGATGATAGGCGTGTTAATCAATAGTTTGTAAAAAAGAAAGCCCAAACAACTTAAAAATAGAGTAGCAGTGTAGAATATAGACAGCAGCAATCATATGGGTCTCCCTTAGTTGTGAGTAGAAATCTCCAGAACTGGCATTTATGTAGGAATGTTGTTAAGCAAAATGTAATTGAAAATGACCTCTCAAATTGTTACTGTTTTCTGTGTCTCTTTTTGTGTCTTTATTCTGTTACATACAAGAGGTTAATTCTGTTAAATTTGTTGAAATAGTTTCCAATAGGAGACCCTACCGAGAGTACTATGTGGATGCCTTAGGAGAACCTTCAGAGAAAGCCTGGGTTGCTGGGAAAGCTGTTGTCCTCTTTGAAGGGAGACATCAGTTTGAAGAGCTGCCTGTTCTCCGGAAAAGAGGAAAGCAAAAGGAAAAAGGCTACAAACATAAGGTGAAAGAGCTGTTTTCTGGAATATGTTTTTATTTCTTTGAATCTGCACGGTACAAAATATTCCTTTGTGTCTGGATTTGTACTTTGACAGCTTCTGTGAGACTGACTGCAGCAAGGCAGCCAGGGAAGGGATTCTTTGTGTCCTTATAGCAGCATAGTTTATAAACTGCCAGGAGTTTCCATGCTCTCTTCAATGCTGGGGTGTGGCCTGCTGCTTCTATTGCCCTGGACAGCTCTGGAAGGCAGAGGAATCTGGACTCTGTTGGTGTGGGTTCTGTTCAGCTGCACAATCCTCTCCTGATGTGGATTGCAGCACTGCTAAAAAACTTCTGTGCTCTCTGGCAGCCTCCTTTGGATGATCTGAATCAGAGGTGGAGTTGCATGCTTCACTAGATCACTGGCTGAGATAAAGCAGTGGGGTTTTTAGCACTGCTTCAGTAATTCTCTTTATAGAAACCTGTTAGGACTTATAATTTGACTTGGAAAATGCTTTGTCAGTGAGCCTGTGGGAATGGGTTTTGTGGCTCATCGCACCATCTCCGTTTCCAAACATAACAGCCCTGAGCAGTTGTAGCCAGTTAATGTAATGTGACACAGGGGTCTGGTCTATGTCTTTAGGAAGGTGACTGCAGAAATTAACTCGTTAGAACTGCTGAAGTGAAGAACTACAGAGGCTACTGTGTCACTGTAAGAGAGCAAATAGTTATACTAGGCAATGGTATCTGCTTTTTCTTTGACTCTAAAGCTTTATAACCTATGTTAGTGCAGAACCATCAGATTGAATGTGCTCTTGCAGATGTGAGTCTCTGGGGGCAATGGCCTTATTTGGTTTTTCTTTTCCAAGGGAATGTTCAGTATCTTCTTTAAGGACTTCTTTCCTTGTGCTCTCAGCCCTCCCAACAACTAGTGATGAGCTCCCAAGTAACTTCTCTAGTCCTAGAAGTGCTACTTAGCTGAAATCTCATTCTATATGTAAATGGAATGCCAGCATGCCTGCAGTAGAGGGAATCAAATGTTTGTTGCTCAGGTAAATGTCCAGGTTTGCACCCCCAGAAGCCAAAAATTGATGCAAAGCTGAGACTGTTTGGCTGAATTTCTATCAGGCTTCATAAAACTTCTTGAGTCTGCTGAGGTGAGACTTTGTTGGTTTGGATTTTTCTTTAAAAGAAAAGTCTCAGCAATGTGAGTTGCTCCTCCTACCTTGGAATTGGTTTTGATTTTAGGAGCAGTTGTGAAGCTTTTGGGTTGCTGTTGCACAGCCAAAAACTACATATGCAGATAAGAAACAAGTTTCTTGTTGATTTTGAGTATTAGCAGAGGTTCTTGTTAAATATGCAGAGAGCTTTCTGGTTTTTCTAAAGATACAGAGTTAAACTGGGAGACTTCTCAGGAATGGACATTGTCAACTTGATAGAGCACATCTTAGATGTATGTGGATCTCATGTTTGTCCCGAGGTGAGTTGATGGAGTGGGCAGATCATGCTCTGAATTCAGGGGATGCAGGAAAAATAAACAATGAGCAGCAGCAAACAGATCTGCTCAGATATTTTGAGGAAAACAATGCTGCATTTACCTTGTGAGGCTTGCTGGCTGTAGCTTTGCATTTCTGTGCCAGGGATCCATACCATATGCATTGCCCTTTACGGGCTGTTGTGTTCAGGATGTGTTGGGATGCCAAGACATCTGGTTCCTTGGAGACCTGTATTTGCCAGGGACCTTTTTACTGTTCTGGGAATGCTCAGGGCTCAGCTGGAATGCAGGGTGCTTACCCAGGAGCAGTACTTCCTGTGTCTGCCAGACAGTCTCAGGGAATCCATGTGATTGTCTTAAAGATGCAAAATGCAGGAATGTCTCACTGTGTTCTGTGCCTTGTGCTCCTTGCTTTTATCTCTTTGGTTTCCTACTCAAATTTAGTCCTTTTTTTTTTTTTTTTTTTTTTTGTCTCCAACTTTTAAGGTTCCTCAGAGGTTTAGGGCTAAATGGGAAGTAAGTGTTGGACAGGCAGAAGACATTCTTCTCGGGGAGCCAGAGGATCAGAAGTGTAGCCAGAACTCCAGCGAGCCGGACAGCGAGAAGGACGAGAAGGACGTGCAGTTGGAATTCTACACCAATGGCCCTGGAGCAGAAAGGGACACGCAACTGAACGGCTGCTTTAAATCCTTGGCCTTTGACTCCAGTCACGTGGCCAGTGAAAAAGGAAAATTGCACATCAAGCCACACGTGAAAACAACCTCCGAAAGCAGAAAAAGGACTAGAGTAAAAAAGAGTGGCGCAAGAGGGGAAGCATCGAGGGAAGAAATCAAAGACAAAACACCAGAGAGCGTAGTTAGAAATGTGATTGTTGGGGACCTACCAGAGAAACACGCATCTCATGAGCTTCGCCGGATTGCCAACAGCCTGACAGCATCCAGTAGCAGCAGGGAAAACCATTTGCTTTCCTCCTTTGGAGAAAGACGTTTTGAAAAGACTCCTTTAAAACCGGACTATGAGAATCGTAAAAGTGATGCTCTGAAAAACACCCTCCAAGGGGATTTGTTTTCCAGCCCCTCTTTTGACAGAGAGAAGAGCTCCCTGGGCATTTTGTGCAGTTCCAAGTTACAAATACACTATTCTACATCTGATCCTGGTGTTGAGAAAAAGCAAACTGAATCAGATTCATCCTCTTCCCTCTCTGATGGTGGGAACAGTGATGTAGATACCATGGACCAAAGTTCAGAGAGAGCCTCTAGTGCTCTTGAAGTTAGTGATTCTTCAGATAAAGTGGAGAAGGACTTTCCTATGACATCAAGTGGAAACATTAAGCTTTCCATGTACCTTTCTCAGAAGAGCAGCAGAAGGGCCAGGAAGAAGTCCCACAGAGATCGCAAACCTCTGGGAAGTTCAGTACCCAACAGACTTGATGCTGAATTTGCAGATGGAGAGCTTGAAGTAGGTTTCTCTGATGCTGAGATGTCATTGACGCCTCTTGAGCGCTCTTCAGATGTGAGAAATTACAATCTTTCCCTAGCAAACAAGCACACTACCCCCCAAAGTGTTTCCAAGGACAGCTCCTGGCCTGCTGTTACAAATCAAGCAATCTTGAAACCCAAAAGTGTGAAATTACCCGGAATCAGGAGTATAAAATGTAAACATAAAGAAAAGGTTGCTGGGTTGGAGCCTTCTCTTGCAGAAGAGGAGGGTGGTGTGAATCGCTGCTCTTCAGATACCAAAGGTTTCTCTGGCCTTCCAAGAGACTCTCTTCAGAGAAGTGGAAAAGTTGATGGTCAGAAACTGTTAAACAACATGCATGAGAAACCCAGGGGTTCTGCTGAAATCGAAACAGCCGTGGTGAAGCATGTTCTGTCAGAGCTGAAGGAACTGTCCTATCGGTCCATGAATGATGATGCCAGTGACTCTGGCACTCCAAAGGCCACCGTACCATTGATTTTCTCTTCTGCCTCTGGTCATGCTCGTTTGCCTATTGAACCAGATTACAAATTCAGCACCTTGTTAATGATGTTGAAGGATATGCATGACAGTAAGACAAAAGAGCAGCAACTGATGACTGGTCAAAATATAGTCCCATTTCGAAATACCAGCACAGGTGATGGTTCTGGAAGCAATTCTGCAAGTGGTCTCAAGTCTTTGTCTATTGTAGGTCCCCCATATAAAATAGAAAAAAATGGAGATTGTGTCCAGGAAACAGTAACTCCAAACTCCGCTATAAGCACCTCCTCATTTTCACGCAGTCCTCCAACCAAGTTGACAGGGATTGGTACTGGTAAAAGGGAGCCTGCGAGTGCTGCTGTTTCTGGGACAAATGGCACAAATTGCATGTCCAAACGCAACTGTTCAAAATCTAAGCAGTCATCAAAGCTTGGAGATAAAACAGTTTCAAACAGAAAGGACTTAAAACCAGGAGGGCCAAGTAAGTTGCTAAGTCGGTTACCCAGAGATTCAGGAGAACATGCATTCCATGTGCACGGTTCAGTTACCAGTCCTCTAGGGAATGAGGCAGAAGATACTGAGAGGAAAGAGTGTATTGATTTAACAGAGCATTCAACTGATGAAGACTGTTTATCTGATGACAATTTAGGTCGTATTGGAAGGAGACCTGAAGCTGGTAGAAATAATGAGAGCTGCAATACTGCTGAAAATGGGGAGAGTCCAGACTTGGATTCAGAGGCAAATAGTGAGAGCTCTCTTGGTGATGAGTCTAATGATATAAATCACGTAGCACCCAAAAAGCGATGGCAGCGTTTTAACCAAAGCAGTGCTAGATCTAATAAGCACATCAGTAGATCTAGGGAACAAGGAAACTTGGAGAGTGCCTTTGGCCTGAATTCTCGTGGCTTTTCACTGAAGGGAAATGAGTGCTTGGGACGTAGGCATTCCCCTCATTCAAAGGTGCTTGAGGGAGACCTGGCAGTTCAGGACTTTAAGAATCGTTTAGACTTAGTTGATAAACGTTTGAATGTATGTGGTAAGCCAAACACCAGTGTGATGGACTCAGAAACAGAGCTTGGCAACTTTGCTCCCCAGTCTGAATTCTCTGCACAAGGTAAGGGAGCTGGACTTGCGCCAGAGTATTTGTATACATTTTACACTTTTTCATTTAAAGGATAAGTTACAGAACTTGTGGCTGTCTGACAATGTGAAGACCTCTACGTCTGAGCAGAAGAAACTGTGGGACCTTGGTTTGAGTTCTCTGTAAGCGTGGAGAACAAATTCATTAATTATGAACTTGTACTCAGGTTATTGGCCAGAAAATTTTACACACGTTAAAAGTCTTTAGTTGCTCCATAGTGAAAGGTAAAATAAAAATCCTTTTGAGCCTGGGATTTATTTTTTAACTTGCACCCTCATAATGTGTTCCTTAGAGCCACAAGCTTGGTGTTGGTGGGATAGGTCAGTGCTAGAAAGTTCCAGGAAACTGAGCCTCAATGGCTGCTCTGTTTTTTAATTTTTCATAGTGCTGTTTGACATAGTTTGTCTTTGGTTTGTTCTGTAGGATTTGCTCAAGACAATGTGTTGTGGGTTTTTTTGGGTTTTAGTGTGGAATTTTATTAGCTGCTTATAAAGAATTGTGGAGCCCCACAGATTTCCTAATTTGCAGTTCTGGTGTGGCTCCCTGATGGGTGAAAGAGAGAAGAGAAGGAAGCTGCCAGGGAAGCTGGGCTGGAGGTAGGTCTGGAATATGACAGAAGGAAGAAGGGCAGCAGCACTGGAAGGGAAATGACCTAGGAATGTGGAATCTTCTGGGGACCAAAAGGCAAGAGAGCCCTGCCTCTCCCACAGAGATGGGGACATTTGGTTAAAACCAAAGGAAGACATAAAAGGGTGTGTGGAAGGAACAGGGCAAACAGAACCATATTCAACATGTACCATCCTCCAGCTTCTGCAAGGAATCTGTGGAAACACACCTTAATGAAACCAATAAAATTAGGTTTTGTGTAGGTTTCACCAAACTAAATTGCTCTAATCTAATTGTGATATCGTAAAATAATACAACTCATCATAATTTTGAGCCTGTGTGCATTCTGTCACTTACATGTTCCCTCAGTGCACATTGTGATTGTGTGTATTTTGCTTTTTGTGGTTGCTGGAGGCAGCCTGCCCTTCTGTTTCAATTGTGGCAAAGGCAGCTCAGGGCTTGGTGGTTGTGGGACCTGCCCAAGGCAAGTTGCAGCAGGCACAGAAAACAAGCCTATAGGGTGTAACACATGGGGTAAACGTTCTGGTTTTAAGTCATGACCAGCTTAATCATTCACTGAGTCCTCTGGCTGGGTCTGTGTGTTTCTGAGGACTGAAGTCTCTCTAGAGCAGGTGAGAGGATGCATGTTCTGGGCTGTGCTGTGGGTTCTTCTTCATACTGAGATCCAAACAGGTTCTTACGGCTTCCTGGTGGTTTGGCAGTTGAAGTATGTCTGCAGTGATGCTGTGTGAGGTGAAGATAAAGGTCTGCAGAGAGAGCTAGGGAAGAGGAGGTGCTGAGGGGCAGTAAAGGCAGGAGGGTAGCAGCAGAGGAAGGCAGTGGACTCTGAGCGAGGTGGCAATAGTGGAGGGGAGTGTACAGGGTCTTGGTGCTGCACACAGGGATGCAGCAGCAGCAGTCAGGGCCTGGGTTTGCTGGCAAAAGTGCCAGATCAGCAACTGCAGCATAAACTAATTCCCCCGCCCTAAATAGCACGTGAGCTCTGTGCACACCCACCCCCTTTTGTACTGATGTGCTGTGGGGAGGCACCGGTGCTGCTGTCAGGGCTGCTGTAACATCCCCAGTGCTGGTGGGACTGAGTAAACCTCTGATACTGTGTTAGACCATTCCTTTATATGTTGGTCAAGGCCTGGAAAGTGGAGAAAGTGATGGTGGAAACTGGACTAACTGCAGTGCTTTGAGAAGGTGTGACCCATCCTTGCCCACAGCAGGCAGCTTCAGTGTAAGAGATCAGAACAGATTGCAGTCACAACTGTGTCATTTCCACTAAGCTCAAACTGCATAAAGTCTTCATCATAGTTAAATGGCAGCATTGGGCATAATTTTTTTCACAAACCTTGTACAGTGGTTTAGAGCAAATGAGGCAAAAGTGAAGATTGGTGGAATTGGCTGATGTAAAGCAGTTTTATAAATAATAGTTCCATCAGGTCTGTGATTTGCCGCTGTCAATCTGCATTTGGGATTCTTGTACGGGATTCTCTTTGGGAACAAAGAGCAGTTAAGCCAGCCCTTCTGGCACAGTGCTGTGTGCTCTGCTGCATAGCTTTGAGGCTCTAAGTAGTTGCCTGGTGAGAATACTCATCCCATAACTGCTTATGTGCTGAAATGTGTGTTTCACTTAGACACCTGTGCAGAGTGTTAATAGAGCCTGAAAATAGCTGCGTTTGAGAAAGTTGTTTCTTTCTTCTCTTTTGGCTAAGTTTGACATTTTCATGCCTGTTTAACCACAAAGCCACAATAAAATGTAGCAGTCTTGTCCAACATCCCTGTTATGAAGCCTTGCATTGAAATGCTTTGTTATGAAATGCTTCCGTTTTAAAGAAGAAAAAGCCACCTCCTACAAATGAAATGAAGCAAAGAGAATAATTATTGTTTGTTCCAAAACTTCCAGGACACCGCAGGTGTTTTCATGACTAGGGGAAATCTTTGGGCAGTATTATTTAATGATTTTGAATGCTAAAAAAGGAGAAAAGTCAGAGATACTCAGAGGTATTCTGGGAAGTGAGAAAAAGACATAAATGTGCATCACCTTGCTATTGCAGCTTGCTGAGAAGAGATGTTATAGAGTGTCAGGGTTCAGTTTTTTTGGAGCTTGCCATGCGTTGGTGGTGTAGCACAGGTGGTTAGGGTTATGGTGAGGAAACACCTTTTACCTTGGTGGTAAAAATGGTACCACACCATGCAGAGACAAGATGTGTCGCAGTCACTGGCTCCCTGCTCTCATTGTGGAACAGACAAAGCAATAAATGTGCTCACAGTAGCAGATGGGGAATTTGTAGTATATAAAAAATGCCAGGGAGGAGGGGAAGGGAAGGAATTAAGCTTACATGTTCCTAGTGAAACTAGTGACTGAACTGTGTTACGGGAAAACAGTGTTTTCCTGTGCCCCTGCAATAAAACCAAAAGAATTTGGGTAAACAGCAGTAGAGTAATGAGTTGATAATGGCCTTTGGTTCTGGTAGTAGTACTGCAGGCAAGTTAGATGTAGCTTGTAGGGTCATGTTGGGTGAAATTTCAGGAGCCTCTAAGTCTGATATGTTTTGATTTCTTACCTGAACTGCTTGAAGTCCTTAAAAACTCCCCTGCTAAGTTGGGATTTTAGAAAATAGGAAACAAAAAAATTCTTTAGGCTGTCCCAAATAGAAAGAATTATCAGCTCTTCCCACATGGAACTTCTGGAGGAGAAGGCAGGAGCAGCTATTATCCACAGATGTCTTGTGATCATCTCAGAAACACGGTTTTGAAGCTGCTTTCCTTTTTCTTAGCACATTCAGAGAGGAAGCGCCTTAGAAAGCCAAGTAAACGGCTTCTGGAATATGCAGAAGAATATGATCACTTGTTTGCACCCAAGAAAAAATCAAAGAAGGGCCAGGAGCAATTGCAAAAGGTGGGTGAAGGCAAATGTGCTCTTTGTGGTTATTACTCCAGGGCTCTGGTCTGCGTGTGTTTATGTTCTTGGTGGCTGAGTGTTCTTGCTGTGTGCAGTGCCATGCAGGATGAATGTTTTCACCAACATATTTCACCATGCCAGGTGAATTCTGTGGCGAGGTCTGAATTTGATGGAGGGGTTCCTGCACAATGCAGTCCTGACAGAGATACCCAGCGGGGGCCAAGTTCTTTGGTTTCAACTCCATCTTCAACCAAAGAGTCCCCTCCCGTCCTTGAAGCAGAGTGTTCCTTCTCAGAACTAGGATCCCACTCCACTGATCCACCTAATCAAGTTCCAGGAGGATCTTCAGATTTTCCAGAGGTGGTTCTGTCTTCCTCGGATGTTTCTGAAGTTTCTGTTTCTCCAGATGCAGAAGAAGGATTCCTGAAATCAGGTAAGTGGCAGGTTGTGTGATGCTGCTTTTGTAAGTGAAAGTAACACAAGTTCAGTGAAAAATGATGCTTGGGGCAGCATGAAACGGTCAGTGGCTGTTACTGTGTTCTTGCCTTCCTTCACTCACCAACTGTTGATGTGTTGAGAAGGGAGAGAGGGCAGGTGCAAAGGTGTCCAGTGACCTGGTACTGTTGGCTTTCAGTAGACTGTGGTGATCCTCCTTCCATCCCGGCACAGAATGTCTCTTTAGTCCAAATGAAGGAGGCCACAACTCCTTCTCTGAGTCTTTGCTGGCTGTGCTTCCAAACGGTGGCACTCCTTTAGCTTGTTGGTCTCTTGTTGTTGTAAACCCCTTTGGATGGGCATTGCTGTGCTGAGGGTGATGCACGAAGACTAAGCTTCATTGCTCATGGAGTGGTCTTTCACTCTCCTAGGGACCTCAGGGAGCTATTGAAAAACTTTCCCCTTAAGAGGTTCTAAGCATCTGTAGAAATTTTTGGAGACTTGTGTGAGCAGCAAGCCAGGACCTTGGCTTTCAATAAGGCATGGTGTAGAATGAGTGTTGTCTGAGGGGCCTTTTCCCTTTCCAGCAGTGTCAGTATCAGCATCTCCTTTCAGTATGTTTATTCTCTGATAGCCTCTAAAGACGTCCAGAATTAAAGCCCTCATGTTCTGGATGTGCTGACTGGAAGGGAACACACTTCCTAAAGGGCTTGTAGTAAAAAAAAAATAAAAATAAACCAAGCAGTCAATGGGAGGTCAGTTAGCCTGTTGTGTGAGGGAAGGGGGTTTGCCTCTAGAGATTTGTGGATATCATAAGGAAGTGGGAAGTTGGAGAGGATTAAAGGAGAAAATGAATATTTGAACTCAAGATTGGAGATGCAGTACAGCAGAACAGGCTGCAGCAATGGGAGCAAAGATCCAGTCTGCAGAGGTTGTGTAGCTCTTTCCCCTCATTTCCCCATACCTCTTGCTGAAGTACACAAAGTGGGCAGAAGCTTGTCTTGAGGGTTAGGAGTGTTATGGATGAACTGTGCCTACAGAGGTGTCAAAGGGCACAGCTGAGACTGTTGCAGCCAGCAGATAAATGGGGTGGGGTGGGTAACAGGCTGTATCTGTGAAATGTCTGTACTCAGCATCAGCATTTCCTGGTTCTAAGTTTATACTTACTGCCAAAATTAGTGGAGAAACCCAGGTCTAGCATCTTGCTATCTCCTGAGGGCCAGGATAAAGCTTGAGTAGGAAATAGTGCAGGTTACATCTAGTTTTGTTAGGATATCTTTTCTCAAGTAGGTTTAACCAGGATTGTGATCTTCAGCCTGCAGTTTACTACTGCAGCATGAATGCTGGTGTGAGTGGCATGGGAGTGTAGGCAGGGCTGTGTCAGTGGTAGGACTGGCTTATGCAGATCAAAGTGTTTGGGAAATTATGATGTGAATTGTACTGCCAGCATGTGTTACCTGCTGGCAGTGAGTTCAGAGCTTCTCTACTGTGGGTGGATTTTTATATTACATATTGAGGTGAGCCTGAAGGTCATGGCAGACTGAGGTCTGTTTTTATTGAAGTTGTACAGAAGCAGGTAATTGGCATCTCTGCCCTAGGAGCTTATGATCCTAAAGACAGGGTGAAGCAGATTGTTTTGAGCTGCTGGCTGATATTTACTTAATGGTCTTAATCTGATTGAAGCCAAGAAAACCTGTGTTTATCTGATGTGAAGGGTTTCATTGCAGGAAGCTTCGAAAGCAAGCGTCAAAGGAAGCCCACTAAAAAGCTCTTGGAATCCAATGACTTGGACACTGCCTTTATGCCAAAGAAGGAGGAATGGACTCCCCAAAAGAAGGTACTTTCCTCACAGCTCTTTTGAAAACCGGATAGAAAACAGGCCTAGACAGCAGATCCTGCTAAACAAGACACAGTGCAATGAGATGTGGTTTTTTATTGGCTGTGGACCAGGAGCAAAGGTCCACCCTTCCCAAAGGTGCTGAATGCTGTGCTATGATAAAATAATCCACTGTCCCCCACCCCTCCACACTTGTAATGGAGATTGGGTAGTTTTGGTTTAAAATCTCCTTCTTTTATTGATCTATATGGAAAAGGAGTCATCTGGATGCTGGTTGGGAAGGTATGAGCAGAAATCTTCTACACAGAGGCTTCTCTGTCGTTGCAGTATAGTTTGAACTCGAACCTAAGACTTTGTCCTTTTCCATCAGATTTCCTCCGAGCAGTGGTGGTTTTTTTTTTTTTTTGTTACCTTCCCAAGTGAGCTGGGAAATGCATGTAAGTGCAGAGCTTGAAGCAGGATGGAGGCTTAAGGTGAATGACACATAGGATACCGTGTTTAGTTGAGATTTTTAAAGAAAATGCTGTTCTTCTCCACTGAATATTCAATGACAAGGTTTAGAAAAAAAGCCACTTGTATTTATTTCAGATCATGTACCTCCACAAAACTTGTTGCCATTGTTCCTGAAGTTGAGTAATAACACTTCTTAAGGCACAGTCTTAGTACAGTTATCACCATTGCAGTAATCTAGAAGCCAGTGTATTTCAGTCTTAAGGTCTGTAAAAGTGTAAACTCAGAAGAGTGTCTTTTCCCAGCACTTTACAGAGCCCTTCTTTGGATTTTTTTCTTTTTGGAAGAGCGCAGGAAGCAGTCAGTGGTGCTGTTGAGTACAAGACACATCAGACTCCACATTCCTCCCCGCCCAGAGACAGACTTTTACATGTGTGATTTATCACACACACAAACCAAATATTTTCGTATAAAATCTCTGATGACTGATGAATTCATAACCTGGATGGTAAATAAGGTGTTGCAGTCATTCCAAAAGGTTTCACAGCTGAGGAGTGTGTGCCTCTGTTTTTATCTGGTGGTGTGACTCTCTCTCCTGTGTGTTTGTAGGGTACTGGCCCTTCAGAGAGTGACAGCTCTGAGCTCTACTCACCAGCCCACTTCCAGGACCTGGGAGAAGGTAAGTGAAGGCAGGGATGGCAGGGCAGACTGTTGTGACATTTGGATCTGTGGCACTGTGTGTGTAAGTCCTTGGTGTTCTGTGTTCAGCAGCCCAGCAAAAGTTGCTTAAACCAATAAGAATTGGTGATTCTCTGATGGCTGCAGGGCAGAGGGCTGAGTGCCTGGGGGCTGATATTGTCCCAGCCCTTAGGCCCTCAGAGAATACAGGACCCAACCTGAAGCTGTCAGAAAGGCTGCAGAACTTGCTGGTGTCACCTGCAGCAAGGGAATTATTTCTACATTTTCCTTGAATGGTCTTTCTGTTGCATCCCAGCTTCTGAAAAGCTCTTGGAGAAACAGCGGAAGCGGAAGAGGCAGCGCCATACCTCTGCTGCAGTCCATTCCAAGAAGGAGAAAAATGAGGAGGGGCTGGGGGAGACCCCACACTCAGAGGTACTGTTGGGTCTTCTTGCTCTCATCCTTACAACCCGTTTGCTACTTCCCAGAGTACTTGCCAGAGCCTAAGCCAGAAGCATCTTTTGGCCTGTCATTTGAGAATTTGTCCCACTGATGCAGCTGCCTGAGCTGGGATTAGGCTGAAGATACCTCTTCTACTATTTTATAATGATGCTTAACTCAGGCTCTGTTTTGAGACTGCTACTCAGTTAATTCTCTCTAAGAGAGGCTGTTCTGAATTCATGGAAGCAGATTCTGCCTGGCATCTTGCTTTGCACCTCAGAAAATCAAACTACTGTAAAAGGTCTTCTCTGGGGGTGGGAACCCTGCCCTTTCACGCACCAGTATGAAGTACAAGCACTAGACTGGACTTCAGCCCCTTCTGCTTGCACCTGAAGACCGGGATGAGGCAAGAGCCCCGTTGGAAGGGCTGGGGGAGGACTCTGTGTGGCTGCTCACAGGAGCCTCTAAATTGCATTCTGCCATCCAGCAGAAAGGGCTAACTGAGACAATTCCCTCTAGTAGATATTACTAGGATCAGTATATAAATATCTCTGACAAGCACATTTTGCCTTTTAGGAATGAGCCAGTTATCAGCAAGTGTAGGGGAAGCAAGACTTCCTGGGAGAGGCAGGACACCTCTGGGCCTCTCGCCATCGCCTCTCACTTCCAGTGGTCCAGGTTCAGCAGCAGGCAGGATAGTCAGTATGTATTTCAGGAGCCAATTATAGATAAATATTGTTATATTTGTTGTTATAACACAGTTTACAGGAGAACACAAACCTCACCCCGCTTGAAACAGTTCCAGCCATCCTGTTGCATTTTAAAAAGAGCACTTCTGATAAAGTTAATAGATTGGGGTAATACCTTTGGTCCATGTAAGCTTTCCTGTGCTGGTGTTAGTGTTCTTTTTGAAGTGTACTCAGCTGGATTAATGTTTTAAAACACTCTGTACAAATACCTTTGCCAGTGAAGGGCAGGGACAGTTAACATTGTCTACTGTACCCACTGAGAGACAGCAAGTTCTCTGTGCAAACAGGGGCAGTTCAGAGCAGCAAAGGTCTAGGCCATGGCTCTGAATCCTGTACCCATGACTCACTGCAGAGGAAACACAGTCTTAACTGCCTCCAGCTGGAGACATTTGTGTTGAGTACCAGAAGTCAGGTATTAAAACATGCAAAAAAAAAAAAAAAAATCAATGTTTGGCACCTTTGCTTGTATCTCTTTCTGATTGTATCTCTTTAGCTGCTGTGGTGGGTGTTCATCCCCTGCCTTAGGTGAGTGCATAGGTTCTGGGTAGTATTGGGATGCTGTGGAGATGTAGCTGTGCTTTCCTGGGGAATTCAGACCGTGCTGATCCCTCAATGACTGCACACACTGGGCAAGGAACTCCATTTTGCTAGAAAAAATACATGGTCTGATGACATAGCACAGTAAAGCCTTGGATCCAGCTGCCTTCCAAGGAAAAGAGGGCAGAGGAAAGCTTGTCAGCCTGGGCTGAGCTAAGCAGCTTTCTCTGACCTTGCCCATCTGTGGAGCCAGGAGTGCAAATTTACAACTTTAGGGCAGTAAGAGACTGACAGAATGGGACGGAAAATGCTGTTGAAATGGTTGTCAAGGTTGTGAGCCAAGGTCAGGCTGTGCCAAAGAACAGGTCAAGCTTTGGGATTGTGCCAGACATAGCAGCAGGGATGGTTCTGGAAGAAGACCTGGGATGAGCCTTTCTTTCTGCAGATCTATGGTGTTGCAGTGCTTGTGCTGGGCAGAGGAAGGAGGGGAAATAGTGACAGGTCCTTGAGTGGCCTTGAGTGGCAATGCCCTTTTCCATGTTCACAAAGGATAGGCCTTGCCCATCCTTCCTAGCTCTGACATCCCTTCCCTGTGCACTTCTGGAAGCAGTGTTAGAATAAAGCTGTACTCTATAAGGTATGTTGGACTGGCAGTAGCCTGTAGTTGGGGCTTGGCTTTTTGTTCTTTTTTTTTTTTTTTTTTCTTTCTCTCCATAAAGTCAGTTTATACAATTCATCTTTGTATTGTGTGCTTCAATATACCCTCAGTGCATCTGTGCATCATTGTTCCACAGATTGCACATGGCTTTAAAGTGTCCACAAATAAAATCATACTGTTACATTCAGGGAATAGGGGGAAAAAAACAACAGTTACAGGCAAAGAAGGCATCATTGTCTGAGCAGGTTTCTAGCTTCAGGTTCTTCCAGCTTTAAACTTTAGAAGATTTTTATGTCCTTTTTTTGCCCAGATTCAGAATGTGTTCAAAAGGCATTCAATTCAACTTACAAGCTTTAGTAGCATTACAGCTGACACAGAAAGTGGTGCAAAGCTCCCTCTCGTGATTGCTAGCTGGACAGCCTGCACCAAGCTGGCCTGGAGGTGTGGGAGTGATGGCTGCTGCTTCTGCCAGCAGTTTGAATTCCTCACAAGGTCTCTCTCAGGTGTACTATTTGTGCATGGGTATACAATGGCTACACCTTAGTGACCCAGGGAGGAATTGGCAGCTGTGCACTGAGGTCACTCAGCTACCTGCAGTGAGCTGGCATATTTATAAGTGGCAGAATCCTTAAAATGTTCTGGCTCAAAGCACGTAGCTAGAGGCGTCAGTTTGGTGCAGTATTAATGGTCCTTAAATTGTGCCTACTCTGGAGTGGCAGCTGGGGCTGTGAGGCCACTGAAGTGTTCCCTAGAACTCCCAAGTGGGATGAAAACTGTCAGGATGGTGTTTCCTAGCTCTTAGTTGCCTGTCCTGACAAAATCTGTGGCACTTCTACCACTATTTTATGGTAGAAACAAGTGTCTCTAGGATACCTGCTGTTCTTCCCTCTTAACAGTGCCTGGGAAGGTCCCATGGACACTGGGAAGTGTTATGGCAGGATCCTTGGCTTGGCCTGTGAGTGTGTGGTTGGGCCTTTATCCTTTGAAACCCATCCTCTCCCCAGGATATTCTTTCACCTGTGGATGTTACAGGCAGTGCTGTACACTCATACAGGACAGTGGCAGACTCCACACCTCAGTCAGGATGGGGTGTAAATGCCCTGCTGTGCTGCTCGTTTGGGGGTTGGCTGACTTCATACCAATACATGACCTTTGTGTCTATTTAATATGGGTTAGGACAAGCTAAGATAAGTGTAGAAGAAAAATATGTGTGACAGGTGCTGTGAAGATGGAAGTTTTTCATTTGTGTTTCTAGTGTAAGTAGATACTGGGACACTTCCAACTTTTTGGCCTTCTTGATTTGTTTCCATTCAGATCTGACCCTTTGCTCAGAGAGGGGTTATGCACAGGAAGATAATTGCACTGAGTGTGTATTTTCAATCATCTAGTAAACTAAGAGCTCTTTCCCTTCCTTTCCTGTAAATCTTTCAATGGAACTGAATGGGGGATGTTCTCTCCAGGGTGGGTAACACACAGATTACTTGTCAAACCCACTAAGTACTCAGTGACTGAATTTGTAGTTTCCAAGTCAGGATAGGCACTGCTGATGTCCTAATCCTAGTTTTGTCTTTAAAGGGAGAGACATCGGTTCATGGGACTGCTGCAAGCCCCAAGGAGGGTCATGAGGAGGGGTCAGAGAATGACCATGGAGTGCCTTCATCCAAAAAGATACAGGGGGAGCGTGGAGGAGGAGCAGCTCTCAAGGAGAATGTGTGTCAGGTAGTGTTCTTGAAGAAATCTCTTTGAAAATATCCCACTGTAAAGTATTTTTGTGTAAGTTCTGGAATACATTGATGCCCCAGGTAGCTTCCAAGTGCTTATTGTAGAATTAACTGGCTTTTTGTGCTCTGTATCAAGTATTTCTCCTACAATAGCCTTTCTTTCCCTTGAAGTTCACCGAGTTTAGTGAGGTGTAACCAGTGTAAGATACATTTTAACCGATGTAATAGATATCAGGGAGTCGATGTTATATGACAGTGGTTATACACAAACTGCCCGAATTAACTGACATCAGGAAAATGTAGCATTTTTCCTCAGGGGGTCTCTGCTGGCAGTTCCGGCCAGCACAGGGGTTGCTGCTGTCTGGGATGCTGCAGGGAAGGAAATTGCTGAAGCTGATACTGTGTTTCTTTTCCCACAGATCTGTGAGAAGCCAGGAGAGTTGTTGCTGTGTGAGGCGCAGTGCTGTGGTGCTTTCCACCTGCAGTGCCTTGGGCTCTCCGAGATGCCAAAGGGCAAATTCATCTGCAATGAGTGTTCCACAGGTAGGGCAGCTTCTGTGAGTGCAGGACTGTGAGTGGCCTTACCTGGTGCCTCCTTGACTGGAGTGATGTGCCTGCTGTAGGGCTGCTGAGTAGCTCTTAGTCCTCAGATTATTGGTTTGATGTGTGATAATGGCTTTCAAATTAGAATCATAGAACCACAGGGTGATTTGGGTTGGAAGGGACCTTAAAGATCATCAAATTCCATCCTCCCTGCCACATCCAGCAGCACCTTCCACTAGACCAGGTTACTCCAAGCCCTGTCCAACCTGGGCTTGAACACTTCCAGATATGAGGCATCCACAACTTCTCTGGGCAACCTATGCTAGGGCCTTACCACCCTCACACAGAAGTACTTTTTCCTAACGTTTAATCTAAACCTACTCTCTGTTGATTTGAAGCCATTAATAATGGCTTCAAATATTTACCAGCCTTACTGTTGATTCAGACTTGGTGTACAAAGAAGTGAATGTCCATGATCTGCTGGGAGAGAGACAAATTCTTACCTGGGACTATGGAAAGGGGTCTGGTGGGGAGGAGGAATCTTTTTCAGGCTGGAAAGGGGGAAATCTCCAAGTAGGGTTATTGATTTTTTTATTTTCTTTTTTTTCCCTGACCTGAAGTCCCAGCTATAATAATATTTATTTTGATGTGGAGTTCTACAGCAGCATCAGGCCAAACCAGCGTGGTGCAGAGACCTGTGCTCTGGCATGGGTGCAGCAGGCTGGGAAGTTGTGCTGTGCTATTATGCAGCCTGGTGACAGCATCAGGTCCTCCTTTAGCCCTCCTGTGTGACCGGCGTGTTGTTCTTCCTCCAGGGGTCCACACCTGCTTTGTGTGCAAGAGCTGTGGGGAGGATGTGAAGCGGTGCTTGCTGCCCCTCTGTGGGAAGTATTACCACGAAGCCTGCATACAGAAATATCCCCCCACAGTCATGCAGAACAAGGGCTTCCGCTGCTCCCTGCACATCTGCATGACCTGCCATGCTGCTAACCCAGCAAACATCTCCGCCTCTAAAGGTACCCCAAGTGCTCCCAGGTGGTCTGGGCAGTGCAGTCACCTGTTTTTTCTTTGTTTCGTGTACACCTGGTTCACCAGTTCTTTGCAGTTTTGCCTTTGTGTCCTTGCCACAGCGCTGGCTGTGTTTGCTGAGGAGTAGCTGCTCCCAGGGGAGTGGAAGGGGTGGTGTCAGTGTGAGGCTCGGCAGCACTCCCCATGGTGGGACATGGCAGCTGGAATGTTCTCAGGCTGTCCAGAGGCTCGGATTCCTGCACGCCCAGCCTTGCCTCAGGCCTCAGTGGGTTTTTGAGTAAATCTCTGGAGCTGTACAGACACGCTCGTGTTTCTCTCACCTGCTCCTCACTGTGCCAGTGCTGCAGATGGTGCCTTGCTTAGCACACGGGCTGTCCACACAGTGGCATTATGAGCAGCACACAGCAAACTTATGATATTGTTCTACTTATCCCTTTTTTTCTATGTAAACTCTCATCTTGGAGTGGAGACACCCTTGGGCTAAGCTTCCCAGGCAAACATTTGTTTGAGCTGTTTGCAGCAATACCTTGACCTTTATCTCACATGATCAAACTTAAAAACTTCTGTGATTGTTGTGTATGTTTGCTTCTAAGGCTGCCTTTTTGTATTCGCTGGTATCTTAAGACAGGTGACAATAAGACCAGCTCTATTTTTATCCTCAGAGTTTGTGTCAAAGTTAACTTTTTTGCCTCCATTTATCAATATTTGCTGTAGAAAACAACACCAAGGCCAAAAGCCCACAGCCAGCCACTTCCCCACTGAACATTTGTTGACTGGCTGCTGCTTCTCGGTGGTCACATTTACCCCTTTTCTCCCACCTCTTCTTCCTGTTTATAGTCTGCTGTGAGGAACTGAAAACGGGCTCTCAAAAAGCTCACATAAACCAGGCCTGTAGGGGAAGTATGAATTGCCTGGAAGTTCTGGAATTTCAGGGTAAAATCTGATAAACAAGAGGCAAGTGCTGGTGTTTTCAGAAGAAGCTACATGGATTGATTTCATTATGTGCAGCTAAGCAATTGGAACACCCCATCTGTAATTACTGTCGGAGCTGATTTAGTAATTATTTGTGTATGATAGGAAGCAGTCCCAGTCTGTGAACTCTTGAACTGTTCCTGCACAACATGCAAGAGATTTTTCACTCCTAAAATAATACAATTTTATTTATGCTACAGGTATTACAGATTTCATAATTTTACGTATATTTAGTTATATGAAATAACTTAATAGGAATCCAGTGAGTATATCTTGGGTGGTCTATAAAAATTAAAGGTCAGCTTTTTTCTCCAAAGCTCATTTTGAGGTTAGGTGTGAGTAGAGTCTAGTTTTAGTAGGAGAGAGCGTTGATCCTGCAGAGGCTCACTGTGTTTGTGTCTGTTTGGGGCTCAGGTCGCCTGATGCGCTGTGTGCGGTGTCCGGTCGCGTATCACTCCAACGACTTCTGCCTCGCCGCCGGCTCCGTGGTCCTGGCCTCCAACAGCATCATCTGCCCCAACCACTTCACTGCACGCAGGGGCTGCCGCAACCACGAGCACGTCAACGTCAGCTGGTGCTTTGTCTGCTCAGAAGGTGAGGTGGTCAGCGCTGGGTCCCCTGGCACCAGGGAAGTCCCTGGCAAGAATTCGTTACAAAGGGCAGAAGCTTTCCCCATTCAGAATGTCCCAATGGGAACTGCAGAGAACAGACTGCTTCACTGTATTTCCATGATTAAGTTTAACTTCAGGCTATGACCTTTTCTGGATCCTTAGAAAGGTTTGGTTTTTTTACCGTGAGTAGGGCCCAGCTTTTGAAAGTGGCTTGCAGGAGACCATCGTTCCCTTTTTCCAGGTCTGTCTTGAAATAGGGAGTGCACAGTGATTTCTGCACGGTGACTGATAAATTCCTCCTCCTTCTCTTTGCAGGGGGCAGCCTTTTATGCTGCGAGTCGTGCCCGGCTGCGTTTCACCGTGAGTGTCTAAACATTGAGATGCCAGAGGGAAGCTGGTATTGTAATGATTGCAAGGCAGGCAAAAAGCCACACTACAAAGAAGTAGTCTGGGTGAAAGTTGGGCGCTACAGGTAGGTGAAGATAGAACAGACTTGTCCCCATTCCTTCTTCATGCAGTGCTCATGGTGATGGAGGTGAGAAACTGCTCCTCTCTGCAGGGTTCATAGCAGCAGGCCACTGGCTTTTTTGCATGCACATTGTTGGTAAAATATGAGCTTTCCTCCTCCCATAGTCTCTTTTCTCCCCACCAGCCTTGCTGGTAGCCCTCACACACTTTTTCCCATGTCTCCATGTAGTAGCATACTTTTGAGGTGGCTGGAAGTGGGAAAGCCAGAGGTTTCATCAGCCCTTCCCTGTGTTGCAGGTGGTGGCCAGCTGAGATTTGCCATCCTAGGACAATTCCTGTCAACATCCAGAAAATGAAACATGACATTGGTGAGTTCCCTGTGCTGTTCTTTGGCTCCAAGGACTACCTGTGGACCCACCAGGCTCGTGTGTTCCCTTACATGGAAGGTGATGTCAGCAGCAAAGACAAGATGGGGAAGGGCGTGGATGGCATATACAAAAAAGGTAACTTGTCTTCATCCAAGGAAGTACATGGTCTTTCCCTCTTCATTCCTCTTTGGAAAAGTGTCATTCTTGTAGCACAGTGAAATGTCTTCTTATAACTGAAGCAAAATTAAATTCATAGAATGAGCTGCTGTTTATGTATCATCTAGCATGCTTAGAGTGTTTGTTTGACTCCAGAGAGGGAGAAGGGTGTGCAGGTCTCAAATGCTTGTCCAGCTCTGCCTTAACATCTCAAAATGCAAGCTCAAATGAGCTGCTGCTGTGTCAGCTCTCCTCTGTGTAATATAGTCATTATCTTGATATAAAAGTGCACTTGAGAGTTGTGGATGCAGCTGCCTGGCATCTCTGCCCAAGAGGGCAGTCAAAGATAGCCAACAGATGTGATGCTTCATCACCCATGAGCAGGCCCTTGACTGTAATTTCTGCACTTCCCTGCTGCATTGGCCTTTTCTTCACTCTCCTCTGGTGAACCTTGTGAGCACTGGGTGGGCAGTGGCTGCCCAGCTCTGTGTGAGCAGAGGGAGTTCCTCCTAACAGAGCCTGTTTTCTCACTTAGCTCTTCAGGAAGCTGCTGTGAGATTTGAAGAGTTGAAGGCACAGAAAGAACTGAGACAACTTCAGGAAGACAAAAAGAATGACAAGAAACCTCCTCCCTACAAACACATCAAGGTGAGCAGAGGTGGTGGGGGGCAGGTGCGGAAGAGATGTCTTGAGCTGTCGGTGCAGGTGATTTACAGGTATAAAGAAACATTTCTGATGTTTGGGTGTCTGGCTGTTCTTGAAGGTTTCTTTGATCCTTATTCAATCTTCAGCAGGCTGGGCTGCAGTAACAGAGATGCTGTGATTTGCTGGAACAGATCTGGTCATATCTGTGCTGTCTGTATCAGTTGTGTGGTGTGAAGGAAGTGTTTCTCTACCTTGAGAACTCAGGGGAGAGGATCAGTAATGCACAGTATGGTCAAATGCTCCACACTTCTGATGGCAAGGTGGGCAAACCAGGTGGTGTAGGACAGGAGGTGGTAAGGGTGCAGTGCAGCAAGGCTCTGTGGAGGGTGGTAACCTGCAGTATCTTCTATCATCTCTGCTATTGTTTTATATCTCTTCCTCTATCAGTTGGTGACGGAACAGAAATACTGAAGTAGGTGTATAGGCTGCAGTATCAGCCCTTTTCCTCTGTTTTTGGGAACTATTCGTGTTAAGGGTTGTTTTTATTATTGTTATGATGATGATGTTAGAATTGGAGCAGCACTAGAAGTCCTACAGTATGGAGGTAACTTGAGAGGAGAGCTGGGGCCAAGCGTGTGCCTGTGTCTGAGAAGTGGATCCCAACTGACCAGAAACACATTCACTCAGGGACTGTGGGTTTTTTTACTGCTTCTGTCTACTCTTTCCCTTTTTTATGCTGTAAAATGGGAAAGCTTAACTGATTGCTGTCACTTTTTATATCTAGCTAAGATTTTTAGGCAGGTAGGTATATCCTGCATGAGTTACTGTGCAGTGTAAAGAGCACAACTGAATGCTGTGGCAGCAGCATGGGCCTGGCAGCTTCAGTGGAGGAAGTAGTTTCTCATTACAGCTATTTTTAGGCCTCTCTGGCCACAACATGAAGGAACTTTGGAAGCAGTTTAGAGCCTTTGAAATACCCTTTTATATAAATAATGACGGTTGTGGTCATTAGTCATGGCAGCTCTTCTGAGGTCTGGGTGCAAGCTGTTTGTCTCTGAAAGCAAAGCAGTTTGCAGGAGCAGATGGTGAACTAGAGAAGTCTTCAGGGTTGGAATGGCTGAAGCTGTTTGTGTCCACTCCTTCTGAGAGCAGCACCTCGAGTCTGTCCCAAGGAAAACCCACACGAGAGGCTGCTGCAAAATGCACTTGGGATCCTTCATCACATCAGGCTTGTGACTAGTCCAAGCATTGCCCTGTTTTAGTTTTTATCTAGCAGTGCCTCAGAGAGCAGGGCAGGTGTGCTGGGTATGTGTGGTGTGGAGTGGCAGTGCCAGAGCAGTGCCAGTGGTGGATTGACCCAATGCTGTGAGTCTTGCCACTCTTAATGAGGTGATGGGTCTGGGTAAGAGATGGAAAGCAGCAGAGGAGAACCTGAGTGACAAGGAAGGTTGGAGGTAGGACACAGTTCTAGGAAGAAGGTGGGGGAGACTGTGTTGAAGAGATCAGTGAGGGATTCCTGCAGGGTTTGTGTTTAAACAAAGGGGGATCAGGACTGGGCCAGCCTCAGGCAGGCTGTCAATGTGGAAACTCTGTGGGTGGGACTAGGTAATTTATACTGGGCTGGAATAGTTTTGCTAAAATCCCTCCCTTTCATGTTCTGGGAGAGGAAAGTGATACAATGGCTTACCCAGAGAAAGAAAACAGCAAGGAGCTTTTCTTCAGTGTCTCTCTCCAAAGTCCTGACTCTCTGTTGCCTGCTTTTCAGCGTTCGCTGCCTTTAACCAAACCCCAAGGACCCAGCTCATGCCACAGACACGCCAGTCGCTTCTCCACCTGGTGCTGCACTCTGCTTCCTTCTGGAGCGGTTTTTAGAGAGCTCCTTGGCTTAACTCTGAGCTCCTCTTTGGGCCTTCCAACCCCAGCCTTGTCTGGTTTGGCTTCCTTTACATCTGCAGGACAGTTGGGTAGGGAGGTAACTGCATGGTAGGCCTTCATGTCACAGGTGTGACAGCTGACAGCACAAACCAGCTTGAAGGTAACATTCAAAAAGCAGGGCAGTTAAGGGAAAGCTGAGGAAAGGCACCTGACACTCAAGACTGGAAAAGGAGCAGTTTGATGCAGAAAGTGGTTTGATGCTGATCACAGGGATGGTGTGTGCCCAGCAAGAGCACTGGGCTGGCCACCTGAGCTGGATGTGGGCTCAGTGATGATGGGAGGGGGACACACTTGGCAGCCTCTCACCCTTCCAGGGTCACAAAATACACACTGCACCAGGTGATGCTAATGGGGAACCTGCATCCTCCTGAGCTCTTTCCTCTAACCTTCTGCCTCTTGAAATACCACTCCCAGAAGTACAGCTGTGCCTGTACTTGTATCCTTCTACCCCTCTCTGTCACTAAGTCACTTCAGCCCATCAGCTCATAGGCAAGGGTGGAGTATAGAAGTGCCTGTCAGGGTAACCTGTAGCTCCCAAGAACTCATGTCCCTCATGTGCATTGAAGGTGAACCGGCCGGTGGGGAAGGTGCAGATCTTCACTGCAGACCTATCTGAGATACCACGCTGCAACTGCAAACCCACAGATGAGAACCCCTGCGGCCTGGACTCGGAGTGCATCAACCGCATGCTGCTCTACGAGTGCCACCCCATGGTGTGTCCTGCTGGGGAACGCTGCCAGAACCAGTGCTTCTCCAAGCGCCAGTACCCCGAGGTACAAATCTTCCGTACCCTGGCACGAGGCTGGGGCTTGCAGGCCAAAACAGACATCAGGAAGGTACGTGAGCTCCTTCTGCATCACTCTCTTTTATCGCTTCTTGTTGGAGTCTGGATTATGAGAAATATTTTTTAGCATGTTCAAGGGATTTTAAGATCTCTGACAAACAGTGTTTTTAACCTTTGTTCATGGAAAAAGGGTTGTTAAGCTCTGGAATGAAACAGAGTTTTCGAGAGTGTGTATTAGATAGTAGAATAGTGTGTAGTTTTATCACAGGGTGAGAATTTTAAATATATGGGTTTCTAGGATGGTAAGCAAGTGAAGACAAAATGGAGAGGTCCATGTGCCTTTTGGGCTTCCTCCTCCTTCCTCACCTGCTCCATATTCTGCAGTGAGGTGGCACATTATAGCTGGCTTAGAATAGAAGTTAACTTTCTAACAAAGGTGATGGTTGTTGGAGAAGCATTATAAGTACTGATTATGTGGATTGTAGTATAAATGTCTGCACCACCCTGTATGGGTGGGTTTTTGGGGAGAGTGCCTGAATGTGACCTGCTGCACAGATCTCTGCAGGTCAGGAGAAGAATGTAGTGATAAGAAATAATAAACAATGAAGAAAACATAAGAAGAGATGGCTCACGACCCTTTCCTTCAAAATCTCTGGCTGGGGAAACAAAACTGTACATTCTTGGGAACCAGGGAAGAAAAGCTGGCCAGCAGAGCCACACAGAAATATTTTTTATAAACCCATAAGCTTCTCTCTTGATCGCTCTTGGTTTGGAAACTGAATTTGAAGAAGACTTCTTGCTGTAGAATGCCATTTAGAAAAAAAATTGATGAATCTAATCTTTCCAGTCTTGACAAGAGTGTTTTGGCTCAGCTGACTGAGAAAATGATTTGCATGTTGATGTCCCACGGGGTAAGAAAGGTGATTGCTTGGTCAGTCTGCTTGTAAGAACAATGGGATGGTGCTCTGGATTTTCAGACAGGGAACAGTGATTATTCCTCCCCCCCATTCTTGACTAACCAGGCTTATCCAGCATGAGAATCTTGTGTCAGAAACAGAAACCAGGGCTTGGATCTTAAAAAAGGGCAGGCTCTTGGAGATGGCTGTTATTACTGCTGAAACTGATTATCTCCACCTAAAACACTTGTATGTATTTTTTAAATGCAAAGAATAGTAATTCTTTGGACATACATCTGTGCTGGACGAAGAAGGAGGAATGTTGAATCTGAAAGAACCCCGAAGCTAATAAAGGATAAAGTGAAACAGAGGACTGTAATTAGCATAGTAGGAAAAGAATGTCTAAAAAACGAGTAGGGATGACATCAGAGGGAGACCTTCATATAAGAGAAAAAACGTGAGTCTGTCCTGTTGAAAACTTTGCTCCCTGCTGTGCCATAAGGGCTGTTTCTGCCGTTCCATATGCTTGTTTCACTTTCATCAGAGACAGTCTGGAAACAGAAACATGCAGTTATTAAGTGGGGGAACCTATTAGCCTCACTGGGGCAGAGCTGGGGTTCTCTTTAATGGCTGGAGTATGGTCTCTGCAGTGCTTCACCACAGGAAAACTCCATGGATTCACTGCAGGAGCAGGTGCCCCAGGTGCATCCTGCTGCTCCATGTGGTTGGTTCCCAAAGGGATATTGTTTTCAGCTGGAATGCAATTAGGGCAGTGCTCTGAGCTTTGCAGCCAAGCGCTGTTCTTGTGGTTAACTTCTGTGCTGTCCCTGGATGATAATTCTTCCTTTGGCACAAAGAGTAACCTGATGGTCACAGTTCTTCATTTAATTTATTTTGAGTTATTTGAGCATGTGGAACGGATGTATGGTTTAGGGCTCTTGGTGAAGGTTATAGGTCAAACTGGCTACAAATTGTAGCACAGGGAGAGATTTTTAGGAAGGAAACAGGAGCTAACTTCTAGCTCAAAGGTGGATGTCCCTCCATCCTGCAAATAATTTGTCTTATCAGCTTTGTTTTCTGTCTGGCAGGGTGAATTTGTTAATGAGTATGTTGGGGAGCTAATTGACGAAGAGGAGTGCCGAGCCCGAATCCGCTATGCTCAGGAGCACGACATTACCAATTTCTACATGTTGACACTGGATAAGGTATGTGCAAAGTATCACTTGCCAGTGTCCTAAACAGAAGTAAAAAGATGGGAAGGAAGGCATGATACTCCATGCAGTAAAAAGGTGCTAAGCACTGCTGATGAGCTGGTCTGAATTTCCTCTGAAATGACTAAATGAATTAACTTGTAGTAGAGGAGCTTCAGGTTGGATTTCAGGGTTACAGGGAAAGTCTGAACAGATGTTGCCTGAGTTTGTTCAGAAGAGGTGAGGAGAGTTGTCTGAGGACGGTAGATCCTGCTTCAGCATAAGAGGGTGAATTGGGGAACATTGGGATCCTTCCCAGTAGCTGAACCTTGGAGAGCCCAGAATGGGGCTGGTGTATGCCAGAAGAGGCATCAGCCCTCAAACTTGTAAGTTATAGGCACAATAATACCTTCATTGAAGTTCAGATCTCAGGTCTTGCTGTTCTCAGTAGAGTGATGGATTTAGTTACACCCACAGGCTCCCCAGCAGGTCCTCTAGGCCGGGTTCTTGCTATGAGCTCCTGATTTTCAGAGGTTTAAGTGGTTTTCTCAGCTGCTTTCCACACTTTGTCACTCAGTCATGGAAAGATGAGAAGGAAACCATGAAAACAGACATGGGAAGGAAGCTGTCGAGTGTGGGACAGGGTAACAGTGACTGCCTTGTGTCTTTCCCCTCATCCTGCTGCAAGTTCACATTGACCATAACTGGTTCTCCTTGTCTGGCTGATAGGGCAGATCCAAGTGCTAATATCTCCCTCATTACTACAAAATCAAATCTCAGTTGCAGCTTCCCTCTCCAGCCCCATAACAAGCTGTACACTGTTGTACCTTAGCTTACACACTCTTCCTGTTTGCCTTCCATACACTGACATGTAAGAAACAGGAATTGCTATTTTGCTTTTAAGCAGAAGTTGGGGCCTGGAACCACAAGCACTGCCTTGGAAGTGTGCTGGGGTGGTGTTTATTCAGTACTGATGCCACAGGGATCAGTACTTTTCCCAGAAACAACAGTGGTACAGGTCCTGGCTGTTTGGGAGCCCTGTGTCTTTGGGAAGGATGATGTACAGGAGGCTGTATCACCATGTGATCTGCCAGCACTGGCCAGAGGCATCAGAGCTGGTTGATTTCGGCTGATGACAGCTGATTGAAATGTGGTTTTCTATTTTTTGGGGGGTTTTTTCTGCAATTCTAGGACCGAATCATTGATGCTGGGCCAAAGGGCAACTATGCTCGGTTCATGAACCATTGCTGCCAGCCCAACTGTGAGACTCAGAAATGGTGTGTGAATGGTGACACTCGGGTCGGGCTCTTCGCACTTGTAAATATCAAAGCTGGTAAGGAACACACTGTCAATGCCTGCAGTAGCCTGGAGGGAAAAGGGAGGGTTTGTAGCTCCCTGGAAGGGGATTTAATTGTTATTTTCATACGGGTATTCATGAGGCTTAACAGCAGCACTAATGAAACACTCAGAGCCGTGGTATCAGTGGAGGTTGATAAAGGGCACTGCTTACAGGATCAATGCCCTTTATAGCTGTAAAATGTGGTAGAGGTGAGGGGTTGCACTGAATTTTCAATCTACACAGATCTGTAGGGAGCTTAATAGCTTGGTATCCTTGTGTAGTGGTGGCAGTCATTTGTGACATTATATTTAAAAAGTGCTTTTACTTCAGCAGTAAAACATTCTACTCTACTCTATAATTCATTAACAACTTGCTTGGTTTTCATCTGCTTTTGTGCCAGGGACTGAGCTGACTTTCAACTACAATCTGGAGTGTTTGGGAAATGGAAAGACCGTTTGTAAATGTGGTGCTCCAAACTGCAGTGGCTTCCTAGGAGTAAGGCCGAAGGTATGGTACATCCTTTAAGCTTTTGTTCTTCCAAATAGCCTCTTTGCATAGATGAGTATCATTCATTGGTTGCAGAGGTTTCGGGTTGAAGAGATCATTTCAGTGTGGCCATGGGAACAGTGCTTGAAATGAGTTAAATATTCAAGCTTTCATTCTGAGAGCAAATCTTAGTCTTCAGTTATCAGCGTTGCTATAAATAATGACAGGAAGTTTTATTTTACACTGAAAGAGTAAAAGAAAGGGTTTTTTTTTAAATTTTCTACTTCTTATCATGACAATTTCCATGGCACTAGAGGAGCAAAGGACAGGCATGGGAAAGACTTCATCAGATAACCAAAAAAACAGAACTCAGCCCATTTTCCAAAGTAAAAGCTTGAGTAAATTGTGAGCATGCATGGAAGGCCAGCAAATTCACATTCCTTCACACTGAAGTTCCTTTAGAGCCAGAAGGCTGCTACCTCACCATCTATTCTGCAAGTAAAGTTCTTGGTTTTATTCTTGTTGTAAGTAACCAATTTTTACACATCAAACAGACATAAGAAATTTGCCATATCTGTAGTAGAAGAACCTCCAGCTTTTAGAACTCACTGACTTTTTGAGAGCTTCGATTTGTAACTGTAATGTTGCAGTAACAGGAATTGATTTCAATTACCTCCTTGTGTGAACTGGTTCTCACTGGGAAAAGGAAGTAACAGGAGCAGTTGGCCGAGTTCCCAGCTGTCACCCGCTAAATCTATGTCTCAGCTGTTGCTTTGTTACAAGTGCTTCACCAAATCAGTCTGTAATCCCTCTGCTCTGGCATGTGGATCCTGCCGTGCCCACAGTTTAGAGTTAAAAACCTCCAGCAGCACAGTTGTTGAGCCCCATCAATATTTAGGGAAGGTTTTATGAATTCTCCAGAGATTAGTTCCTCAGAAAAATTAACTTATAAAAATTAAAAAATGGATGTCTTCAGAAGCTGACAGATGAGGGGAGTTGCACATGTAATGTATTTAGTTCTTTTTCAGGTTGTGATTTAAAGTTCAATTGATTTTGTGCTGCTCCTATGTTATACATGGCTTGACTGTCATCTTTGCCTTGAAATTGCAGGTTGCACGGTGGAAATCAGAGAAAGGTGCCCTTTAGTTGGCATTCATATTCCATTGTGATATCTGAGGCGACTCATTCCATTTTGATGAGATGGGCTAAGAAACAATACCGAGAAAACAGTACCTTGGGGTGGTGTTTTAAAAAATTCTTCTCACAAGAGATGTATTTTTAAGCTTCCTGAAGATACAGCAAGACAAAACTGATTATATTCAAGTTCACTTTTAAAAGTGCCTTCTAACTGGGAGTGTGGAAGAATATTTGGGAGGCTATTGTACTGCAGGGAGCTAGTGGGAATCGCTTAGTCCAGCTGTTAGACCTCTCTTAGACATTCAAATTAGCTGTGAAGGGATTTTCTTGTTCTCTTTGTAATTAGATGGCTAAGGAGCTAGGCTCTGAAAATCAGTGGCATAGTTTAGGTGGAGGCATTTCAGTGCCTGCATTTCCAATGATAAGAAAGGTCTGGCTTGTCCCCATTGTCAGGGGGAGTGATGGTATGAAAGCAGAAACATCCACATTTGAAGGGGAAGGAAACAATCAAGAGATGTAACTCCTTGGTGACAGGAAAGCTGGATAGCCAGCTGCAGAGTTCTGAAATTGTAGGTCTGGAGACCAAGGGTTTTAAATGTTTTGGTGATGAAAATATTATGCACGACATTTTTGCAGAATAAAGGTTGTAAAAATTGGTGTTGTCTCAGCTCACAGAGATGTCCTGCATGGAGAAGGCATATTTGAACACAAAGAGATGTAGAAAAATGGCACAGAATTTAACTCATGTCTCTTTAGATCAACTAAACTGATGTTGCTTTGATAAGGTCAGGACTGGGGGCAAAAAGCATAATCTTTGTGGAGTTGAGTGACACAAAGGGAGGCTCAGCCTGGCTTGGAGGGGGAGTTGGAAGAGCAGGGTTGGAGGAAGCCTTAGGCCAGGAAAGAGAGCACTTGAACCATTTAGTTGCCTGTCCTGAGTCCAGCTGTAGTTATTCACTACATGGATAATTTAACTGTACTGATGGCACAGAGTTCAGTTGCATTTGGTATGGGAGAATGAGAGGATGGGGCAGAGGAATCACTGAGTGTAGGGGGAATGGAGATTGGGTATAACACAGGACACACTTGGAGAGATTAACAGCAGAAACAAATCCACCATGAGAAGGTCATGACTGGGCAGTCGTGGTGGAGAAGGAGCTGCCACAGGACTGAGCTGTGGTGTGACACAGCTGTGGGAAAGGCAAATGGGGGCAGTGCTTTAGGGGAATTCCCTGTTCTTTTGGCTAAGTGTTGATGTCTTTGTATGCTGCCTGTGAGGATTTATCTGAGTGTAATTCTGAGTTATCTGTTATCTTGAGTGTTATCATGTGTAATTCTGAAACTTTCATTTGGGATAAATATACTCAATAAGGGCAGAGAAAAGCCAAAGTGCAGACTGTGAACGTTTCAGTTTGCAAGCAAGCAGGAGTGTGTCCCAGAAGCTTCTTCAGGGAGATAGAAAGGCTTCAAATGTTGAACTTGATGATCTTGGAGGTCTTTTCCAACCGTAACGATTTTGTGATTCTGGTGCAAAAGAGCAGCATTGACACAAGAACAAAGAGGTATAAACTGATGACTGTGACAATACAGCTAGAAAGCAGAACTGAAAGCACGGCTGAACTCATTACAGAAGTAGATATGCTAAGCTTGGTATGCCCAAGCCTTGGCAGAAGCAAGCAGGATTTTGCAAAGAATGCTTAGTTTGCAATACCTTCCATATTTGTACAAGGCAGTGCATAGGTAGAACAGAGCAATGTTACTAAGAAATACAGATAGGGCTGTTATAGTAATTATTGCTTAAGCTGTGGATCTATATTTAGCTCACACCTAAAAGTTATAAAAGATGAGACTGTATGATCAATAAATCAGCTTCCATGCTAGCATCTAGCTGGAGTCCCATCTCTTTATCTCTCACCTGGAGATGACAGATAAAATTCAGACTGAAAATGGAGAGGAAAGTGATGAATGTGAAGAATTACAGGAAGGCCCTGGACAGAGTCCTTTTGAGTCATGTGTGCCAGGAGACCTGAGTGCTTTGACCTGAAGAGTCTGTGAGAGGTGGCATGAGCTCAGTGACATCAGGCAGCCCCAGCTCCTCATTGTGCTGTTGGTAGTTATATAAATCCCATGTTGAGCCAAGCTTTGCTGCAGGACTTCCAGGCACTCTCAAAATAACTGGGAGCTGGTTTTTTTGCTGTAGTAAATTGATTGCCAAATACCGAGCAGCACTAGAGATGCCTCACAGGTCTCAGCTAGCTGGCAGTGGGATTTCTGTCAACGGGGTTTGCAGCAGGAAGGGAGCAGGTGGATGGGGCAGAGTCCTGCATTAACCCACATTGTTTCACCCACAGAGCCAGCCCAGCCTCAGCGAGGAGAAGTCCAAAAAGCTCAAGAGGCGGCCGCAGATGAAGCGCAGGTCGCAGGCGGAGGTGATGAAGGAGCGGGAGGATGAGTGTTTCAGCTGTGGGGATGGAGGGCAGCTGGTCTCTTGTAAGAAGTCAGGCTGCCCCAAGGTGTACCACGCTGACTGCCTCAACCTGACCAAGAGACCTGCAGGTCAGTGCTCTGCACAGCTGGGCTCTGCTTGGGTCACAGGGTTGGCTCTGGGTGTTCTGGGTGCTGCTCATGACCTTGCACTCTATTCACGTAACATTCAGAGAAATCTTTCTCACTTGAACAGACCTTGTTGCCCAAACAACCCAGCCCTGGTTTGCACCCCACTGTGACTGCAGAAAGGTGAACTAGTTGCTGAAAGGGAAGCTGGTCCTTGCCTAAGAGATGGTGCTTGTGAACTGACCCCATTCTTGGGGCCTGGCAGAGCATATTTCCAACAATAGCTGAGGTATTGGACATCACACTGGCTATTTTCCCAAAGTTGAAGACTTTAGAGTTGAATGTTGTGGAGTTGAACAGTTGTGAGTTGAATTGTGAGGATAAGCACTGCTGGAAAATAGGAGTTAGAAAAGAATCTCTTAAATGTTTAAATAGCCAATAGTTCATACATAAGAGAGCAGTACCAAAGCATATTCTAGTTTGTGGTGAAGTGAGGGCACAAATTTGATATTAAAAAATACTCAAAAAGTACAGTCCAGCTTCCAGCCTGTTCCCATGCTTTCCATTTGCAGTTTCTCCTAACAGCCTCACTTAAAAACACAAAGGATTGCCAGCTCTCTGATACACATTTTTTTACATAGTGGAAGATTGTTGTCTCAGTCCTTTTCCGGCTTATACAAACACAGCCTCAAGTTTTTATTCTTGATCTACTCTGGACTGTGTCCCACTTGCCTACACATTTTTTTAAAACTGGAAACAAGTATTTTAACAGCATTGCTGCCAAGGCCTTGCTTACTCTGATAGAAGAGAATAATTATATTTTGGTTTTTACCCAAAATTTCTTCAGAAAATTGTTTTACTTGTTTTGCAAAAATAACTTATATTGATGTGATGTTGATAGTTTGCTTCATCCTTCTTGAGTTTTCATCTTGATCCTTTTCTCATATTTATTTCTTCATGTGATCCTGTTTTGCATCTGCCTTTATTTAATTACACCTTGCTGGTGCAAGAACATTTGTCCAGTTTAAATTCTGAGCCTGTCCAACTGGATTTTTGCAATCCCTTACAGGCTCAATGTTATCTGCCTGTATCTGTAAGAGTATTTGCTGTTCCGGTTCCAGAAATTTAAATTACAGTACAGATAAAAATACACTCCTGAAGGATGTAATTTGAAATGCCTCCTCAGTTTGCCATAAGACCATTAATAACTGTTTTTTGAAAATGATTTTCAGTCAGTTGTAGCAATTTTACTGTTTTTACACATAGGCCATGATTTTCGTAGTCCACTCCTCAGAGTATCATTCAGGACATGAAAGGGTTCAGCACTTTCTACTTCAGATGTTTCGTCTGCCATGGGCATTGCTGTCAAGTAATTGGAATTTCCTGCTTTTTTGCATGTTTGCTAATTGTGTGATCTTAGTTCCAAGAGCTCTGGGCTGTCCCTAGAGAGGGTGTTTATTCATTAGACCTTTTTATCCTGTCAAAGACCATGAGAGTGGTTTGATAGGATTTATCCTTCCTGCAACAAACTAGCAGATTTTGACTTATTTTATTTTCCATCTGTACAAATGACCTCTGTAAAGATGGTTCCAGGGACTTTGCAGTGGCCCAGTGTCGTGTGGCTCCTGGGGTGCTGCTGCTGCAGGGGGAGCAGTGGCAGCCTGTGCTGCAGCACCATGAGCCAGGAACAGGGAAGACCAGGGGAAGTGTTAAACATCCTCACTTGGAAAAAAATACTGAAAAATTGGAAAAGACACAGAAGAGCAATCTGCATATTTTGAGACTGGAACAGAAGCCTTGGACTGGCTTCAAAGGAGGGGAAAAACTTACTACACGTTGCCTTCAACCCCAGGGGAAAAGCAGCGTGAGAGAGGGGAGTGGAGAGCTGCTGTTGCACAAGTCCAGGGAGCAATGCCCACAGATGCTCAGTGCAGTGCTGCAGGACCCAGCCACCCTGAAAGGGAGCTGGTAACATAGCCACAAGTCTGTGGGTTTGGTTTGGGCAGGCTGGGAAGTGCTCTGGCTTGGCTGGTGTCTGTGGTTGCCCTCTGGCTCAGAGCTCTGTGCCAGGGCTGCTCTGCAAGGAGCTGCTCCCCACTGCAAGGCAGGGAGGATGAGAGATGGGGGATGTGGGGTGCTGGGAGAGCACAGAGGCAGGAGGTGTATTTGGAGAAACATCCTTGTTCATCCTGTGGTAAGAGGTCAGGAGCTCAGCATGTGCCTGGTTGTGTCCATGAACTGGAAGCGTTTGGTTAAGCCAGCCACAGCCTTGGCTGAGGGAGCAGGAGGCTGAGCCAGTGAGGTCATCTACAAGTGAGAAAAGCAACAGTCTCTGAAGTGTAACGTTGTGTTTTGTGTGCTGGTGGTATTGGTACTGATGGTCAGTAGATTGCTGTGAAGATGGAGTTGCTGGGCGAGCAGCTTTGGTTTTTTGTGGCCGTACATGGCCAGAGGTTAAGGATGTGCCTTTGGGTTCAGAGACAATAGAAACTTAGCCCTTATGATGACTGCTCTCTCATTTCTTCTTTCTAAAAAACAGGAAGGGAGGTTCTTGACCCAGAATTAAAAGATGAATCTGACATATTTGCTTAAAAAGCCCTTTGGGTGTTGTGCAAAGATAACCACCGTTTTCTATGAAAATCAAAGCTACAGAGATGTGCAAACTGGTAGTGTCTGCTCCTTTCTGGACGCCTCTGTTGATTAGTGCTGTGCAGGAGCCAGATGGGCTTTTGGTCTGAGCTGATGTAGCTTGTGTTTGTCATGATTATCTTTGCCCTTGCTGCTTCAGAGAGTGCAGATTCATGTTAACTGCCTGTCAAGTTAAGGCAGAAACTGAGGACATGTAGAGGTGTATGTGGGTATTACAGGAGTGTTCTCACTTTTCCCTGAACTCCCATTGCAGCAGGCCTTTGTCTCTTGCCTATGTCCTACTCCTAAGGTGTGTCTTTTGTCCCGTATCCTTGCTGCAGGAAAATGGGAGTGCCCGTGGCATCAGTGTGATGTGTGTGGGAAGGAAGCAGCTTCATTCTGCGAGATGTGCCCCAGGTCCTTCTGCAAGCAGCACCGGGAAGGAATGCTCTTCATCTCCAAGCTGGATGGACGATTATGCTGTACAGAGCATGATCCCTGTGGGCCTCACCCTCTAGAGCCAGGAGAAATTCGTGAGTATGCGCCTCCTATAGAGGGCCTGACTAACGGCGAGGACACCCAGCCACCAGAGCAGCTGCCTGCAGACACAGAGGCAGAGACAGACCTGAGTGTTCAGCCGCTGGACAGCCTACCTCAGTCTGTGGCCCTCAGACTGCAGTCACCAGAAAAGCCCCCTGCTACCCTAGCGCTAAGGCTGCCTTCTTCAGACAAGCCCCCCACCACCCTTGCCCTGAGGCTGCAGCCATCAAATAAACCCCCCACCACCCTGGCCCTCAGGCTACCTTCACCAGACAAACCACCTGCCACCCTGGCTCTGAGACTGCCACCATCAAATAAGCCCCCTGCCACCTTGTCACTGAGGCTGAAGCCATCCAACAAACCCTCCACCACCCTCTCGCTCCGGCTTCAGCCTTCAGATAAACCTCCCACCACCCTGTCACTCCGCCTGCAGCCATCAGACAAGCCCCAGGCTGCCTTGTCCCTAAGGCTGCAGTCAGAGAAGCAGCCCATCATTGTAGCCCTGCGGCCTCAGCAGCCTGACAAACCTCCCAGCAACGCGGTGCTCTGGCCACTGGACGAGTCCTCCAGTGACGCCTCGCAGCCTCAGCTGCCGAGCAAATCTCCTCCAGGATCACCGCAGTCCCCGTTGGATGAGTCACTTGTTACTGCTGGTGACTTGCAGCTCCAGCTGTCAGATGAGACTCCTGATGCCCCCGAGGTTTTGGAGTTATCGGACAAGTCCCTCATTGACAGCAGGACCCAGCAGTCCGAGCTGCTGGATGAGTTCTCCGTGAAATGCCTGCATCCTCCACTGTCTGACAGACTCCTCGCCACGGTGGGGATGCTGCAGTCCCAGACGGAGGATGAGCCTCCTGAGGCCGCTCAGCTCCAGCCACTGGATGACTCCTCTGCCCAGAGTCCACAGCCCCAGGCTGTGGAAGAGGATTCCAGCTCTGTGGTGCCACAGGTCCCAGCGTTGGAGATGGCTTCCAGTCCTGAGGTGCTGTGGTCTGTTCCCACTGAAAAAGTCCCAGACTCCCCAGTCTCACGGATCCTGCCCTCAGAAAAGGCTCCTGGATCAGCAGTACCACAATCCCTGCCTCTAGAAAAGGCTTCCTTCTCTGGGGCAGTGAGGGTCCCAGACACAGAGAAGTCTCCCTGCTCTGGGTCACCCCATCCCCTGCCTCCAGAGAAGGCTGCTGGTTCGGGTATGCCTCAGATCCTGTCCAAGGAGAAGGCTCCCAGCTTAGGGTTGCCGTGGCCCCCGTCTCCAGAGAAGGCCCCTGCCTCCCGGTCACCACACGTCTTGCCCACAGAGAAGGGTCTCAGCTCAGGGGCCCTTCGGATCCCGCTCACACAGAAGTCTGTCTCCCCTGGGGTGCTGCGACCCCTTCCTCCAGAGAAGGCTGCTGACTCTGGGGTCCTGCGGGTTCTTCCTTTGGAAAAGACTCTCAGCTCCGGGGTGTCTCGGTCTCAGCTCTTGGAGAGGCCTCTCACTCTTACAGCCCCATGGCCTCAGGCATCAGATAAGCTGGCTGCTGCTGTGGCTCCTCGGCCTCAAGCCTTGGACAAGCCTCTAGCTGCATCAGCTCCGAGGCTGTTGCTGTCTGAGAAGGCGCTGCGTCCCGTCGACCAGAACGCTCAGCTGAAGGAGAGAGGAGCCCCAGCCGTGGAGCTGAATCCCCAGCAGAAAGAGAGGACCATGTTAGCTGGGGAGCAAATCTCTTGGTCTGCTGGGAAGGTGGTGACGCATGTTGGACAAGTACCTTGGCCTACAGAGAAACTACAGACGCACGAGCAAAGCCACTGGTCCACCACGAAATCCCTGACGCCTGCGGAGCAGCCTTCCCGGACAGCAGAGAAACTACCAGAGCCAACTCTTCAGCCCAGCTGGGAAGTGGCCTCATCCCCCTCGGAGCAGACCCCGTGGACATCAGAGAGATTGTGTGCATTTGAGCAGGCCCCTCGGCCAGCCAGGGAAGTGCCGGTGCCCCCGGAGCAGATGCAGTGGCTTGTCACGAACGTTGAGACAATTGATCAGATTGCTTGGCTGAGTGGAAAAGTACAGACTCCTCGGGGGCAGGACCCTTTGCCTGAGCAAAACACAGCGCTAGCCCGTAACCAGGATTCTGTCTGTCGTGAGTTGGCTGACTCAGAGCCAAAGTGAGGTTGGTGAACATGGGAGGCAGGTTTCAGTCGTTTAATGTTTAGGGAGGGGGAATCTTTGTTTTGTTTTTTTTATTCACTTCCCTGAGCCCAGCCCCTAACCCATGCACATCCCATCCACATTCTCTTGTGACATGAGCAAGGACATTCTCTTAAATCTGAGTCTGGCCCAACCAAAGGGAGAGAGCATCTGTGACCTTTTCCTCTTCCTTTTACAAATGGTAAAGCTGAAATAAAGAGTCCACTCTGGGTAAAAATCTCCAATTCCATTGAAATGGTCACATTACTGATCCAGCATGTTCAAGCTCCAGGTTTGATTTGTAGGTGGGTTCCCAAGCACAGCCAAGGGCCTTGCTCTTGTTACTGCATTTAAAGAAAATGGATCAGTCAGGCTGCCCTGGCACTGGAGATGTTCCAGGGGTCAGGTGGTGAGCCGACGGGTGTGTGTCCTTGCCAGACTTCAGAAGCAGGGAAGGGATTTTATGTTACCTGCCCAGGTCTGTCCCTGCAGGGCAGTGCTTTATGAGGTTTGCCCATGTGTTCACTGGGACATGCTGTGTGTGTGGTTTGCCCAAGGACAGGGATCGTCTCTGGTGAGATGGGAGAGGAGCTCCTGCACTCGCTCAGTGCCGTTTTCTCCAGCAATAGGCAGTATCCATTCAGGCTCCTTTTTTACAGAGCTGCGACTGGTCAGGCCCAAAAAGTGGGAAATCTGGAGGAAGTCAGGGAAAAGAGATCCTGGAAGAAGTCATCTGGCAGTTTTTTCCTTCTTGTGTCTTAATCCTTTAGCACAGGACAAGCCAAGTGTTTTCCTGCACTTGACAATGTAGTGACCCATAAAGCAGCAATAGCGGAGCACAGCAGAGTGGGTTCCTGGAGGTGCTGAGCACTGCCCTACCAGGGGGACAGTGCTCCCTTTCAAATTTCCATCCAGTCTCTTCTAGACCTGTATTGTCTGCACGAGCCAGCGGACTGAGCAGTCCTTTCTCCCTTTGCCTCAGATGTGTTCAGAGCTTGTTCCCATCGCACCTGGTGTTGCCAGCAACAAGCCAAGCCTGTCCCACTCGCTGCACAGCACAGAGGCAAGGCTGCCATAGCTGGATCAGGACCCATCTCAACACCTTCCCTTTGTGTAGCTTCTGGCTTAACTCTTCTACAACCAAAGGAGACTTGAATTAACTGGACTGTGTTGGTGTGCATGTGTGTGTGCGCGTATGTGTCCATCCAACTGAATTGTAGTTCTCACACTGGAACACGGTGGGCTCCAGCAGCTGGCTGGCTTTCTTTTTTCCTCTTCTCCCTTTTACAGTGAAGGCCGTGTTTAGTACCTGGTGGTCATCGGGCTCGTGTCCAGACTAGGCCTGCTGAAAGCCGTTCACTCAAGCGATGAGGCAGAAGTTGGCTTGGCTGTGGTGCTCGTGGGGCAGGCAGTAGAGTCCCAGGGACCTGCAGCATCTTGTGAGCACCAGCACCCTCGCAGGCAGGCAGAGGACAGACCACCTTCAGTGGCACTGCCTGGCCTGGATAGGGTTGGTGTCCTGCCAAGGAAACGCTGCTGACCAGCTTTTTCCCACTCTCACAACACATTACCTCTGTAATTACCTGAGCTCCACCAATCTGGGGCAGCAGCCTCAGATCTCCGTGCCGCCGCCAGACCCTTGCGCAGCTCCAGTATCCTTCTCCTTCTCCTTCCAGGCAGATCTTCCTCCCCAGGAAGGGAGAGTTCAGCCCCATGCTGACCTCCTTCCTCTGACATGGGAGAGCAGGTCCTTGTTCCTACCTGGCTTGCAAGTGCCTGCTGCTCCCAGAACAGACAGTCATGAGCTTTGCAGTTTTCTATGAAGGGAGGCAGACACCTGTACCAAGACAAATCCTGATCCGTTCTCCTTTCCTGATGTGTGCACCCTGAGACAACGTCCTGCTGTAAAGGCTGGGTGTGCTGGGCACAAGGTGACATTACCAGTGCTATGGTGCATCTCTTCTCTAGTCCGAATCATTTCAGATCCTTTGTAGAATAGCTCACGACTTGGAAAAGCTTTATGGCTTATGGAAACTTTCTTGTTTAATGTTGTTTTTTTTTTTTCCGGGAAGACTGGCAGGTCAGTTCCTGCTTGCTGCTGAAACTAGGGAAATGCAAGCAACTTGCATTTCTGCATGACTCCTCCACAAAGGGAATCAGGACAACTCAGATCCATTGAGAGAAAAGATTACCTTAAGGGCATTCATTAAGGTTTTTAAACAAAAATTAAAAAAAAAAATAATTACGACGTTCAGTATATTAAGTATTTATCATGTGTGAGAAGGAAAATAAATCTTGAATTTACATTTATAAGCCTTCCCATGAGCTGGACTTAGTCATGTAGATTGTGTAAGTAGGGTTTCCTCAGTGCCAGCACTCAGCTAGCTCCCGCTGTAACCAGAGAGGTCTCTGCACTGCTCTGTCCACTTCTGCTTCGCATTGTCACGTGTAAACTAGTTACTTGTTTCATGAAAAAATAAACTGTGAATATTTTTGGTGCAGGCTTTTTTAAATCTGTAAAATGGAGAAGTTCTCAGTGAATTCTCACAAGAGCAGGTTTGAAAAAAATCACTTCTATAAATCGCGGGCTCACGTAGCAGGGTGAGGCTCCCGGCAGCAGCCGCCTTTCATGCCAGCAGGTGCTTACCCAAAAGCTTGTTTGGAACAGTGAATGTGGATTAAACCATTGCATGGCATTTCCCACAGCCTACTTTGTTGCAGCTATTGTACCGCATCTCTCTTCTTGTCTCCCGTTTCCACAAGGATCCAGGTTTGGCTTGCTACCTTGCAGCTACTGTTGGAAAGTCAAGTTCAGCATAGCTAGGAGACTCTTTGGCAAAACTGGTGTTGAGGAACATCACTTGGAGGAAGCCAGGAAGCTGCTCTTTGACTTGGCCATCACTGGAGACCTGGGCGATGCTCTGTCAGAGGGAGTAGTGGTGCTTTTGGGAGTCTATGGGCTGTTCTGAGTTACATAGACACAGTCTGACCAGCTGTACAGAGAGGTCCCAGCAGCCCTGCTCTTGTCCAGCCTACTCTCATCAGGGAGCATGAGCTGAGGATCAGCTTCAGGCAGCAAACCCCTTGTGGAGGAAGTGTGGGCATTTTCTGTACTCAAGGTGACTCACTGTGGTGGCAGCTGGCAGCGCTGCCTTGGAGGAGGAGAGGGACATGTCTGTGTTGAAGCAGTTGGGTTTGCTGCCGTTTGTTGCTGCCTTCAGAATTCCACTAGTTTGAATCACAGAGGATTTTAAAAGTAGAGGGTAGAGGCAAAGTAACCCATCCCCCTGGCAGACTCTGTGGGAGAGACCCTGCTGCAGCCTGAGAGACAGTGCTGAGCTGAGACCTGTGCAACAGCTCCATGCCGAGGCTGTGATGCTCTCTTGATGTGTTTGAGGGATCCAGTCTCCTGGTCACTGAGTCCTGGGTCAGCCCTAATTGCACCCAAGGTGGGTGAGAGGTGACTTGTGTGTTGATTCACTGGTGTGGAGCGCTTTAGGAGCAGAATCGAGGGTGTAATTATCTCTGTCCCTTCCCTGGTGTCCCAGTATGGCTCACAGGAATTTTACACACTCATTCCTGGTAGGAATGGCTTCCTCTTCCCATTTCTGAAGGGGATGCATGCTCTACTCCTATGTAAACACTTTGCTGGTAAACATTTCTGCTGCCAGGATAACTGCAGCCCCTGCTCCGAGCAGTAGGCTGGGGTCAGCCCATGGCCTCCACCCCACCACAGAACCCACTTTAGTGTTGGATTTCCATTGTGGGCAGGAGAATCCCAGGTGCCCTTTGATGACAGAGGAGCTTTGATGAGGGACAACAGCATGGTCAGGGCCCTGTGCCCCCAACTGGATGAGGGTTGCAGAGGAGGAGCCACCAAAGGATCTGTGGGATGTGTGAGCAGGAGGGAAGCAGGCACAGGCCACTGTTCTGCTTGGCTTGTCCCATCTTCCCCAGTGCCCACTGGCAGCCAGGGCTCTGGTGAATCTAGCAGGAGAGTTATCACTGTAAGGAATAATCACCTTACCTACTGCACGTCTCCATATGCAAATTAGCTCATAGTAGCTTGCTTTATTGCTGTTCCCCAGTTAAACTTTTCCTACTTAATAAAAAAGCTCCACAGGAACCAGAGTCACTTCAATACACAAAGCATCTGGGTGGTACCTTGGGAGCACGAGTTAATTCGGGGTTAAACCCCTGCAAGCAGAGGCTCTGAAGGTGTGGCTGGTGTTAAAATTTGAGAGATAAGAGAGATGATTGAGTGTAAAGGACATTAGGGAACTAAGGTGAGACAGTGCATTTGCTAGAAAAGCTTCAGCTTAGTTTCACAGAAAAAAAAAGAGGAGAAAGCAGCCCTAACCTTGATGCTCTTGGCAGTGTGTTAGCCCTGAGCCTGCTGTGGGTGTGCCCTATCTGGACACCATAGCCAGTGTTGTTACAGGGCAGGGGGAGTTTGAGAAACCTCAGACCTTCAACACCTTCTGTTTATTTTTAATTTCAGCCTTAACTTCTGATTTTGCTTGATGTTTGGAATAACCATAATTGTAACCTGCTTGTAATGTGCTTTGCCCTAAATTACTGATGAGGCTTTTGGCCTTTGCTAGCCAGTGAGTGTTAAAGCAAAGTGGCAAATCGTGCAGCTACTCTGAAAGTATGGGGGGATGCTGTGTTTGATCTCCCAGGCTTTGCCCGTGCTAATTACCCACCCTTCTGTGATAGTGATAATGCCGGTGGCAGCATTTGCAGCCGAGGCTGCTCCTCTTGCAGCAGCACAGCTGGGCTGTGATGGGTGCTTGGGGCTCCCAGGGCCTGGAACAGGGGACACTGGAGCTTGGGAACTGCTCTGCCACATGCCTGGCTTCAGCAGGAGTCTCACCTGTGGGGTGGCAGTGCCCTTGCTTAGCAGGAGATGAGAGAGAATGCAAGATTCCTGCTCCAGGTCCTACAAAAGTGATGTAAGCAAAGTTTGGTGCGGGGAGGGGGGGGACAGGACAGATTGTGTGAGCTCGGGCTGGAGGAGCAGCAGTGATGGACAGTCCCTACAGCACTGAATCTACCTCCTAGGGAAATCTGAGAAATGGGTGTTGCTATGGCCTATTTCAAGGTAAAGTTTTAATCAAGTTTGCCCTTGGCAAAGCCCTTGGGCTATTGTGGTGCTATTGTAAACCGTTGGCAGCTTAGCACAGTAGGGCTGGACTCACAGCTCCTGGCCCTCAGGCTGGGGCTTTCTGGCCAGCTGATCCCATCCCCCTGGAGCTGGGGCCGGGCTTCAGCACGTGTGACTTAACACAAGGAGTGACTCGGTTCCTTCAGTTTAAGGTGGTTTTGAGACTCAAACCAGTGTGCCACTGAGCCCCGTGGGGAGCCCGTGGAGCCACGTGAAGCAAGCAGGCATCTGCTACTGCATGTTCTTCGTGTCTGTTTGGTACTGAGCTGGTTTCAGTTTTTGTTTCTTTTTCTGATGTTTCCGAGTTGTTGACTTCAAGGAACTGGGTTTTGTGTATTTTTTTAGACACTGGGAACTTGTTAAAAGGAAAAGCAGCAAGCACCGGGAGGCTCAAGGTGGAGCGTGGCTGGAGCTGAGGGTGGCCCCGGCTGGCGTGGGTGGGAGGTGAGATGTGTTGTCAGCAGCAGGAGCAGGCAGGGAGTGGCTCTCCCTGCGAGGGGCCATGGAAGCCTTTCAGCAGTGGCACTCCCAGCCCTGCATAGGTGCTGAGCTCACTGCCCCACCTGCCTGCTCACCCCCGAGAAACTGACCCTGTCGGGCACTGTGCCTCGCTTCTAATGTCCCCTGCCACCCTCCAGCACTGTGTGCTCTTAGCTGGGGTCCTGGCTGCCAGCTAGCTGAGGGCCCTGGGGAGGGTGGCTGCCCACTGCCCCATCCTCACTGCCAGGGGATGGGGGGGTCCACTCGTGGCAGCAGCATAAATTGTGCTGGATCCGTGAGTGAGAGGTTTGCTTGTGGGAGGAACCTTGGTGTGAGCAGCCCCACGCTGCCTTCCTTCCCCTTTGAGGTCTGCTGCCCACAGGGTGGTGGTGAATGGGGGTCTCCACAGGGTCCTGTTCTGCAGGCTCAGACAGAGGGAAACACATCAGGAATCAAGGATGCCAGCCAAGGCAGAGGCCAGCGCCGGAGCACTGCAGGGGGGACAAGGGAGGGTGCTCAGCCCTGGCCAGGAGTCGTCTGTCAGTTTTAAGAAGGAATGCCAGAGCAGGTGAGAGAAAACTACATCTTTCCAGCATGTATATTATTTTTAGAAGAGGGAGAGGGGAGAGTCTTGGACCATTGATTACTTTCATTTTGCTCCCCTTAGACTGTTGGCTGTGTATGTGAAACTTATAATGAAAAGAGGGTTGCCCTGCCCAGGTGCTCCCAGAACATGTACTGTAATTCTTTGTATATAGAAGAAAAATTACTGTAAAGTAAAGTTTAACTTTACTCTCGATGTCCTCTTGTGGTTTGTCTTGCTGAGTGGGGGGAGGCAGGGAAGGGAGAGCCCTGACAGCCTCGTGCGCAGGGGTATGGTTCAGACCACAACGCGCTTTATTTACATTGTACACCTCGAGAGAAGACGCTTAAATAAATCTGCAAAGAATCGAGCATCTCTGAGAGAATAAGTTATGGCCACCACTGGGCCACCCCAGCTCCCACAAACGCCACAGGTGACAGGGAGGGGGGTCCCCAGGGTGACAGTCCATGATTCCCAGCACTGCACGGCAGCCCTGTGCCGCTCTGTGTGCCTGGAGAACAGTCCGTAGGCTGTGCTGCAGACAGGCCCCAACAGCTAAAATACAGCAGGTAAAAAACCGGAGGACTCCGGCGCACGCCAGCTGCCCGTCCGGCAGCAGCAATTCCCTTTTGGCACAGGGCCTCAGTGGTGGCAGCAGTTGTAGAAGTAGGGACTGTTCCTCTGGCCCAGGTTGACACCCTTGTCCTCTGGAAGAGAGCAGGAGCAAGCAGGCTGCTGGCACGTCCATGCCACCAAAGCTGCTGGTGCCAGGTGTGGGCCCCGGCAGGTCCCCTGGGGAGGGTTTGGTGCCCCGTGGAGATGTGGTGAGGTTCAGGATCATGGCCCAGCCCAGGGCAGGAGGCACAGCCAGGCTGAGCATGCCTGGGCAGGGCTGGTGCAGAGCTGAGCCAGTCTTGCAGCCCAGCGAGGCTCCAGGCTGCCAAAGGCCACCATGACCCAGCTGGGTGGATGTGCTGAGTCTGGCCTGAGCAGGCATGAGGATGCTCTGATGGAACTCAAACTTCATGAGACAATCCCTGGCACAGAGTCACAGCAGCCCCAAAGGAAGCCCTGCCAGACCCCCAGAGTTCATGCTCTGCACCCTCCCTAGAGGCACAGGAAAGAGTGCCTGGGGAGGTACAGGTCCTGCCTACTCACCTGTCATCACCTGGAAGGCAGAGAAATTGACATAGTCCTCGGCCACCTTTTGGAACAGCTCATCTGGGGGAACAGGAGGCATGGCAGGTGTGGGCCCTGCCAGGCAGAGCCCCCAGCCCAGCTCAGCCAGGACACGGACCCCAGTGAGAAGCTACTCACCCACGCTCTGGCCCGTTTTACTGGAGGTCTCAAAGAGGTCTGCTTTGATCTCTGAAATGAGGGCCCAGGTTGGCACTTGCTGCAGGTGCAGCAGATACAGCTCCACGGGGCTTGTCTGCCCCCAGAGTCACCCCTTGAGCACAGCTGCTGACAGTGGGCTGGCAGGGACCCAGGGCAGGGCTCCTGGCCCCTTGGCCCAGCTGGCCATGTGCCTGCCCATGTCAGGACATGCTGTGCCCAGGGAGGGTGCCTCACCACACAGCGAGCCCCAGTGCCATTGGATCTGCTGTGGGCCCAGGGCAAGGGCAGAGAGAGTTCCTCCTGTGGATGCAGCAGCTCAATCCTCCCTCACTCCCCACCCACTCAATGCTCCTGAGCCCGGGAAGGGCCAGCACCGGCCGTACCGTCAGCATAGTCCTGCACATCGTGGAAGTCAACCCCCCGCTTCCTCCTGTCCTCCTCCAGCAGGTCACTCTTGGTGCCACACAGATAGATCCTGCAGCCCTGTGGCAGGAGAAGCGTTGGGAAGGCTGTGTCCACGTCCCCCACCACCAGCACCCCTTGTCCTGTGGTGAGGCTTCACAGCCCCACGGCCCCCCCGTACCTCCTCACAGTTCTGCAGCTCATTCACCCAGAACTTGGCTCGCTGGAAACTGCCGCTGTCTGTGAGATCTGGGGAGAGCAATCAGGGTCTGCTGACACTGCTCCTCAGTGCCTGACCCACCGGTGTCACCACCACCCTGGCCCGGGCTCTCTGCAGCCGCCGGCTCTTTTCCCTTCCCGTTCTCCGTGCCCTTACCGTAGCAGACGACGGCAGCCCGGGCTCCCCGGTAGTAGATGCGGCTCATGGCCTCATAGCGCTCCGAGCCCGCCGTGTCCTGGGGGCGACAGGGAAGCGCTCGGCAGGTGACAGGGGTCAGAGTCCCTCAGCCAGGGGGTGGCCAGGGATGTCAGCGGGGCGCTGTCACAGCCCTCGCCCCTGCTCTTACCCAGATGCCCAGGGTCACCGTCTGCTCCCCCACCGTCATCACCTTGGCCACAAAAGCGGCTCCGATCGTCTGGAAGCGAAACAAGAGGAGAGGTGGGGACCGGCCCGGGGATACGGGGGAGTCTGTCCTGGGAACGCGGTGGAAACCGGCGCAGGGACACGGGGGAATTCACCCCGGGGCGTGCGGAAGGAGGGTGCGGAAACGCGGGGAACGACCGGCGGGCGCGGGGGGGATGCGGCGGGTGCCAGCCCGGACACGGTGGGGACACCGTCCCAGAAACGCGGGTGGGCGACACGGCACAGAAACGGGGTAACCACGGGCAGGATGCCGGGTTAGACACCCGAGGGGCTCCTCCCGGGGAGGCGAGGGAGACACGGGGCGCGCCATCCCGGGGCGGCGAGGTGCCGGTGTGTCACTCACGTTCTGGTAGGGCCCGGCGCGGAAGCGGCCGTGGGCGCAGCGCTCCACCAGGCTGCTCTTGCCCACCCCCTCCTGCCCCAGCAGCACCACCTTGGCGTCCACCCGCCTCCCGCTCATCCTCGCGCCGCCGCCGCCGCGGGGCGGGGCCGCACCGGGCGGGGCGGGGCCGGAAGCGGACGGGACGTGCCGGAAGCGCACCGGCGGGGCGGAAGCGCGCGGCGGGGCGGGGCGGGGCGCGCGGGCCGCATGGCGGCGGCCCAGCAGGCGCGGGCCTGAGCGGCGGCCCCATGGGGAAATACTGCGCCAGCCTGGGCGTCCTCAAGGGGCCCTGGGACCAGGTGTTCGCCGCCTTCTGGCAGCGCTACCCCAACCCCTACAGGTGCGCCGGGGCCCGCCCCGACTCCTTCCGCTCCCACACGGCGTTGGTGCCACGCCCGTCCTCAGCCCAGCCCTTTCCCCGGGGGTCCCGCGGGCTCCAGCCGCCGGGGATGGGTGTCCCCAGCGGTACCCAATGGATAATGGGTTCCTCCCTGCCTTAATCCTTCAGTTCCTGACGATTCACGGCTCCGGGGGAGAGGAACAGGGCTTGATGTTTTCTTCCCCATTTTAGCAAACATGTCCTGACCGAAGACATCGTGCACCGGGAGGTGACACCGGACCACAAGCTGCTGTCTCGGCGGCTCCTGACCAAGACCAACCGGATGCCGCGCTGGGCAGAGCGCTTCTTCCCAGCCAATGTCGCCCACTCCGTCTACATCCTGGAGGACTCTATCGTGGACCCCAAGAACCGAACCATGACCACATTCACCTGGAACATCAACCACGCTCGTCTCATGGTTGGTGGTGCTGCTGCTGGGCGGGGGTGTGGGGTTGGAGGGGACCCAGCAGTGCCTACGGCCAGGCTGTGCCTCATGCAGGTAGTGGAGGAGCGCTGTGAGTACCGGGTGAACCCCGAGAACAGCAACTGGACCGAGGTCAAGCGGGAAGCCTGGGTATCTTCCAGCCTGTTTGGTGTCTCGCGGGCCATCCAGGTGAGCTCAAGTAGCAGAGATGCTGCTCACCCCTGTTCTACCCTTCCCTTGCACTGGTTTTTACACCCTTTCCCTTCGTTCCCCCCCATCCTCATGAGCTCTTGAGGCACCCAGAACCATCACTGTGATAAAGTCACCGTGACTTTTTAAGCTGGGACAAAGCCCCAGGGGCTGTGTGTGACAGGGCTCGAACCTTCACTGGCTTTTCTCTTGCAGGAGTTTGGTCTGGCCAGGTTCAAAAGCAACGTGACCAAGAGCACTAAGGGATTTGAATACGTGCTAGCAAGAATGCAAGGTGGGCACCAAGGGCAGGCTGGGGCTGACCGGGACGGGTCTCTTGGAGTTAGAGGTCACACTGGGAACACTCCAGTCCATGGGCAGGTTGTGGCTTGAACTGATCTGACTGTGAAATCCTCACCCCTTGCCTTTGCCCTGTGTCTTGGCACAGCCTGCCCTTCCTGAGTGGAGCAGGCCAGCAGTGATTGCAGGGCCAGGCAAGGGTGGAGTGCAGGCAGAAGGGGATGGAACACGGCAACAGTCACGTGCCTGTGGTTCCCCTTTGCGATGTGCCCTGACGTGCTGGGGTCAGGAACGCTGGGCTCCTCTTCCTCCCTGTGTGGGGAAGTGCCTCGGTGGCAGGGCCGGTCTAGCCGGCACTCCTGTGGGGTTAATAGCTTCCATGTTGTAGGAGAAGCTCCATCCAAAACACTGGTGGAGACAGCCAAGGAAGCGACTGAGAAAGCCAAGGAAACAGCTCTGGCTGCTACAGAGAAAGCCAAGGACCTGGCGAGCAAGGCAGCCACCAAGAAGAAGCAGTACGTGTGAGGGGCCAGCTGCACCAGGACAGATAGGAGACTCCTTAGATTTTATATTTTTAAAGTAACTGTATAAGTCTGACAATCAGCTGCTGTTTGACCCTTTCTGAGATGTAATTATCATTAAAGAATCTACTCCCACCTCTGATTTGGCTGAGGCTGACCTGGCTGGAGCAGAGCCCAGCACTGCTCTCCACTCTGGGGGTCCAGCCCTTTATAGGGAAGACACAGGCCAGGGTTTTACCAAGTGCCTTTATATAAAAGTGTTGGGTCTGTACAAGAGAGCGGGGTGGCTGTGGGAGCATGAAGGCAGGCTGTTTAATGCACTCATTTCTCCTTCCTGGTGCTCCAGGGGCAGGAGAGCCTTCCTGTAGTTGTGTCTGCAGTGGGCAGCACGACCTCATACCCACACCAGGCAGCCCCCAGACTGCCATGGGGTGCACAGGGGGAGGCAGAAGGGTGTCCTCAGTGACAGCTGGGCCTTCTTCCAGCACTTCTTCCAGTGCCTTGTGGTGCACAGCGGGTGCCACAGTGAAGTGCCAGCCCCATGCACCCAGTGCCACAGCCAGTGCCACCCAGCTGTGGGAGGGTGAAGCCAGACCTGTGCCCCCACCTGCAGCCCCTTAGCCTGGCAGCTCTGATGAAGCTGGCCAAGGCCGGGTTCCCAGCAGGAAGAAGGCAGGCAGGCAGTGCAGGAAAGGCAGCGGGCACCGTCAGGAGGCAGGGCTGTGGGGGCTGGAGTAGCTGTGGTCCCTCCCGGTGCCAAAGCTGGGCAGCACGTCATCCCCGCTGAACACCACACCATCCACCTCTACCTCGGCATCCTCTGGGTACGGGGGAAGGCGGGGTCAGGCCATTGGCTGCTCTGCCTCCCTGCCCACCCTCGTTCTTGCTTTCCCCTTTCTTACCTTCCTCGGAGGGCTCTGAGAGCTGGGATGAGTCCAGGCTGTCGGCCCGTGCCCGTTCCCCGTCAGCGGGCAAGAGCAGCAATTCCAGCCGCCGCTGCAGGCTCCGCTGCCGGTCCCGCAGCCGGTCCTTGGCCTTTCGTGCCCTCAGTTCCTGCTCCTCCAGCCGCTGCGGGGACCCGGTGAGCCATGAGCGGGGGCCCTGTTGCCACCCAGGACCTCCCGAGCGATGCCGGTGCCGCCACCCCCCTCACCTGGATGTGAAGCCGGGCATGGTGCAGGAGGCTCAGCGTCGTGGAACGGGACGGCCCCGCGCCCACCGGTACCTGCTGCTTCAGCCGCTCCAGGCAGCACCGGAGCTGGGCTCTCCTGCGGCCAGGCAGGGGGAGAACCGGGGTTCAGCCACGGAGAGGCGCAGGCTCTACCACCCCCTGCCCCGCCGCTCTCCCCCCACACCCCCCGTACCTGTGCTTCTCCAGCGCGTTGTGCACCGACCTGCGGAAGAGACCCCGGTGATCATCACGGCCGCCGCCGTCGGCCGTTCACCCACCTACCCACCCATCCATTCTCCCACCTGACGCTGCCCACGGCCCGGCGCGGCGGCGCAGGACAGAGGGCGGCGTATCCGTGTTCGGCCTCTGCCAGGCCGAGCGGGTTGGGGCGCTGGCGGTGCTCCAGGAATTCGGCCGCCTGCAGCAGCACCTGGATGCTGCTGGCCGCGGGCTCCATGGCGGGAGGGGCGGGGGGGGGGGGAGCCGCTAGCCGCGCGCTGATTGGCTGCGGGGAGCCCCGCGCTGCTGACGTCACCTCGGCGGGCAAACAAATTCAGGCGGGAAAGCGCGTGCTTCAAATTTGAATCGGCGGGAGGGGACGGCTCGGGCCACGCCCACACACACCGGGACACGCCCCCCGCACCGGGACACGCCCCCCGCACCGGGACACGCCCCCGCCGGTGTTGAAGCACACCGTTGGCCACGCCCCCTAGGAAAGGTGAGCGCGCTCCCGTGTCCGCCCACGTGCGCGCCCGGTGACGCGCGGGTCCCCCGTGTCCGCCCATGCGAGCCGGGCCGGGAGCGCGCACGCCCTGCTGCCCCCCAGCCCCTCATCCTCCGCCCCAGCTGTCTCCAGACACGGGCCGCGCCCCCGGGAGTCGCCGCAGCCCAGCGCCACACGGCCCAGACAGACGGGTTTATCTCTTTATTAAAATCCATCGGGTGGAGGCGATAGGGAGGGAAGGGGAGCGCCGGGCCCCAGCTCCCGGGCACGGCACGGCACGGCACGGGCGGCCCCGGGGCACCCGCTGTCATGTGAGGGCTGTTTGTACCTTCTCAGGCCAGGCCCCGGGGGGAGACTCTGCCCCGGGCCCAACAGCAGCCAAAGTTCACCTGAAAAAAAGCCACCACGAAGCACATTTCCAGCCGGGGGGCAGGTGCACGGCAGCAGCAGGCAGCTCACCGAAAGCAGAGCAGGCCACGGTGCACCAGGAGAGGCGGTCCTGCGCCCACCATCACTCCGTAGGGGCTGCCACCGTGTGTGGGGTCCTGCCCCGTGCATGGGGGGAAGTCTAACACCGTGTGTAAGGGGTCCTGCCGCCATGCCCACCAAGCTCTGAGGAGTCACAGGGTTGAGGTGCTGCCCGGCAGCCCCAGAGCGGCCCTGGGCACCCAGCTGTGTGGCTTCCTATGATGCAGATCTGGCAGAGAGGCTCTCACTGGCTCCGGGCACAGCGGGATGTAGGCGGGAGGTGTGTGCTGTAGCAGTGGGTGCAGACACGTACGGGTTTGGTCTGGCCATAATGGGGCAGCACTGCGGTATTCGGTGAGCAGCGGGCACAGAAGATCTGCCGGGAGGCCAGAGAGGAGCTGAGCAGAGCCGAGTCCCTCAGGGGACCCCACATGTCCACTCCCAGCCCCATCCTACCTTCCCACAGCTGCGGCAGTGATGCCGGCGGCGCAGCAGGGTGAAGGGCGAGTGGCAGGCAGAGCACTGGCTGCATGTGCTGTCTGGCACCCACTCGGGCAGGTGGCGGGCACCTGCTGGGCAAAACACATCGGTAAAAGCCCCTCACAGCCAGACCCCCTAAGGCAGGATGGGGCAGGATCAGCCCCAGCCTCACACCCTGCCCCAGAGCCCCCTTACCTGCCCTCCGGAGCCCGGCAGCCTCTGCAGGGCTGGAGCACAGTGGGCAGTCAGCCACGTGAGGAGCATGTGTCACACAGGAGTCACCATCTTTCTCTTCTGTGGGGACAAGGGTTGTGGTCCAGCCAAGTTGGAGCTGGGCGGGCACTATGGCCACGTTTTTCCCAAGCCTAGGGCTGTGGCCTTGTCTCACCAGGGATGGGCGATGGGCAGGGCAGAGAGGAGCAGTCCCACATGTCCCTGGGGATTACTCACTGCTGTCACTCTGCTCCTCCGAGGGCTCCGCCTGCGAGCACACGATCTTGAAGACTGTTTTCAAGATGCTACGCATGTCACTGGCAAAGTTGGTCTGGAGCTGATCAGCCACCCCTGCACCAGGAAGGTGGGGGTCAGGGTGCTATGGGGATCAGGGTGCTGGGGGGTTGGCTTGGGGGTCACTCACCTGAGATGCAGACGAAGAGGGTGTGCAGCATGTCCTTGGTGCTGCTGTAGCGGGAGCGCAGCTCCGAGCAGTGGGCACCTGGGGTGGGATTGACCCCCATCCCTGGGCAGCTCCCAAGGGGCTGGGGGCTGCGCAGGGGGGAGGTGACCATGATGCCAGGGATGGAATGAGATATCCCTGTCCCAGCGGACGGGGATTTGCCATCTTGGCCCTGTTCCCTGCCTGCCACACAATCCCGCTGCCAATCAGTGCCCAGGTCATCCACTGAACTGGTGGTTCCCAGTCGCATAGTGCAGGTGGGTGGTGGTTGGGTGGCATTAGGAACCTTCAGAAGACTGAAGGGAGCAGGAGGGTCCACACTGGGTACAGCTGCCCCCCAAGCTGGGGGTGCATCTGGACTGCAGGGATCCTCATGTTCGGCTGTGCACAGACTCCTCTCCAGCAGGCAGAGCTCCTCTGCTGACAGCACCCGCAACAGGTCCCTGCGGTGAGGAGTTGGCATCAGCCCCACATCACGGCCCCACTGCTGCCTCACAGCCCCACCCATTGCCCCCCACTGCACACCTGATCTTCTTCAGGAGGTTGTAGAAGGGGCTGAAGACACGGGACATCTCCTCAGGGCTCCGCTCCAGGCTGAGGGGTCCCTCGGGGTAGATGAGGAGACCGCTGTGAGGGGAAAGAGCCCAACTCATGTTAGGGTTTGCCTGGGACCCCAACTCCCCATGGGGAGAAGGGGCTACTACAGGGCAGGGAACATACCCCCTTCTTCAGGGGCTGCACCCACCTGATAATGGCCAGGCGAGGGATGGTGAACATCAGCAGTGGTTCATAGCCATCAATCATCTCCTGGGTCAGGTAGCCCAGGCGCAGGGCTCTGGGGACACACAGACACCCTTAGAGAGGATCTGAGCCTAGGGATGCTGCCCATCCTTGGAGCTGGAGTCCCTGCATCACCCACCTGACACACAGTCAGTGTGAGTGAGCCCCTCACTCACCTCTCCACTGTCTCACAGAAGAGCACAATGATCTCCTGCTGCCTATAGATCTCATCAGGAGACTTCACTGCCACCAGCGAGGACACGTAGCTGGAGAGATGGGGAGACTGTGAGGCCCTTACAGTCCTGGCACAGCCCACCATGACCCCAGCACCCTAAGCCTGCCCCTTACCTCAGCTCAAACTCTGCAAATAGCCGGTCAAATTGGATGAGCACAGCCCGGACGGGCTCTGGGTAGGAGTTGGGCTGGCTCAGGCTTTGCTCCCGCAGCACTGTCCGGACCAGCTCCAGGCTGCACAGCAGATTCCTGGCCTGGGGACGCAGTTGTGCCCCATCTGACTCCTCCATCTCCAGGAAGGTCCCAGCCAGGAGACACTGCCAGGATAGGGACTGTCAGCAGCCAGCACCCAAGGCAATGCCTAACCCCAGGGTCAGCTCATGGTGGGGTGTCCATCGCCCCAGGCTCACCTCGGCAGCAAACAGCATGTGGTTCCCCAAGTTATCCACCAAGAGCTCCTCGGGGAACTTGACCAGGTAGTCACGGCTGTGCCGCTGTGTGGGGATGCACTCCTCCATGATCCGCTCCAGGACAGCCAGCAGGTGAGCCTGGGGAAGGCAGGGGTGTCACCCACGGCTTCCCGGGGGGACCAAGTCACACTGGGATCCGGGCTGTGCCCGTACCTGGCTGAGGTGGAGCTGGTTGAGGAGCACCAGGTACTGCTGCGGATCCAGTTCGGCATCCAGCCCGTTGATCTCGGCCACCACCCGTGTCACCCTCTCGTCGGCAAAGAAGAACTGGGAGAGCAGGCGTGGGTCGGAGCGCTGCGGGAACAGCAGAGGGGTGATGGTGGGAGCACCCCGCATCTCCAATGTGCTGCTTCAGCGGGTTCCCAAATCTCCCATTCCCACAGTTGTGGATGCATCGGACTCCACGGATCCAGAAACACCTATTCGGGCAGGTACCTGGGACCTCCCACGGCAGCTCTGGCTCCTCCCGGGGAGCGCCACCCTCCCCACCCACCCGTGCCTCAGTTTCCCCGGGGGCAGAGCAGGATGAACAAGCTCAGCCGCATCCCGGCAGCTTTGGCACCGATCCATGCGTGGCTGTAAACACCGGGAAAGTTCCTCCGGAGTCCCTCCGCTTCCTCCTCCCGCTCCACCACCAGGGACCCCCTCCGCACCCCCTGCGCCCGGGATCGCCGGAGCCCCTGGATCGCCCCGACGGGGGTCGTGCGGGGGTTCTGCCGGTCCCGGGCGCAGGGGGGGCGGTCCCGGTGCGACCCCCCCGGTCTCACCTTGGGTCGGCGGAGCCATCGGCGGAGGGCAGCGGGCAGCATGGCGCGTCCCGCAGCTCTGCCGCCGCCCGGCTCCCCGCGCCCGCCGCTCGCCGACGGGGCGGGTCGGTACCGGGCACCGCCCGGAGGGCGGATCGGAGCGGTGTCCGCCCAGTCCCGGCACCGGGACGACCCGTCCGCTCCTCGACGGACCGGTTCTCTGTGATGGGAAGGGTGAGGGTGCGTCTGCCGTGGGGCGGGATGGGTTTCACTGCCGGCTTTCCTCCCCGGTCTCGGTTCCTGTCTCAAATTCCCGACTGCATCCCCGGCTATCCTACCCCGGTTCGTCTCTCCCCGCAGCACAACCTTCCGGGGACAGGGACACTCGAGCGCTTCCCACAGCCCCCGAGCATTCCCGGAGTGATGGGGAACACCAAGAGAAGCACCCACAGGCATCTTTACTGTGCAGGGATGGGTTGCAGAGCGGGATAATGCAGTGGGAAGGGGGTAAAGTGGCCCCTCAGTGGGACAAAGAGGAACCAAGAACAGGTCCCGGGTGGTACTCGGGGTGTTGGGCACAGCAAACCACCCCGGCTGTGCCAAAGGACGTGTTTGCTCCAGATCTGGCACTGCTGGCCACAGGATGTGGGTGCCGATAATTCAGGTGGCTGAAAGCCTAATGGGGTGGATTCATGGGTAAAAAATCCGTGGAGGATGGTTGAACAAACACCGCGGCGGCACGTCCTCGGCTTCAGAAAGTCCCTGAGTCACGGCAGTGCCCGGGCTGTGCCGGCCAGGGGCAGGTGTGGGACTGGCCCCGGTGTTGGGGCTCCCTGTGTATTCCACAGACTCCGGCTCTGTTTTCAGCCATGTCCTGGTTCCCATGGCTGGGGATCCCTGTGCACACACTGAGACTGGAGCCCTGCTTGTCCCACAGGTCCCTGCAGATCTGGCCACCACAATAAAAGAAGGACATAAAGCAATTAGAGAGCGTTCAAAGAAGGCTGCAGAGTCTAGAGGGGAAGTCACATGAAAAGCTGCTGAAGTCCCTTGGTCTGTTCAGTCTGGAGAAGAAGAGACTGAGGAGAGACCTCAATATGGGCTGCAGCTTCCTCAGGAGGAGCAGGCGAGGGCAGATCCAATCTCTGCTCTCGGTAGTAGCAACAGGACCTGAGGGAATGGCTGGAGCTGTGTCGGGGAAGTTTAGGTTGGTTATTAGGAAAAGGTTCTTCACCCAAAGTGTGGTCAGACACTGAACAAGCTCGCCGGGTAAGTGCTCATGGCCCCAAGGCTGCCAGAGCTTCAGGAATATTTGGACAATGCTCTCAGGCACAGGGTGGGATTCAGAATATTTGGACAATGTTCTCAGGCACAGGGTGGGATTCTTGGGGTTGTCCTGTGCGGGGCCAGGAATCACAGAATCATAGAATAGTTTGGATCTGACCTTAAAGATCATCTCGTTTCATGCCATGCACAGGGACACCTTCCACTAGACCAGGTCGCTCCAAACCCCGTCCTACCTGCCCTTGAACACCTCCAGGGATCCAGGGGCAGCTGCAGCTTCTCTGCGCACCCCGCGCCAGGGCCTCCCCACCCTCACAGGGAAGACTTGTTTCCTAATATCTAATCTAATCCTGCTCTCTTCCAGTGAACCGAAGGAGCCGCACTCCGATGATCCAGCTGGGGATACGATCGCGATGTACCCCCGGTCACGACTGAGGCACCGGCGCCTTTCGGACCGGCGGCAGCCTCGGCGAGCGGCGGCGGATTCGAACTCGCGGCGCTGCCGCTACTCCTCCTGTCCGCCAGGGGGCGCAGCGCTGCCCTCTCGCAAGATGGCGGCGGCGGCTTCTCCTCCCCGAGCGTTTCCCCCCTCCCTCCCTCCCTCCTTCCCGCGGGCAGGGGCCGGACGGGCCGCGCCGCCATATTGGCTGTTGTCCTGGCTGCGGCGGGCTCGCCATGACTCGCCGGCGGAACAAGGCGGCAACGGCGGCAACGGCGGCGGCGGCAGCGGCGGCGGCGGCAGGTGGCTCCGGGCCTCGCCGTGACAGGGTGGCGGGTCCCGACATCGGGCCTCCCCCGCCGCCACCACCACCGGAACCGCCCGCCCCGCCTGAGGTGGCGGCGGCGGCGGCGGGCAGCGGCGGCGAGTCGGGCAGAGGCAGCGCGCAGGTACCGGGGTAGCGCTGCGGCGGGCGTGGGGCTGGCTCCGAGGGGTCTCAGCTTGGGCGGGGATGCGGCCCTGCCCCTCGCAGCCCACCCCACCCGGGCCCTGCCCCATCCCCGCCCCGACCCCCGACTCGGAGCATCCCTGCGGATGGGGCTCGGAGCGCTCCCGCAGCGCCCCGCGGGAGGGCACAGCCCTGCCACAGCCCTGCCACAGCTCTGTCACTGGGCGATGGCAGGTGGCTCCAGCATCCTCATTCAGCGCCCTTCTCCCTGCTGGACACACCTGGCTGCCGCCACCTGCTCCGGGTTGTGGGCAGGGAGGCGGGGGTGGGCGCCGGGTGCGGATGTGCTGGGTGGATCGGGGACAGCCGTGGTGTCACCAGCCGTGGTGTCACCCGCTGTAGTGGCTGTGTCAGCTGGGACACGGGGTGGCCTGGTTGCGCCCCCCTCGCCGTGGGTGGGCAGGGGGGCTGTGCCCCCACTCTGCTCTCCTTGGCCTCTGACCTTTGCTTCACCTTGAGCCTGCAGACGCCATCTGTTTGGCAGCAGCAGTTCAATGCACGGCTCATTGTGGCAGGGCCCCGCTGTGCCGGCAGACAATGGGGGCCCCCTCGCCCGCGCCACGCCGGGCTCGTCACGGCTGTCAGGGCTCCACCGAGCCTGGGGGATGCAGCCCAGCTCCTGCAGGGAAGCCCCAACCTGGCTGTGCCTGTTCGGGGAGAGCGTGAAGCAGCACAGGGGGCTGCACCCCACCCTGGCGCATCAGCACCGCTGGCTGTGCAGAACAAAGAGGCGGGAGAGAGGGCTTGGGGCTCTTGGGTGACATAGTGGGGGTGCCTTTGATGGGTGAGGAGGGAGAGCTGAGGCTGCCAGACCCACCCTTCATATCCCTGTGTGGATTTTCTGTGGGTCTTGCTCAGTCTCCTCAGTCTCGCTGTACCAGAGGGGATGGTGGGAGTTGCTGATGGCTTCCCAGCCTTGCTTGGTGACAAGGCTGACTCTTTGGCACGCTGTGATCTTCCCAGAAGTCCAAACACTCCCAAGCTGGTACATGGCAGGTTGGCAGCAGCTGGTCAGCCTGAGGCCTCTCTGCTTCTGTGGGAGAAGGTGCAATGTCACATGTAGCCTGCAAGAATTTCCTTGGTTTGGTGTCAGCGTCCTGAGGTCTCCTTCACTGCCTCATCTGCCCCACATCTGCGCCAGATCACACCTGTGTGACTCACAGTCTGTGTGTCCTTCCTCAGGTGCTGCCCACCGCCAACCAGTCCGTGCAGACGTGCTGCCTGCTCTGTCACCGGGAGCGCAAGGACTGGGGAGGGCCATCCCACAATGGGCTGGTTTCCCCGGGCGAGAGGCTGCCACCAGACTTTGTGCCAACGCTCGTGCAGAACCTCCTGGGAGAAATGCCACTGTGGATCTGCCAGAGCTGCCGGAAGAGCGTGGAGGAGGAAGAGCGACGGGCGGTGCAGGAGCAGGCCCTGGCGGTACGCTGTTACAGAGCTGGGGTTTGACAGCCAGGGCTGTAGCTGTGGGAATGTGGCACTGACCACCCTGTGGCACTGACTAGGTGTGCCAGTCCCATCCTCACTCTGAGCTGAGTGTCCCAGACATCCCAGCATTCACTTTCCTGCCCAGGGCTGCCTCTGGCTCACCAGGGACAGGCCCTGTTGGGGCAGTGTGTGGTGCTGTGGAGGCTCATCCAGCAGCCTGCCATGGCTTGGAGCTGCCAGGCTGGCAAGGCTGACAGTGCCACTGCTTTCCTGCCAGCCCCGCTCTGCTGTGCGTTGTGCCATGTCCCCCGGCCCCAGGGCTGTTCCCTTCATGACGCAGAGAGAGGCAGTGGCTGCCAGGGCAAGTGCCTGCCTGTGCGTGGGGCTTGGGTAGAGGAGCTGCTTCCTGCCTGGCTTTATTTAACCCTGCCCTGGTGTGAGTGGGACCAGCACGGCCATGTGGCCCTTGGCATGGCCCACCCTCTCTGAGCCAGTCTGTGTTGGTGTTCGATGGAGGAGGCATTTGTCACTCCCAGGACAGTGACAGAAGTTGTTCACGTGAACTAAGCCCTTGCTGCAGTGGAGGGAATCTTAGTGCTGACACCCTGGGGCATCCCCTCAGACACTTCATTCTGTGTTTCCTTTGATAGGTCTCGTTATCACACACATCCTGCAAGTCACAGTCTTGTGGAGGTGGCTTACACTCCTCTTCCTCCTCCTCCTCGTCTTCTTCCTCCTCGTGCCACGGGAACTCAGGGGACTGGGACCCCAGCTCGTTTTTGTCTGCTCACAAGCTCTCAGGCCTCTGGAACTCGCAGCACACCAATGGGACCGCGCAGGGCAGCCCCCTTGGGACCCCTCCAGCTGCACTAGGTGAGTTGAAGCTGGCTGTGGGGTTGAGCAGAGCTTTCTGCCCTATTCTTGGCTTAGGTGGTTTCCTCGTGGGGAAGGGTGGGCAGGCTGGGCCTCTGAATCTCAGTACCAGCAGCATATTGGGCCCCTTTGAAAAAGGCAGATGGTGCTGGGATTCAGCCCCAGCTCCACTTCCCTTCCAGGCGACAAGCTCCCCAGCCTTGCTCTGTTTCCGGAGTGCGCCAGCCAGGTGTCGGCCATGGCACCGGGGCTGAAGGCCTGTCCCTACAGCCACACGGCCTCTGCCACCTCCAGCAATGCCACACCGGGCTCGCCTCTGCCTACCTCACTCGATTTCTGCAAGACGCTGCCGAAGCAGTTCAAAAGCTTGTGCCGGAGGGCCACCCCACCAGGTACGTGCTCAGGGACAGCACCAGCCACAACCTCCTGGCCTGCTGTTCCAGAGCCTTTCCCCTTGCCCCAGTTCTCAGTGGGGCAGGGATGGATCCTGGGGGGGAGGCACGCTGACTCCAAGGCCCTATGTGAGCTGGGATGGCTTCTATCCCAAGCACTCTGATGTCTCGGAAGAGAAACAGCTTGTGCAAAGGTGGTGGGTGGCTCTGAGCATGGCCTTGGTTCGTGCAACACAGTCAGTGTCTGACTCTCTGCTCCTGCCTCCCTGCAGGTGAGGCCTTCCACTCCTCAGAGCATCATCAGCACTCCGACCTCACTGCTCCTCCCAACAGTCCCACCGGCCTCCCCTCCCAGCCACCTGCGCTGATCCCCTCTAAGCAGACACCTCCCCATCCGGGGCCCTTCAGCTCCCCCCCACACATCCCGCTGGGCACCTCCTCGCAGGCTGCTCTCTTCCCTGCTCCCAGCGCGCAGGCGGCGGCCAAGCCGGTGTCCGAGTCCCCTCCGGCCACTGCAGCCTCACACAGCCCAGGGCCTTGCAAGAGCCCTCACTTGCCCCCTGCCAATGTGCCGCTGCTGAAGATGCCGCCGCCGCTGTCGGGCTGTGCTCATCCCTGCAATGGGCACTGCAGCACTTCACTCATCCCTCCTCCTGCGTCCCACCAACTGCCCAGCACGAACAGGTGAGTAGAGGAGTCCTGCCTGCTTCCAGCCTCTCCTTACAGGGCCACGTGTCTTTTCTCCCATCCCTTCCCATGGATGCACTTTTCCCTGTGGAGGGACTAACCACCCTGGCATGGTGGTGCAGGAAGCTGCTGTCTTTGTGGGCCAGTTCCACTGCTGCAGACCAAAGGTCAAGCTCTTTCTCTCCCAACATGTGTTCGTCTTGTGGTTGTCCTTTGGTTCTGTGGTGCAGAAGAGGCCGTGCTTCTACTCCAGCTAAAAGACCCAAAGGAACACCCTGGTCAACCTGGTGTTGGCCAGCAGGACCTGTGTCAGTGAGACCTGTCAGGCAGCTGTGGCACTGAGCAAAAGTCCTTGAGAAGATGAAGCCTGTGAACTTGTTCTGCTCACCTGTTCCTCCTGTCCTGTCTGGGCTGCCTGTGCCCTGGAAGAGAGCACATTGGCTCCTGTCTGCTAATTAGCTCTCTCTGTGGAGAGCCAGTTGTGTCCTGAGCTGGATCTTGAGGAATGATGCTGTGGGCTGTGCCCTAGCCTCACTGTCTCTGAGCTGGGTAGCCTGTGCCCTTGTGAGCTGGGCCTGCCTCACATGGGGATATCTGGCAGCTGCACAGTCCCATGTTCCTCACCTGTGCTACCTGCCACCCCCAGTGAGTACTGTGCCCTGCCCTGCTCCCAGCCCAGGGCTGGTTCACTGGGGCTCTGCTGCACCAGCCTCCTGCTGGTCAGAGGCCCTAAGGGCTGGGAGTGACAAATTGCTGCTGCCGTGGGCTCCTTGGGCATCTTCCCCAGAAGAGGAGAATGCAGGGGAGGGGGTTTGTCCTGCAAATCCTTCTGCTTGGGCATGAGCTTCCCCAGGAGGTCTGTTCCTACCTGCATGACATGGGGCAATTTTTGAGATCCTCTGCTGCCTGCTCACCTCTCACCCTTCTTCTCAGGGACCCATCTTGCAAAGGGCACAAATTCCCAAACGGTACCAGCTGCCACCCGCCGCAGCCCTGTGAGGCAGACGAGGGACTCGGGGAGGATGAGGACAGCAGCTCAGAGCGCAGTTCCTGCACCTCCTCCTCCACCAACCAGAAAGATGGGAAGTTCTGTGACTGCTGCTACTGTGAGTTCTTCGGCCACAACGCGGTGAGTGAGGGGCTGGCCTGCAGCCCCCCCTGGTCCTTGCTGTGTGGGGAGTCATAACTCAGTCGCTGTGCCCAGAGTGCAGAGGTGGGCAGGTCTGGCCATGGCTGTTTCCTGCAGGCATGTACATCCCCCACTTCCTTTCTACCCTGCCTGCTGGTCCCTTGCTCCCAACTCGCAGCCACCTGCCCAGCCCCGGGGCTCGGAGCAGCCGGCCAAGCCCTGTGGCTTCACAGGGGAAGAGCTCAGTAGGGCTGTGCTGACTTGTCTTGCTGAGACTGCAAAGAAGGGAGTGGCTGGAAGGTCATGGGGGGCTGTTGGGGGAGCCAGGGCTGCCTTCCCCTCATGCTGGCTGGTGCCTGGCTAACAGCACTTACCTTCCACAGCCCCCGGCCGCTCCCACGAGCCGCAATTACGCTGAGATACGAGAGAAGTTACGTTCTCGCCTCACCAAGAGAAAGGAGGAGCTGCCACAGAAATTAGGGCACAACAGCAGCTCAGGAGAGCCCGCTGTGGACCACCGCAACGTGGACGAGCTGCTGGACTACATCAACAGCACAGAGCCCAAGCCCTTGAACAGTGCCAAGGCAGCCAAGCGGGCACGGCACAAGCAGAAGAAGAAGGTGAGGCTGGGCAAGCACTGGAGCTGCAGGAGGAGGGCTGGGCAGGGCTGTGCTGCAGGCAGGGATTTTCCTTCTTTCCCTTGCATCCATTTGGATTCTTGAATTCTGTGTCACTCTTGCCCAAGGTGGCAGCAATGCCTGGTCCCATGTAGGACTCACACTGCCTCTGTTCCTGCAGAGGGTGGCTCACCCCTCCTGGGTGCCTTGGGCTGCACTGTCCAGTCTGCTCTATGCCACATTCTGAGACCATTCATCTCTGGTAGGGAGAGGTGGTGCCATGGTGGCTCTTGCTGGTGCCTGATGCCCAGAGCAGTGTCAGATGTGCAGTGTCCAGCTGTTGCAGTGCCCATGGGGGACGTGTGACAGGGGCTGTGAAGATGTAGCGTGGCTGTGATAACTGAGCCTTTGGGTTTACTGTCAGGCAAAGCTGGAGCTAAGCTCCGTGTCCTGCACCCTGGTTCAGTGGCCCAGCCCACATGGTCCTCATGGCACCTGTGTTGCAGGAGAAGGAGAAGGCCCAGCTGGAGGCAGAGGCCCAGAAGCGGGCAGAACGTGCCCCTGCAGCCAGCCAGGCCAGGGAACAGGCTGAGGAGAAGCTGCTGGAGTGGCCAGAGCTGGAGCTGGAGCGGGTGAACAGCTTCCTCAGCAGCCGGCTGCAGGAGATCAAGAACACCATCAAAGACTCCATCCGGGCCAGTTTCAGTGTCTACGACCTCAACCTGGATGTCAATGACTTCCCCAAGAAGGCAGCTGTCCTGGAGGAGAAGAACCTGCTCTCCAACCTCAACGGATCTTCTGACCTGCAGGACATCGACCTGGCACTGGCCCCGCTCAGCCTGGGCCCTGCCAAGAGCCACACGCTGCTGCGGGGTGAACTGGGCCCCCGATGGGGCGAGGGGCCCGGGGAGCCCCCGCCAGCCCCACCGGCTGAGAACGGCATGGTGAAACGCCTCAGCGCCGTGCCCAGCCTGTCCCGCATGATCTGGGTGCAGTCCAAGGCTGCAGACTCCACTGCAGATGGCAATGGGCTGAGCCCGGAGCCCACGGAGGGACCACAGCCCAAGGGGCCGGAGCCGCCAGAGTCACTGCCCGCAGGGAGCCGGCAGCGGAAGAACAAGCGGCAGAACGGGCAGGCAAAGAAAGGAGAGGGCAGCACGCCTGTACCCAGCAGCCAGACCCGGCTGGACAGCCCTGGTGTGAAGGGGCAGGTGCTGGGAACCAAGCACCCTTCCAAGGCCAGTGCCCCAGAGCCACAGCGGGCGGGCGGCTGTGCTGAGCCCGGGGAGAGCGGCAAGGGGCAGCCCTGGGGCTGCAACAGCGCTGCCAGGGTGGAGAAGGAGAGAACCAGCGAGTGGAAAGGCCGGAGGGGAGAGGGTAAAACAGAGCTGCCAGAGCTGGCACCGCAGCAGCCACCTGCCCTGACCACCCACCTTGCCCTTGGGGGCTCCCCCCAGCCCAAGGGCAAGAGCAGGAAGAGCCGAAACAAGGTGGAGAAATCCACTACCTCGATCGGTGAGTGCTGGCAGCACAGCTCTGCACCACCATCCTCGGGATGGCCCCTTGCCCAGCTGGCAGTCCCTCCCTGCCCCGCAGTGCTGACCCTCTGCTCTGCTTTCCCAGATGATGTGTTCCTGCCCAAGGACCTGGACGGGGCAGAGATGGACGAAACTGACAGAGAAGTGGAGTATTTCAAAAGGTGAGGGGGAAACCCTGCAGGGCTCAGCTCTGCCAGCAGGGCTGGAGGCATGAAGGGGCTGGGAGCTGACTGGGGCTGGGGTCACGGAGGGGGCTGGGGGCTGACCGGGGCTGTCCTCTCCCTGTCAGGTTCTGCCTGGACTCGGCCAAGCAGACGCGGCAGAAGGTGGCCGTGAACTGGACCAACTTCACCCTGAAGAAAACCACTTCCAGTGCAGCCCAGTGAGGTGCGGAGGGGCCACCCCCACCCACTCACGGCCGCTTGCCTCTCCTCACTGTGCCCCCCGCCTCACCTTGGTGGGGTACCCTCCTTCGCGGGGGGCCCCGGTGCTCTCCTGCCCCGCGGGGACCCCCGGGGCTCCCTCCATCCTCCTGCCCCTCCCCGCGGGGTGATCCCGGCCGTCCCGTCCCCCTCTCCGCGGGCACGCGGCCCCCCGTGCCGCGGGGAAGGACCGTGCTGGACCCAATAAAGAACTTTGTAATTTTTTATTTTATTTAAACCCCGGTGTCTGCTGCTTTCTGCCGCGCCGGGGAAGTTAGGGGGCAGGAGAGGGAGGGAAAATGTAGAACGCCTTCTGCGCAAGTTTGGCCGCCGCGGGGACCCGTCGTGCCGACTCGCATCTCCCGGCCTGTGGCGCGCTCTGCGCGTTGCTAGGCGATGGCGCTGTGTGGTGTGACGTCACTTCCGATCCCGCTTCCGGGAAGGAGCCATGGAGGCTGTGGCGGAGCGGAAGGTGAGAGCGGGCCCGGCCCCCGGTACCACCCGCTCTGCGCTCCCGGTGCCGCCCCGGGCTCCCCTCACCGCTTGTCTCCCCACAGAGGCAGCGCGAGGAGCCGGCGGACACGTCCGACCTGTCCGGAGAGGATGATGACGACTACGTGCCCTACGTGCCCGTGAAGCAGCGCAAGCAGCAGATGGTAATGGGGGGAACGGGGGCTGCCCGGGGAGGGCTCCGAGCGGCCCTCCCGCCGCGAGGCCGCTCACTCCGCCTCGATCCGCGTCCTTCCAGCTGCAGAAGCTGCTGCAGATGCGGCGGAAGGTGGTGTCGGAGGAGGAGCAGCGGGACAGCGGGAGCGAGCAGCGCGGGGACGAGGATGACATCCCGCTGGGGCCACAGTCCAACATCAGTCTGCTGGACCAGCATCAGCACCTCAAAGAGAAGGCGGAAGGTAAGGGAGGAGCTGGTGGCGGCCCTGGGTGGCTTTCAGGGGACAGCAAACCCCTTCATTGTTTCTTGGCTTCCCCCAGCTCGGAAGGAATCAGCCAAGGAGAAGCAGCTGAAGGAGGAGGAGAAGATCCTGGAGAGTGTGGCAGAGGGCCGAGGTGAGTGGGATCTCTGTATCTCAGGTCTGTTTCCAGAGCTCCCAGGGCAGCAGGAGAGCTGTTCCCTGCCTTGGGAGTGCTCATTCTCAGGGGTGGGACCAGAGGTGACAATGGGTTCCCACAGCTGGCACTGCCTTGTTTAGCTGAGACATGGCTGTGACAGGGCTTTGGGCACAGCAGCACTTGGTGTTCCTGTGCCAGAGGGGCTGTCAGGGCTGCTGCTTCTCTTCTTCTGTCTCCAGACATGATCTCCCAATCTGTGTGCCCAGGTAGCTCCCAGCTGGGGAGTTTCCTCTGACTGCTCATCTTTGTTCCTGCAGCTCTGATGTCAGTGAAGGAGATGGCCAAGGGCATCACCTATGATGACCCAATCAAAACCAGGTAAGTTTCACAGCACAGCTCAGAAGTTGTCCTTCTGAAAACATCACTTCATTGTGGCTAAAGAGAACTAAAAGCCACAGAGTGTTGCTGGAGCAGCACAGCTCTGCAGCTTCTTGCCAGAGTGACTGGCTTTGTGTCATTATCTGTAAAACCAAACGCTGTTGAGTCACATTGGATGCTGTTTTGTATACTGTAAGGCTTGATAAAGGACATAAATGTTAAACTAGAAAGCCTGAGGGTTGGTCTTCAGGTCTGTGAGGTCACTAAGCCAGAAGGTCTGGAGGAGCCTTGGAGCCAGTGCTGCTTGAGGCAGCATTGTCAAGGTGGGGATTGATCAAAGGTTGCACTCAATGATCTCAGAGTTTTTTTCCAACTTTAGTTATTCTGAGGCAGCATCAGGGACGTGATTGAGGTGTGTCCAGACGTTTTTGGCATGTTCCATCCATCATCCATAGGCTGTTCTCAGCTGTCAGCTTAGCACTTTTCACTGAGATTTTGGGGAAGGGTTTAATGCATGGAATTGGCTCAGATCTGCTCCTACCCTCACTCCATGGAGCCCCTTGGGGTTTCCTGGTTTTATCTGGGGGGATATTGGAACCTAACAGGGAGTTCCCCTGAATTCCTCCGTGGGAGCTGCTGGTTCTGGAGCCTCATTCTGCACCATGACCTTGCTTTGTTGCTTTCACAGCTGGAGAGCCCCTCGCTACATCCTGGGCATGTCGGAGGCACGGCACGACCGTGTACGCAAGAAATACCACATCCTGGTGGAGGGGGAGGGCATCCCACCCCCCATCAAGAGCTTCAAGGAGATGAAGTTCCCAGCAGGTAGGCCAGGAGAGGAGACTGGAAAGGATCCCACTTTTTTTCTGGCTGTTGTCCTGAGGGGTGTTTGTCACTGGTGGAACACTGCTGCTGGGACCTGAGTAGGAAAAGAGAGGAAATAGTTCAGGTCATGAACACGTGTTGTCCCTTGTTCTCTGACAGCTATCCTGAGAGGCCTGAAGAAAAAAGGAATCCAGCAGCCAACACCCATACAGATTCAGGGCATCCCCACAATGTGAGTGCTCTGTCCCCATCCTAGAGGACAGCCTGGTTGCTCCCAGAGCCCACTCAGGGGTGCAGACCGGGCTCCCTTCCCTGGTGATAGATGCACCCTGTCACCTTGCTCAGCGCTGGAGGTTTGAGCTGTTCCATGATGTGCCTCCTCTCCATCTTTCCTGTTTCTCTGGCAGACTCTCAGGAAGGGATATGATTGGCATTGCATTCACTGGCTCTGGGAAGACCTTAGTGTTCACCCTCCCGGTGATCATGTTCTGCCTGGAGCAGGAGAAGAGGCTGCCGTTCTCTAAGCGAGAGGGACCCTATGGACTCATCATCTGTCCCTCGGTGAGTGCAGGGAGGAGGCTGTGGTTGACTTGCAGTGGCAATCCTAAATTCTGCCTGTGCAGAGGTGTAGGAATGAGCTGGTTTTGTCTCTGTAGCGGGAGCTGGCCCGGCAGACCCACGGCATCCTGGAGTACTACTGTCGTCTGCTGCAGGAGGATGGGCTGCCCCCGCTGCGCTGCGCCCTCTGCATCGGGGGCATGTCTGTCAAGGAGCAGATGGAGACCATCAAACAGTAAGACCACCTGGGGGAGTCCATGGGGCTGGAGCTCCTCTGTTTTCTGGTATGGGGCTAAAGAGGTGCACTCTGGTTTCAGGACAGTGTAGGGGTGAAAGTGGTGTGCCAGGGAGATGTCCTGCATGGGTCAGGAATGCCAAGGGCCTGACTGCAGCCTCCTCTCACCCCACAGTGGGGTACACATGATGGTGGCAACCCCTGGGCGCCTGATGGACCTGCTGCAGAAGAAGATGGTGAGCCTGGACATCTGCCGGTACCTGGCTTTGGATGAGGCTGATAGGATGATTGATATGGGCTTTGAGGGGGACATCCGTACCATCTTCTCCTACTTCAAGGTACTGAACTGCCACAATAGGAGCACCCTGAAGCTCAATTCTTGCATATGCCAGGTTGGGTGAGTGCTAGAGACTTCTTCCCTGTGCAGGGCCAGCGGCAAACCCTCCTCTTCAGTGCCACAATGCCCAAGAAGATCCAGAACTTTGCCAAGAGTGCCCTGGTGAAGCCCATCACCATTAACGTTGGGCGAGCAGGTGCTGCCAGTCTGGATGTTGTGCAGGTGAGGTGTTGGGATGCTCCCTTGTACCTCTGTGGGAGGCCAGAAACATTTGTGAGGACACTTAATTCCTTCCTCTGCCAGGGAGCTGGGGTTCATGGCCCTCCTTCCCGGCTGGCTAAGGGAATACCAAGCAGTGGCAGTTCCTCTGCTGCCTGACCCATGTGTCTGCTTGTTCCTAGGAGGTGGAGTATGTGAAAGAGGAGGCCAAGATGGTGTACCTGCTGGAGTGCCTGCAGAAGACTCCTCCACCTGTGAGCATGCTGGGGACAATGTGGTCATGCTGGGGCATGGGGGGAGTTGGCAGGGGGGACCCCAGTGTGGGAGTGCAGAGTGGGCATGTGACTGAGCCATGCTTCACATGTGTGCAGGTTCTGGAACCAGCAGTGCTGTGTGCTCTTCAGAAAGAGGGAGTGGGCTTCCCCAGGGTTGGTGCCAGCAGTGCCATCCTGTAGAAAGGGTTCTGATATACCTGTGCTGCCCCAGGTGCTGATCTTCGCAGAGAAGAAGGCAGATGTCGATGCAATCCACGAGTACCTGCTGCTGAAGGGTGTGGAAGCTGTGGCTATCCATGGAGGGAAAGGTCAGTGAGGGTCTCAGAGAAGCCTGGGCTCCTGGTGTGACCCTATTCCTGCCAGGAACGTTTGTGGCCATGGAAGGTGCCAGCGTGGAGCAGTTGTTGGTGTGAGGAAGGGCTGTGGCAGTGTCAGGAGTGAGCTCCACATAGCAGGCATAAACACAGTGCAGATCCCTATGGGATGTTGAGGCTTCTCTGCTCCCTCATTGGGAGAAAGGCTGCCTGGAGAAGTGATGATTGACTCTGAGGCCATAGTGTTTGCTGCAGTAGGTAGGGCTGGGAGCTCTGCCCTCGCTGATCTTTGCTGGGCCTTTGCAGATCAGGAAGAAAGGACAAAAGCCATTGAAGCCTTCCGAGATGGGAAGAAGGATGTCCTGGTTGCCACTGATGTTGCTTCCAAGGGCCTGGACTTCCCAGCCATCCAGCATGTCATCAACTACGACATGCCAGAGGAGATTGAGAACTATGGTAGGCACTGGGCCTTGTGGGAGGGGTCTAGAGTCCAGCAAGGCTCTGTGTCTCTCTGCAGTGTCTTGGGGCAGGGATGGTCTGTCACACTGTGCTCACCTGGGGCTGATCCTGTCTGTCCCTGTCTCCACAGTTCACCGTATCGGGCGTACAGGCCGTTCAGGCAACACCGGCATTGCCACCACCTTCATCAACAAGGCCTGTGGTGAGGAATGGCACGGGGCTGGGGGCTGGAGGAGACAGCTGGGCAGTGGCCAGGGGGTGTTCTGAGCAAGCAGGATGGCTTTGCCTGACCCATGTCTCTGCCCGCAGACGAGTCAGTGCTGATGGACCTGAAGGCTCTGCTCTTGGAGGCGAAGCAGAAGGTGCCACCTGTGCTCCAGGTGCTCCACTGTGGGGATGAGACCATGCTGGACATCGGAGGTGAGAGCCCCCAGGCTGACACAGGGACCCCTGTGGGGCTGCTGCAAAACCTGGGCTCCAGATGGGACCCTCCACTCCAAGTGCCACAGCACTGGAGAAACACTGGTGGAGCCCCTTTGCTCTGGGGTGGGGACTGCTGTACTGGCGTGGCACTGTGCTGTCCTGGCCTTGACACATCCCTCCCGTTGCAGGTGAGCGGGGCTGTGCCTTCTGTGGTGGCCTGGGCCATCGCATCACCGACTGCCCCAAGCTGGAGGCGATGCAGACCAAGCAAGTCAGCAACATCGGCCGCAAGGACTACTTGGCCCACAGCTCTATGGACTTCTAGCCTGGAGTGCTGCCCCTGGATGGGCCTGGCTTCCCTTTAACCCTGGCGGCCTGTCTTGCACTGCTGTGACCTCTTTTCCAGAATTTTGGTCACTGGGACTTTTGAGAGCTTGACCTGACAAAGCTCCTGCCCCGGAAGGAAATGTGTGTGGAGCTGTGCTGCAGCAGCCCGTTACATCAGCAGTGTGTTGGGCAAGCAGGTGCCTCAGGGCAAGAGAAAGCCCCAGGTGGGGTGACTGGTCTGGCCAGCTGCCTGCTGCCCCTGCCAGCCCCCTGCAGTGCTGAGGGCAGGATCTTTCTCCTCACCAATCCACACCAATCCCCCCAGTTTCACTGGGTCCATTTCCCTCACCTGGATTTGTGCATTTCCTATGGGTGGCTGTTCCCAGGCTGTTCCTGTCTCCCCAAACACGCTGGGATGATGCAGCCAGCGTGAGGTGGAGCATGCTGTGCTCATGTCAGGCATTCCCCGAGGTGCTTCCTGTGCTCTGCCCCCGCGTTCTGCCCCACTGCCCAGCTCTGAGGGGGAGGGCAGGTGCAAGGACACCTCCTATGGCCCAGCCTCTGCCCCCCATCCCACACCCCAAAAAGGGGAAGTCTCTCTGAGAAGGAAGTCTGCCCCATGCCTTTCCTTCGACTGCAGCAGTCACATTTTCTCTGCTGCGGGTAGCCCAAGTCCCTGATCCTTGTGCTGGCTGCCAGGGTGAACTGGGCCCATGGAGAGACCAGTGAAGGATGGGATCCTCTATGTGCAGCACACCAAATTTGGAAAGGTAAAGGGTGGATTTGGGGTTGGTAGAGAGTTTTACCCTGATTTGTCATGACGCCAGGCCTGGGGCTGGGCCCTCAGCAGCCTGGGAAGGGGCAACTGGAGCCAGATCCATTGGAGCTGCCCTTGGGGGAGCCCTGGGCTCAGCAACGCCATAAGTGGGGCTTTCCCTTGTGGCTGAGGGGACTCATCTGTGTGGGCACCCACTCTGGCTTGCTCATGTGTTGGGTCCTTTTTGCTTGGTCACCGCGTGAGTCGCAGTGGAAGAATAAACTTGAGCGTTAACATGGCGCAGCTCCAGCATGTCTATGTGTGTGTGTGGGGGGAGCAGGGCCCTGGGGCAGCACGTGGGACGTGTCCCTGTGCCCTCCATCGGCCTGGCCCTGGGGTGCCAGCACCATCCGGTGACACCCTCATGGCTTGGGCTGCTCCTCTGTGCCCTTGGAGGGGGCACTGAGTGCCGCAGCCCTCGGGGCAGGGTATGGGTGACATGGTGAGGGTACCCAGGGTCAGGCCAGCTCCAGAGAGCTGTCAGATGTTGGTGAAGTAGGTCCTGCTGGCACACTAGTCACACCATGGCAGGGTGGCCATGTCCTGTGGGGGTCTCAGTGGATGTGTGGGGCTGCAATCACACTCTGACCTCCCTGAAGAACAAGAACCAAGCCCTAAAAGTACAGCAGGCAGCCCTGTGTGTGAGGAGCTGGTGCCCTGCCACAGAGGAGGCAGGTGCGCTGGGGGCGGTGGGTATTTTGGGTGCTTGGCTGCGTCTGGTTCCTGCAGGGCGGAGGCTCTGCTGCACTTTTGAGGTCCATGGTGGCACGCGCCCCCGCTATCCCATGACAGACTGGGAAGGTGCTGGTGCTGCAGAGGCTCCCCTGGGAGGAAGCGGGCTGCTCAGCAGATGTGAGCATCTACCAGCAGGAGCCTCAGCAGCTCAAAATGGCTTTAATTTGCATCAGGGTCTGTCCTGAGAACAGTTTGAGAGCTCAGCTGCAGGTCGGCAGGCCAGTACTTGCAGCAGGGAACAAAGAGCAGGACCTGGTGCTCAAGGAGCCAGGAGTGAGTGTGACTCACCCAGTGAGCCTTGCCAAGCCTGCTCGGGGCAAGGCCCCCCTCAGCCCAGCTTTGGGCCTGCCCTGCCCCACAGTTCAGGGGTCTGTGCTGGCTCCTGTTCTCTGTGCCCTCCAACAGCATCTGGGGGTTGGAGGCTGGGACTCCTCTATGCCCCTCATGTCCTGTATGTGCTCTTCCCGAGCACTGCTGGCCCTGTGTGGAGGGCAGTGCTGCCAGATGGAGCTGCCAGCTCTTCGCTGACCCTTTTCTCCCCTGCCTTTGCCCTTTCCATGCATTAGAGGTCCTGGAGGAAGATGCGAGCCCAGCTGTTTGCCGCCAGCCCATCCGGCGTGGCCCGCATGGAGAAGTTTGATGTGCGGGATGATGGCACGATCCCAGAGAAGATGTCCCTGCAGCGGTGTGCCCGCCGGGTGATCCGCCTCTCTGACTGTGTCTCTGTGGGCCCAGCAGGCACAGAGAGCTGTCCCAAAGCCACTGCTGCCTTCTACCTCACCACCACAGAGAAGAGCTATGTGCTGGCAGCCGAGCAGCGCGATGAATGGATCACCCAGCTCTGCCAGCTGGCCTTCCAGGTACCAAGTGGTCTGACAGTGCTGACAGCCCTACTTGGGTGAGCTGGGAAGCTCCAGGGCAGGCAGGGGATTTGTGCTCCCCACCCCCGTCCCAGATCATACATCCCTTTGTTTCAGGGTGCAAAAGAGACAGTGCCGAGTAGTGCCAGGACCCAGCCCAGCCTCGCTGTCCCCATGGAGGAGAACTCCCTCTACTCGTCCTGGCAGGACTGTATGTGCAGGGGTGGTGAATAGGGCTGGGGTGGCCTGCAGCTCAGTGCTGCAGTGCTGACCCCTGGCTTGTTTGGCTCCCGCAGTGACTGAATTCTTGGTGCTGGTGGTCCAGACAGATGCAGCCACCCGCTGTGGGCTGCACGGGCACTACCTGCTCTCAGCCCTTCCCCAGAGCCTGACGCTGAAGGACCCCCAGTCCCGCCAGCCCCTGCTCACCTGGCCCTATGCCTTCCTTCGCAAGTTTGGCCAGGATCAGGTGAGTCCCCCCACTTCCTTCTTGGGGCTGTTGCTTGCCCAGGGTGGGCAGCAGCTCCTCACCCTTCCCTCTGACCTTGCAGGCTGTCTTCTCCTTTGAGGCTGGCCGCCGCAGTGACTCCGGCGAGGGCACCTTCACCTTCAGCACATCACGGGCCCCTGAGCTCTGCCGGGCTGTGGCTGCTGCCATTGCCTCCCAGCAGCAGGGCAAGGACGCCGCAGACCCCTTCTGTGTCTCAGACCCCCAGCTCTTTGCACAGGGCTTGGAGCCCCAGCCCTGGGGGCCTGGGAATGATGACCCCCAGCCCAGTCCAGCTGTGGGGGAGACACAGTCTGCCTCCCACCCCCCTGCCAACCTCCTCCGTTTCACCCCACCAGAGCCAGAGGGCTCATGCCCCATCGTCTATGCCTCCATCGCCCGGGGCCAGCAGCCCCTCTTTGTACCAGGGCAGCCAGGCTCTGGTGAGCCATGGGCCGTGGGGAAACCGCTCCCTGAGCATCTCTACGAGAACATCTTCACTGCAGAACCACATCCAGCCAGGACCCAGGAAGAGGAGGAGGAAGGGCAGTGGGAACTGGGGTGCCGACAGGCTCCCGAGGGCCACAGCAGTGAGGGGGGGCCCCTCTATGACAACCGAGCCGCCATGGCACAGAACCCCCGGGCCGCGGGTTGGGGGCGCGGAGGGCAAGGGGCACCGTCGGGGCGTTCCGGGCACAAGCCTCACAGCACCCTTCGGGCCAAGCTGGTGCGACTGCTGAGCCGGGAGAGCCCCGGAGCGCGGGACTGGGCTTGATGTGTCCGGTGCGGGTCGGCGCCGTTGGATCAATAAAGGCCCTTCCCGGACACGGCTCCGCCGCTGTGCGGGGAGCGGGGATGGCGGCCGGGGGCAGCTCGAGCCTCCCCGCTAGGGGGCGCCGCCGTGCCCGCCCCGCCAGGCAGAGGCGCGCACGGTGATTGGCCGAAACTCCCGCTGGCTCCGCCCACTCCCGTTTCTATATAGGGTGGGGCCGGGCCGGGCGGGGGCGGTGCCCGGGTTCGAGTCCCGTGTCGGCCCGCAGCGCTCCGCTCCCGCCCGCATCGCCGGGCCCCGCTGGCCGCGGGTGAGTCCGGGGCTCCGGGCCGTGCCGGGGGGTCCTGTCCTCTGACGGCGGGCGTGGGGGCATGAGGGGTGGACGGCTGAGGCCTGGCTTAAGGGGAGGGCGAGGGGTCAGGGTCAGGTCCGGGTGGGGCAGAGCCGGCGTCCCCGACCCCCGGGAGGGGCGGTGGTGTGGGATGGGGAGGGGTCCCGAGGCCCCCCGTGGGTCAGGGTGGGGCTTCCCAGCAATAAGAATGTCTGCCCAGCCTGTGCACGCTGGGGACCCCCGGTGCAGTTGGGCCCCGTTCCGCTGGGGAGGGGTGGGGGGGTATCCGCCCGCTCCGGGCCGCCCCGTCCCGGCGCCTCGCTGGGGCTTGCGCGGCTCCCGGGCGCCGGGAATGCCTGACACGCAGCTCTTCCCCCGGCCCTCCCGAGCGGGGAGCGGGCTGGTGTCGTCTTACACGCCTTATATAGCCCGCACCGACCCGGGGAGAGCGGGGGCACGCTGGCCCCCGGCCCTGCAGCCGGCCGGTGCGAGGCGTGTGGAGCCCCGCAGCCGGCCCTGTCCGCCCTTGGGAGGAAGGTCCTGGGGCCGTTCGTGGGGGTCTGGCGGCTTTTCCAGGTAAAAGGTGGCAGGAGGCTGGTGCTGGCCCGTCTGTCCGGAGCCTTGGCCGGCTGACAGCTGTCAGGCAGGGCAGAGCCGGGATTCCCTCCTGCCGGAGCCCCGGGGATGGGCTCGCTCCCAGGGAGCATCTGCTCGGCCGGCTGCCGGAGTGCCAGCCTGGCTGCTCTGCCAGGCGCCTCGGGTGGCATCACGCAGCTTCTGTGCTGCTGCTGCTAATTCATCCGGCAAAAATGCTTCTGGTTCCTATCCTTCTGTACCTGCTGTTGCTTCTCTGCGGTCTGAACAACCTTGGCTCTCAGCAGCAGGAGTTTCTGGGGTGCTGCAAGGGAGAGCACATCCCAGGTTTGGGAGGAGAGCAGAGCCCACAGACACTCCACTGTGGGTGGCAGCAGGGCTGTGCCTGGCTCCCTGGCTGGCACTAGTCAGTGTTAGCCTGGGCCCCTCAGCTCTGACGTTGCCAGAGGAGATGCTGATGGATTTGGGGTGCGTCTCTAACCACAGTGTAGGATGGTCAGGGTGGAGTTACAGCTGGAAACGTGACCTGCCTCCTGTGCTACCCTGCCAGGACCGAGCCCTCTCCTTGCCTGTTCTCCCTGCATTGTTTCCATGTACCCTAATACCGGGATCACACCCTCTTCCCTTGCAGAGATGGGTGACATGGAGTCCTACAAGGTGATGCTGAATGGGCCGGCACCCTGGGGCTTCAGGCTGCAGGGAGGGAAGGATTTCAGCATGCCGCTCTCCATCTCCAGGGTAAGAGAAACCAAGGCTGGTGACACCTATCCTTCCTCCTGCCTCTGTGGGAGGGAGGCCGCAGTGGCTGAGGCAGAGCTGTATGGGGGATGTAGATGAGCTGGGGCCCCGGGAATGCTGCATCCTGCCCTGCCTGGCTCCACGTAGCCTCCTTGGTCCCTTATCAGCTGCAGCCCAGCACGGGGGTGTTCCGGTCAGAGAGCTGCAAGCAGAAACATGAAATCCTGCACAGCCTCTGCAGAGGGGGCAGGGGAGGCCCCTTCCGGAGTGTGCCCACCACAGCAGGAGGGGATCTGCTCTCTGAGATGTGGGACTGGTTTCCTGGTCTGCACCCCAGCACTGGGCTTGACATCCCAAGACCTAGCCAGTGCCCTTCTGCCCTCCTGTCCACAGCACAGCTCCCAGCTCTGTGCCTGAGGTCACTCCTGAAATGGGCATGGAGATGAGGAAGCTGCACTGCTGCCAGCACAGGGATGTGACTCTCTCCACAAAACTCTCCAGTGAAAGCCATTGTGCCACAGCTGGTTGTGCCCGAGGCCGCTGGTTTGATCCTCTCCCATTGCCACGTTCCCGGGTCTGACCCTGGGTGTGTGCTGGCCCCAGCTTTGGCCACACAATTGCCTTATAAGCCTTGGAATGTGACTGAATCGCCTGTGCCGCTGGCGCTTGGGCAGCTGGCACGGAGGCTGCCTCTCAAAGGACAGCTTTGCTTGTGGCATTGAGTGCTGTGTGGGGACCTGCCCCTGGCACGAGCCTGGCACTGTACACCTGTCCCAGAGGGCACAGATCTCCACAGCATCCCAGCATGGAGCAGGGGCCCTGAGGGCACTGTGAGGCTGGAGTCACCAGTGCTGCTGCCCCAGGGCCTGCTGATCTCTGCTGAGCACGAGGAGACGGCTTCAGCGAGTTTATTCTCTAAAAAATGTTTCTCTTGGCTGCGAGCCAGTTCTTAACAAAGGGTCTGGTCGGATGGAGGAGCCTCCCAGAGCCTGGGGCAGGGGCCTCGTGAAGCAGTGCTTGGTGAGGCTTGGGCAGTGCTGCAGTCCCTGGGCAGGGCAGGAGCAGCGAGGATGTCCCCAGGGGATGCAGCCAGCTTTGGGGGCTCTCTGGTGAGGCTGGTCTGCATGGCAGGACGGTGTGTTCTGATGGGAAGGTGTCAGCCTGTGCTGCTCTGCACTCCACAGGCATCCCCAGACCCAGAGCTCCTTCCCAGAGCATGCTGCTGTCCTTGGCCACTGCTTCCTGTGAACTGGCCCTGACACAGTGGGCTGGAAGGAAGCATCCTGACCCAGCTTTGTGGGCTGCAGTGGGGCCCAGCTCTGCAGGTCTGCAGGGGTGGGCAGCACTGCTGTGTCTATTGGCTTGACTTTCAGCTGTGTCCATTGCTGTGGCACTCCTAGGTGAGCAGTGAAGCTGTTTCAGCTCACTGATCACACAAAAGAGGTGCCACCATGGCCCTCTAACATGTACCTCCTGTGTCATGGGGCTCTGCTAGGGTGCTGACACCCTGACTAGGCAGGCTGTAAACCATGGTCCCTGTGCTGGAGCTGGGATAAAGACTGTAGTCTGGATAGCTGGATGCACATCCTGGCACCTGCCAGCTGGGAAAGAGGAGAGACACTTTGGTGCTACTGGCGGGAAGGCACTGAGGGATGCACGGAGTGAGGCTCTATCCTGGAGGCTCCTGGACAGGGCAGTAGGTGAGCATCTCTCTGGATGTGGTGATGGAGGTTCAGGGAACAAAAGACTGGGTGGAGAGGGGAGGAAGGAAGCCCTGGTTAGCAGGTCTGGGTGGGAAGTAGGAGGGCTGGCACTGCCATGGCTCTTGGCTGAGCTGGCACCTGTCAAAGGGGTTTCCTGCACGTTGGCATGGAGGGAGACAGGAAATGCTGACCAGGCTGGGTGAGGTTTCATGACGCAGCCTGACGTGCTCTTCCCTTCCTGGGCAGTCGTGTGAAAACCTCTCCCAACTCCTGCTCTTGCCTCCAAACCCACGCAGCCACCCCATGCCTTCCCCAGCCCTCCAGAGCAGCAAGCTGGGGCTTGCAGCAGCATAGCCAGGAGCTGGGGGCATCACTGCTGCTGAGGACACCCTCCTGTGCTGGGCAGGAGGAATGGGAGGGCGGTGTGAGGATACCAGGTGGTGGTACCCACGTCCTGCTGGGAGTAGCAGTGGGATGCAGGTGGAACTGGGCCACATCCAGCCCATATGTGGAGTTTGGAGGGCTGGTGCTGGCCTAGGGAAGGGATGTGTGGCTCCGGGGTGAGCTGGGTTCTGCAAGGAGGGGCAGGGATTTTTCAGCCCTCTGACAGTGCTGGGAATCTGGCTCTCTCCTTTTATGTTCATGTTGAACAGGACTTGAGGAAATACTTGGTCTGGGTCCAAGCGCCTCGAGTTCTTCCATGCTGGAGGAACAGGAATGGCTGCAGCCTGCCCACGTCTGTCTGTCTGTCTGTCAGTGCCTGGGAGCTGTGTGCAGCGCTCCAGGCCCTGCTCGCCTCTGGCTGTGCATCCCTGGTGGGAGGGGAGGGCAGGGCAGCCTCCACTTCCCAGCATGGGGTTGAGGTACAGCCGTGCCATGGAGCCACAGCAGGCGCATCCCTGGCACTGTGGCCGGGAAGGGGAACTTGTGGCTGTGCTCCCGGCTGTCCCAGAAGGGCGACGTGGGTGGGGGCGGGTGTCTCCCTGCCCCGGCAGGGCTCCTGCTTCTCTGTGGGGATGAGGTAATGTCTGTGCCTGGTGGGAACGGGACTGGAGCGCAGGCGGCTGAGGGGAGTGCCCGAGGGGTGCCTCTCCTGTCCTTCCCCGCTCCAGGCGAAGGGCTGGACGTGCCTGTGGTTTGCAGTGAGATGTGGGCTGCCCAACGGGCCCTGACTCACTGTGCTCTCTTCCTGTCCCGGGACTGCAGGGATGACTCCAAGGGGTGGCTGAGGCAGCACTCTGTGTTTGGCACCACGGTGATGAGGGCCTGGGATGCTGGCAGGGCCCCCTGCCATGCCAGAGGGCAGGGGCTGGGCAGTGCCCTGGAGAAGTGTTTTGCCTTATGCTGCTGCCAAGGGGAAGAGGCTGAGCTGGGAAATGGGGAGTAATTTGGGAGTCCCCATGTTCCCCTGGGTCAGGTCTGTGTGGTATCCTGTTCTGGGCTGGGCATCCTGGGCCTTGCAGGCCCCTGCCCTCATGAGGACATCCCTCTGGTCCCACGTCACTGCTTGGCTGTTCTGGCTCTCCCTAACTCTGTCTGTCCTGCAGCTGACTCTGGGTGGGAAGGCGGCCCAGGCTGGCGTGGGAGTGGGCGACTGGGTGCTGTACATCGACGGGGAGAGCACCAGTGCCATGACACACATCGAGGCCCAGAACAGGATCCGTGCCTGCGGGGACAGGCTCTGCCTCACCTTGAGCAGGTAGGAATCATGGGCCCCTCAAATATGGGCTTCTGGTATGACTGGAGTGTAATCAGGGCCTTCTGCCCAGTCCTGCCTCCTGGCATTACCATCTCCCAGGATCACTGCTCCTTACTTAGAGTCTGGAAATCCCTGGCTGTGTCCAAGGGCTTGCCTGGATAAGGCTTAACCTGACTGCGAGCCACAGGGCAGTGCCAGCTGGCCATGTTTCCCCTTGGTTGGGTGCTGTATCCCTGGGGTACCAGCATGCTGATGATGTCTAGGCCAACTCCAGTACCTGCCCATCTGTCTCCTCTCTTGCAGAGCCCAGAACCAGCTGGGGAAGCCACAGAAGGTACGTATTGCTCCTGGTGCCGCAGTGGCAGCTCAGTCTCATCTCAGGGGAAGCGAATCTCAGTGTAGTCAAACAAATGGACTTTGCTCCTGGGGCTTTTAGGGGGCTGGGGTGTGTTTGGAGATCTAGAAGACCCAGCTGGAGGAGCAGCTCTGACCTCTGGCACTGTAGAGGATCAGAGGGAGCGGGATCTGCGCAGTAGGTGCCTGGTCCCAGATTGTGCCCCTGCTGGTGCTGGGTGTGGGCAGGGATGCAGAGGGGCCAGCACAGGGGAAGAGGCTGGGCAGGTGGAGCACCATGTTTGTTAGTGCTGGGGAGTGCCCTGGCACAGGGAGGCAGGGCTGGGGCTGGTGACTGGTGGCTCCTGGGCAGAAGCCACCTGCATGTGTTCAGCTTTGTGCCATGGGACAGTTGCAGTCGGCGTGTGTGCATGCACCGCCCTGCTACGGGCAGCAGCGAGTGTCTGGGACACCTACTAATCTTCAAATGACCCTCAGACTGGGTTTGTCACCTGCTGTCACTAGGCCAGGTGCCCAGTGGAGTGAGTGCCAGCCTGGCAGAGCCTGGTCTCCAAGGTGCACGTGCTGTCCGGCTTTCCTACCTGGCTCCCTGCTGCGCTGCCTGGCCCAGGGCTGCCCCTTGCATGCTGCTTGATGTGTGAGCCCGTGTCTGTGTGTTTTGTCTCGCTCAGGACTCACTCCCCTGCTCTGAACCCCTGAAATATAACTTCGCTCCCAGCACCGCCCTCAACAAAACAGCTCGGCCCTTCGGGGCCGGCTCACCTCCGAACCCACAGCCCGGGCTGGTGACGAAACCCGTGACGTACGCGCCCCTGGCGCCCGCCTGCACCCCCCAGCACAACGGGTATGTTGCTGTCCATCCTGCTCCCTGAGGATCGGGGGGAGCCTGCTGCCCGGCCCTGCTGCGCCTTGCATGCCAGGCACCCTGGGTGGGAGCGGGTGACAGTGCCCGTGCCGCAGTAACCGGTGGCCGGTGCTGAGGTGGCACAACAGAACTGTCACAGGGACACGCAGCCACGCTCGTGCCGGTCCCTTGCTCAGGGACATGTCAGCCTGTGGGGACTCCTGCCAGGCTTGACACAGTGGCTGTAGCAGGACACTGGCTGGCATCTGCAGTGGCAGGGTGGCTGGCTGTGACCACCAGCCAGTGCCTGCCTGGGGAATTCCTGCTGTTCCCCTGGCTGCAGGAAGGGGCTGGGCAGAGTGATGGCCTCCAGCCCTGCCACACTGTTCTCCCTTGGCTCTGCTGCATGTGTCCAGCAGCTGCTGGTCCCTGCTCCTCCTGCCAGAGCTGCTGTAGTGCCCAGGAACTTGGCAATGGGGCAAGATGTGGCATTGACTGCCCTGAGCATCCAGGCTTGTTCTTGGGGCTGAAGGAGCAGCGTCTGGTCTGTTGGCATCTGCCCCTGTGTCCCAGTGTGCTCTCAGCCCTGGGCGAGCTGGGTGTGAGACTCAGGGATAGGGGTACTAATGCAGGCCATAGGTGAGCTCTGGAAACTTCTTGGGTGCTGCAGGTCTAATTTCACTTTCCTTTTTCTTTCTTTCTCTCCTCCCTTTCTCTTTCCCTCTCCCTACAGGTGCTGAGCCTTGACAAGTCAGTAAGCCTTTTACCTGCTCTCTCTATCCTCCCTGCATGCCTCTTCCCTGCCAGTGCCCTGTCCTCTGGGGCAGGGCCAGCCCGGGGATGCGCAGCAGGTGCTGCTCTGCCCGTGTGGGTGGGTCACTCCTGGCACCAAGCTGTTCCCAATGTAGAGGGGACAGCTGCCTGCCTCTGCCAGCTGCTGGGGCCCTGGAGTGTCCTTGTGTGGGATCCATTTCCTGTTCCCAAAGATGTGGCTGTGCTGGGCAAGGGCTGATGGGCTGTGCTGGGCACGGTGCCCAGGACCAGGTGGCACAGCCATAGACGGCTGTGGTGCGGCTTCCCTGATGGTGTTTTTTTGACCTTGGCTTATTCTTGTTCTGTCCTTTCTCTTTCTGGCCCTTGGGTCCAGTTTCAAATTGCCTGGAATGGTGGTGGTCATTCCAGAGTCAGTCCTTCATTGTCCCAGCCTTTGTGAGGGAGGAGTTGAGGGGTGGGGAGGAAGGCAAGGTGTGGCATCTCTGGTACTGGTGTGCTGTGATTCTGTGCTGGGGTAGGTGGGGGACAGCCCCAGGAGATCTGTCAGATTTGACAGATGACTCTGTCACTCACAGGCAGCCCCCACAGCTGCTGGAGTCCCCCAGCACCCCTGTGTGTGACCCTGTGAAGCTGCGGATGTTAGAGGACATTGACGACTCAAAGCCCCACAGCTGGACCTCCCAGTCCCGCTCCTTCCGCAAACTGTCCCGGCTGGTGGGCGCAGATGGCAGTGAGTTCCTGCAGGGCCTGGCACTGGCTGACTGCCCAGCTTTACTGGGGAAACTGGAACTGGATAAAGGCTTTGGTGCCTCGTGGAGTGTTGGTTTTGGCCCTATGGGGCAGTTAGGCCAGGCAGAGCTGCGTGGGGCTGTGTGGGCTCGTGGTGGTGCTGGGTTGGGGCCGTGCTCTGCCCCGTGGCCAGGCAGGGCTGTGTGTTGGGACAGGTGGGCTGTGGGAGGAGAGGTCCTTTTCCCTTTCCTGTTCCTTTTCCCTTTCCACTGTCTCTGGGCCTCAGTTGCCGCAGACTGACTCCATCTCCCCCTTTCTCTCCTGCTGTACTCAGTGGAGGATGGTGAGGACGAGCTTGCTAAAAAGCCCAGGTAAGGGGAGCGTGTGCTGGAGCAGCAGCGGAAGCCACAAGGTGCCCACCCCAGGCTGAGCCCACGTGCCTGGTTCTCTCTTGCTGCTTGCAGTCACTCAGGGGAAGCTTTTTGCTCTGTTGCTGTTTTTTCTCTCTCTCCAAGAGTCAAGCTGTTGGTGCAGGGCTTGCCCTGTGCTCACCCCACAGTGGGCACTGCCAGAGCTCAGCCACTGCTCTGGCCATTACCTTGGGAGGGTCCTGCTGGGACACCCACTAGCCAGACAAGATGTCCTGTGCTGGGTAGGACCTGCTGGGCACTGCTGGCACCAAGCTGGGGAGGCCAAGCTCTGCCATCACTTCTTGAGGAAAAGGGATCTGGAGAAGGCTGGTGCACTGACAACACCTTGCTGGGGGTATTGGGAGGTGCTAGGCAGCAACTGGATAATGTGCCGTGAGCCTGGCGTGGGGCTGCAGGATGGCAGGGCAGAGCTGGGTGAGTGTCTCCAACTTCTCCTAGTTGTGGAGCGCGTTTGTGAGGGATGGGCTGTGCCATGGTCAAATACTGAGTGTTGTGCTACAGTTCTTTCCAACATCACAGGGATGCCCATGGGTCCAACTGGGGCACAGTGGAGCAGTGGTGAGTGCTAGGGTCTGGTGAGGGCACCTTTGGCAGCACTGCCCTGTACTGAAGCAGGGTCTGTGCTTGGTGTTGGCTGAAGCTCCTGCCCTCTATCACTCACAGGCAGCCCCCACAGCCTCTGGAGCCCCCCAGCACCCCCGGGTGTGATCCTGGGAAGTTGCGGATGTTGGAGGATGCTGAGGACTGGCAGCCCCGCACTGGGACCTCCCAGTCCCGTTCCTTCCGCAAACTGGCCCAGCTGACAGGCACAGACAGCAGCAGTGAGTTCCCACACGGCTTGGTGCTGGCTGGGGATGTGGGACTGTTTTGGGGTAACCAGAAGCTGGGAGAAGCAGTGGGGTGATGTAGCACCCAGGAGTTTGGGTTTTGGGCCCAAGTAACTTCCTGAGGTCAGCTGAGCCTGTGGGAGCTGCCCAGGGCTGTGTGTGGGCTCGTGGTGGTGCTGCTGGTCTGGGGTTGTGCTCTGCCCTGTGGCCAGGCAGGGCTGGATTATGGGACTAGGGGATGGTGAGTAGAGAGGTTGGTTTTCCTCCTTTCCCTTCCTGTTTTTCCTGGACCTCAGTTGCCACAGACTGACTCCATCTCCCCCTTTCTCTGCACTCAGTGGCGGATGGTGAGGATGAATTTATTAAAAAGCCCAGGTAAGGGGAGTGTGTGCCAGGGCAGCAGCGGGAGCCACAAGGTGTCCACCCTGGGCTCAGCCCACAAGGCTTGATCTCTCTCACTGCTTGCAGTCACTTAGGGGGAGCTCTTTGCCCTGTTGCTGTTCCTTCTCTCCTCTCTTTATTCCCCACCCTCTGTCCTGTCCTTTCTTTCTTCCTAGAGCTAAGCTGTTGGCAGAGCCATAGGCTCTGCCCTGCATTCACCCCACAACAGGCACTGCCAGTGCTCAGCCACTGCTCTGACTGTCACCTCAGGAGGGTCCTGCTCAGACACCCACCAGCCAGGCAGGCTGTCCCCAGATGAGGTGTCCTCATGCTGAGTGTGCAGGTGGGACCTGCTTGGCATCAAGCTGGGGAGGCCAAGATTCAACCCAGCTGCTGGATACAGTGGGCAGGGGTGGCTGGTGGCACTGACAGCACCTTGCTGGGGGTGTCAGGAGTTGCAGAGAAGGGAACTAAACCAGACCTGGGGCACAATGTCATGTGGGGCCTTGGAATGGCTGCAAGGCTGATCAGGAGTGAATGCTGTCAGCATTTCCACAAGGCTCGTGCGTCTTTGGGGCTGTGGATGTGTATGGGGAGGGATGGGCTGGTCAAACACTGACTGCTGTGCCACCATTCTTTCTGATGCCACAGGGATGCCCATGGGTCCAACTGGGGCACAGGGCAACATCGGTGAGTGCCAGGGTCTGGCAGAGGTGTTGGCATGTGCAGGGCATCTTTGGGGGTGCTTCCCTGTTCCAGAGCAGGGTCCAATCCTGGTGCTGAGCTCCTGCCCTCTGTCACTCACAGGCAGCCCCCGCAGCTGCTGGAGCCCCCCCAGTGACACTGTGTGTGACCCTGTGAAGCTGCGGATGTTAGAAAACATTGATGACTCAAAGCCCCACACCTGGACCTCCCAGTCCCGTTCCTTCCGCAAACTGGCCCGGCTGGTGGGCGCAAACAGCAGTGAGTTCCTGCAGGGCCTGGCACTGGCTGACTGCCCAGGTGTGCCCAGCTTTGCTGGGGCAGCTGGATAAAGGCTGTGGTGTGTTGTTATAGCAGGGCATTGGTTTTGACCCCATTTGGGCCCTCTGGAGGCTGAACCAGCGGGAGCTGCCCACAGTTGTGTGGGCTCATGGTGGTGCTGCTGGGCTGGGGCCGTGCTCTGCCCCGTGGCCAGGCAGGGCTGTGTGTTGGGGCAGGGGGGCACCAGGAGGAGAGGGAATTTTTCCCTCCTTTCCCTTCCCTTTCCTTCCTGCTGTGCCTGGGCTTCAGTTTCCACAGGCTGACTCCATCTTCCCCTTTCTCTCCTGGTGTCCTCAGTGGATGATGGTGAGGATGAGCCCGTTAAAAAGCCGAGGTAAGGGGCAGCAGCAGGAGCCACAAGGTGCCCATGCCAGGCTCAGCCCCCACAGCCACTTCACCCTTGCTGCTTGCAGTCACTCTGGGGGTGCTCTTTGCACTGCTGAGGGTTTTTCCCTCCCTCTCTGTCCTCTCTCCCAGACTTGAGGTGTTTTCAGAGCTGCACAATGGGCACTGCCAGCACTCAACCACTGCTCTGACCATCACCGCAAGAGAGTCTTGCCCCAAGCACCCACCTGGGTAGGGGTGGCTGGTGACAATCACACCACCTTGCTGGAGATGTCAGGAGGTGCTGGGCAGCAAATGGTCTTGGTACTTTGAGTCCCTTGTGGCTGTGGAGCAGCTGCAAGGCTGCTGGTCAGCATTTCCACGTGGCTCATGCCTCCATGGGGCTGTGGGTGTGCATGGCAGGGATGGTCAAACAGTGACTGTCGTGCTGCTTTTTTTTTCCAATGTCACAGGGATTCCCATGGGTCCATCTGGGGCATAGTGGAGCAGCGGTGAGTGCCAGGATCTGGCAGAGGTGTTGCCATGTGCCGGGTCCGTTTTGGAAGCACTGCACTGTGCTGCAGTGTTGGGGAGGGTCTGTGCTTTGTGCTATCTGAGCTCCTGCCCTCTGTCACTCACAGGGAGCCTCTGGAGCCCCCCAGCACCCCCGGGTGTGATCCTGGGAAGTTGCGGATGTTGGAGGACGCTGAGGGCTGGCAGCCCCGCACTGGGACCTCCCAGTCCCGCTCCTTCCGCAAACTGGCCCAGCTGACAGGCACAGATGGCAGTGAGTTCCCACAGGGCTTGGTGCTGGCTGGGGATGTGGGACTGTTTTGGCATAGCCAGAAGCTGGGAGAGGCAGTGGGGTGTGTGGCATCAGGAGTTTGATTTTGGCCCCAGGTCATCCCTTGAGGGCAGCTGAGCCTGCGGGAGCTGCCCAGGGCTGTGTGTGGGCTCATGGTGGTGCTGCTGGTCTGGGGTTGTGCTCTGCTCCGTGGTCAAGTAGGGCTGTGTGATGGGGCGAGGGGATGGTGGGTGGAGAGGTTCGTTTTCCTCCTTTCCTGCTTTTTCTGGGCATCAGTCACTGCAGACTGATGCTATGTCCCCCTTTCTCTCCTGCTGCATTCAGTGGAGGATGGTGAGGATGAGACTATTAAAAAGCCCAGGTAAGGGGAGCTTGTGCTGAGGCTGCATGTCCCAGGTGTGTGGGCACTGCTGGCTCTGAGCTGGGGATGCTGAGCTGCACCTTATCCTTTTGGGCATACAAAGAGTGGAGGCTGATGGCACTGTGAAAACGTGGCTATGGGGTGTTGGGAGGTGCTGAGTAGTGCCTGCACCTGGGGCACAGTGTCCTGTGAGCCTAGTGTGGCAGAGCTGGGTGAGTGCTGCTGCACCACTACTTCTCATGACTCTGGGCAAACTCTTTGCCCTGTTGTGGATTCTTCTCTCCCTCCTTGTCCTTTCCCTCTCCCAGAGCTGAGCTGGTGGTGGAGCTGCAGAGCTCACCCTGTGCTCACACCCCTCAACAGGCACTACCAGTGCTCGACCACTGCTTTGACCTTCACCTTGGGAAGTTCCTGCCTGGACACCCACCACCCAGACAGTTTGTCCCCAAGTGGGTGTGCAGGCAAGACCCACTGGGCACCGCTGGCACCAAGCTGGGGAGGCAGCACAGTGTGCTGGACACAGTATGTAGGGGTGGCTAGTGACACAACACTTTGCTGGGTATTTTTGGAGTCACAGGGCAGGCACTGTACCTAGGCCACAATACCTTGTGGGTTCATGGAATGGCTTCAAGGCTGATCAGGAGTTAATGCTGATTTCCATGAGGTTCTTGTATCTCTGAGATTGTGAGTGCATACAGGAAGCATGGGCTGAACCATGGATCAGCTACTGACTGCTGTGGCACCATTTTTTCTGATGTCACAGGGATGCCCATGGGTCCAACTGGGGCACGGTGGAGCAGCGGTGAGTGCCAGGGTCTGGCAGAGGTGTTGACGTGTGCCAGGGCACTTTTTGGAGTGCTTCCCTGTTCCAGAGCAGGGTCTGTGCTTTGTGCTGGCTGAGCTCCTGCCCTCTGTCACTCACAGACAGCCCCCACAGCCTCTGGAGCCCCCCAGCACCCCCGGGTGTAACCCTGGGAAGCTGCGACTGATAGAGGACGCTGAGGACTGGCAGCCCCGCACCGGGACCTCCCAGTCCCGCACCTTCCGCAAACTGGCCCAGCTGACAGGCACAGATGGCAGTGAGTTCCCACAGGGCCTGGCACTGGCTGGGGATGCTGGACTCTCCCTGGGCTGCCAGGGTCCAGCAGAGTCTGGAGTGTTGGTTTTGGCCCCATGTGGTCCCTGTGGGGTGGCTGAGTCAGTGGGAGCTGCCTGGGACTGTGTGTGGTCTTGTGATGGTGACACTAGTCTGGGGTCTTGGTCTGCCCTGTGTCCGGGCAGGGCTTTGGTTTGGGGCAGGGCTTGGTGGGGGGAGAAGTTGGTTTTCCTCTTTTCCCTTTCCCCTCTTCTTGTTCCTGGGCCTCGGTCTGTGAGGACTGACTGTTTGCTCCTTTCTCTCCTGCTGCGCTCAGTGGAGGATCATGATGATGTGTTTGTTAGGAAGCCCAGGTAAGGGGAGTGTGTGGCAGCAGGAGCTGGGGGCTGCATGTCCTGGGCAAAACCCCTTGGGCATTGCTGACCCTCAGCTGGGAATGCTGAGCTGCACCATGGTGTCCCAGAAATAGCGGGTTGGGAGTGGCTGATGGCACTGGCCAGATCTCACTGGGTTGTGATGTTGGGGCAGCATCTGGACCTGGAGCACAGTGTCCTGCAAGCCAGGCGTGGGGCTGCGGGGCAGCCGAGCTCGTGGATGTCACCAGCTTGTCAGGGTTGTTCCTTGTTCTGTGCAGCCAGGCAGGAGGGTGGACAGCACCCCATTTTTTGCCTTTACCTCTCTGTGATACCTCCTGCCCTGGTGTCATGGCCCTTGGGTACTAGACCTGCCCAGTTTGCTCTGACACAAATAAAAGTTGGGTTTGTTGCCATCTCCATTTTGAATTTGTCTTTGAGAGCCACTGGCTCTCCCTCTCTCCCCTGTCAAAAGAGGCGGCTCTTTTGGTGGGCTGTGCCTCTTTACCCCTGGCTTGCCCTGCCTGTTCCCAGCACTGCTGAGCTGGATCCTGGGGCTCCCTGCATCAGGTCACATCCAGGTCCCCCTGCACCCCAATGAGACTGAGGATGATCACGTAGGCTATTAGTAGGCAGCCAAAAGTCTTTGTGGTCCCTGGGGTCCCTGGTCAGTCTGGAGAAGCCCAGAACCCTCCCACCTGCCACTCCTCAGACCACTGCAGCGGGTACCAGAGACCCTGGGGGAGGGCTGGGCAGGACTGAAGGTCCTTGGCTCAGTACCTCATCACTAAACCAGCTACTGCTGGGCATGGGGGCTTGGCCAGCTCCCTCCTGCTTGTTGGGGTGGGGAGCCCTGCCTGCACCTTCTGGGCAGTGGGGGTGAGTAGGACAGGCTGGATTAACTGCTTGTTCTGTAGCCAGGTCTCCGTGCCGGACCCGTCCCCAGGAGCAACGATGAAGACTGAGCCAGGACTGGGTGAGCAAAACATCTCTGGACTTTTTGGGGAGGGGCTGCCGAGGGATCTATTAAGCACTACCCTTAAGACTTATGTGTGTGTGCAGCCCCCAGGACCCCCAGTGCCACCCCCAGCCCCACCAGCCGCCCACCCTGGGCTGTGGACCCCTCGTTTGCCGAGCGCTACGCCCCGGACAAGACGAGCACGGTGGTGAGCAAGCACAGCCAGCCAGCCACCCCGACCCCCATGCAGAACCGCAGCTCCATTGTGCAGGCAGCCCAGCAAGCCCCCGAGGGGCCCGGCCGCACCCCACTCTGCTACAAGTGCAACAAGGTCATCAGGTGAGCCCTGGCCACCACCACTGCCATGCCAGCGTCCTGGGCTCCGGCAGGGCTGACATGGCTCTGTCCTGCCACAGGGGACGGTATCTCGTGGCGCTGGGACATTATTACCACCCCGAGGAGTTCATCTGCTGCCAGTGCAGGAAGGTGCTGGATGAGGGCGGCTTCTTTGAGGAGAAAGGCTCCATCTTCTGCCCCAAGTGCTACGATACGCGCTACGCACCCAGCTGCGCCAAGTGCAAGAAGAAGATCACTGGGGTGAGTGTCCCTCAGCCTGCCCTCCATCTCCTGTCCTTGCCCTCTGCTGTGAGTGCCTGGCTCTGTCCCTTCCCACCATGGTCCCATCTCAGGGGATTCCTTCTCCCTTCCTGCCCTTCGTTGTCCTGCCCCTGGCTGACAGTGGCTCCCCTCCAGGAGGTGATGCACGCACTGAAGATGACCTGGCACGTGCAGTGCTTCACTTGCAACGCCTGCAAAACTCCCATCCGCAACCGAGCCTTCTACATGGAGGAGGGACAGCCCTACTGTGAGAGAGGTAGGACCCAGGGACCCCACGTGTCACCTCATGTGGCTCTGGAGCACCGCTGGGACTCAGCAGCTGCACACAGCGCTGGGAGCATGTGCTATCCTGTTCTGCGGGGCTCCCCCTGGGCTGTGGGGAGCACAGAGACCCCAATCCCACAGTCCTGAGCCCTACATCCTGGTTCTCCTTAGCTGCCGGGTAGTGCCATCACTCCTATGTTGCCATGGCAATGAGGGAGGATGTACATCAAAGCGAGTGCTGCATCTTGGGAGATGAGGTTCTCCTCCTCCCCCTGTGGTAGCTGGGGGGGGGTTTGCACCTCTTCTGAGTGTCTGGGGCATTATCTCACCTGGATGGGGGCTGGCAGAGTTGCCCCTAGGCTGTGCCTGTGGAATCCCAGCTGAGCTGCAGCCGTGCTCCCCTGGGATGAGCTGCTGTAGCACATGGGAGTGCTGACCTGGGCTCTGCCTTTCCTTGCAGACTATGAGAAGATGTTTGGCACCAAGTGCCGTGGCTGTGACTTCAAGATCGATGCTGGAGACCGGTTCCTGGAGGCGTTGGGGTTCAGCTGGCACGACACTTGCTTTGTCTGTGCGGTGAGCGGTGTGCCTCCCTCCCTGACTGTTGCAGGGCCTATGCCTCTCCCCAGCAGTCCTGCTCTGGGTGGGGTACACCAGCAGCACAGGGGACCTGCTGCCACAAGATTTTTCCCACTTGCCTCTGTTCTAGGGGCTTGGGACTCTGCTCTGAGCCTTCTGGTTCCTGGCAGCATCCCAGGGCCACGCAGAGTGGTCCCTGGTCCCTGTGCGACACCAGTGCTGGGCTGTGGGGGATCCGGAGGCTGGCTCAGCCCCCCAGCCTGACCACCTGCACTCTCCTCCCCAGATCTGCCAGACCAACCTGGAAGGGAAGACATTCTACTCCAAGAAGGACAAGCCGCTGTGCAAGAGCCATGCTTTCTCCCATGTGTGAGGGGTGGGAATTCAGTTGTGCACACACATGCCCCTGGCCCTGCATGCTCCTCTCCCCCTGCCCTGCTGTCCCCAGGGAGCCAGGCTGGGCCTTTGGCCCTTTCCCTTGCTCCTGCCTCTTTCCTGGCAGTTCCTGGCTCAACTCCAGGCAGATACAGTGCTGGGTCCAGACCTCCCTTAAAGCTGGGTGGCTTCTTATATGCTTCTCAACTGGCCCTAGGAGCCCTGGGAAGGGGATGCTGCATGGATCTCCTGCCCCTGCGCCACACAGCATGGTGGGCACAACCATGCTGAGGCTGGAATTGGAGGGGCTTCGAATTGGCAAAGCTGCTGCCTTGCCGCCTGGCAGCACCGCGTTGGGGCAGGGATACTCCTTATGCATCCCTGAGTGGGTGAGGACCAGCTCCTGTCTCACTCTCCCCCACCTTCCCTGCTGTGTGCTTGGGGCTGGAGACCCAGCCCTGCTCCCCTGCTGGGGCCCTGCCCATGACAAACCCACCAGCCACCCCTCAAACTGCTGTGGTGGCGTCCTGCCCTGGTTGAATTCTGGGAGCATCTGTGCCTCATACCCCCCCACCACTGCTCCCCTGGGGCTGGCAGCACCCCCAGCCTGGTGTGGCCCAGCTGTGGGCTGGCAGCGTGTGCTGATGGCCAGCCCAGCCAGACAGCTGCTCCTGCAAGGCTTGGGCACAGCTTCCTACCAAAGAGCTCTCTGCCACTGCCATCCTGGGGCCATCGATGCCTCCCCCCAACCCACACCCTCCGGTCAGGCTGCACTGATGTAGCCACGGTGCTTTTAGTGCCTTTAATAAACACGTCTCTGCAAGTGCTGTCTGTCTCCAGGCCAGTGGTTTTGCCGACTGAGGTGCGGCTGGCTGGGAAGGTCATGCTCTGCCCTCATCCCGCTCCCTCTGGGGCCTGACTCAGCTCTTTCCAGCTTTCCAGGGAAAATCTTCTGCTCAGATTTCTCCTCCTCTACCCTCGTCAGCCCAGGCTTGACCTCATGTCCACGGGGTCATCACCCTTGTAGCAGGCAGGACTACTAATGGAGGCAGTAATTAATCCGAGGAGCAAAACGCAGCAAGGAGAGATGGGGTCAGACCTTATTGGGGGGTCCCTGCATACCTGGCAATGCCCTCTGGTCCCTATGCCCTGGCCCCGAGTCCTGTAGAGGGGATGATGGGGCACGCACGGACCACGTGCACCAGCTCTGGGCGTTCTCCAGCGTGGAGCAGCCAAGCGTTCGCTCACGCGATGCAGCTGCCGTCCCAAAGGACGGGTGTGAGGCCACGCCAGCACCTCCGGCTGGAACGGGCTCGAGGGCAGCGGGTGTGGGGAAATGGGTGTTCTCCTCCCTCTCCACTCTGACAGCTGGAACGGTCATTAATAATTGCAGCTCTCGCCATGATGAGCAATCGTAAGGAAAATTGTCTTGCTCATCTACTGGAAGGTTCTGCCGGGGGCAGGAGCTGGCTGTGGGAAGCCAAATGCCTCCTGGCATCACCCAGATCTGAGCTGCGGTGCCACATCTTCTCACTGCCAGTTCGGGGAGCACAAAAGCACATCAAAGATGGGGTGAGGAAAGTCAAAGGATAAAGACGGGCTGGGGCTGGGCCAGGCACTCAGACTGGGGCACAAGTGAGCGATGGGATGGTCACACTGAAAAGCAGCATTGCACGAGTGCAATAAGGGACAGAAACAGCTGGTGCCTGCCTGGCGGGGCCGGCAGGAGCAGGGTTGAGTGCCCACGTGTGAGTCCCAGCTGTGCAGCCAAGGTCAGAGGAAGCACAGGGGGAGGTGAGGTGGCTGTGGCCACACGTAGGCAGCCCCTGAGCCAACCCTGGTTTGGCTGGACAGCAACCCGTGAGCGGAGGGCAGGAAAGGGGCAGGGGCAGGCAGTCGTGCGGGACGGAGCTTGCTGGGGTAGAAGGGTCTGGGAACAGGTTCTGCCAGATCAGCCCCGGCGTGCCCAGCTGTGGAGCAGGGCCAGCGCAGACCCAGAGTGCCACAGCCAATCTGCCTGTCCCCAGGGAAGAGCCAAGCGTCCCCTTGTGCCTCTGCACGGCCTGCGCTCGCAGGGGGCTGAGCTCTGGTTCATTCCCTGTTGCCTCTGGGCCCTCCTGATGGAGCCTCTACCACCCAAGGTGGCTCTGTGCTTTGCCAAGGACATCTCTTGCCCACCAGCTCTGCGCACCATGTGAGGAGCTTGAGCACAGGCAGCGGAAGGAGGGTCTCGGGTGGGCTGCGGAGGTGGAGCCTGGGGAGGGGCTGCAGCCTCGCTGCTCCGAGAACAAAGCCTGGCGGCGGCAGGCTCAGAGCTCCCACCACAACCCTGAGCAGGGTCCCACCATATCCACCCCCAAAGCCATCTGAGCCGCTTGTGGGGCGCCTGCCCCAGCCCCGGCCCCCGCGCTGGCCCCGGCAGCTGCTCCACAGCTGCTCCCAAAGTCTCACAGCCTCTTAGGGCGGCTCCGGCTCTGGCCTCGCTCGGAAGTGATGGTGCAAGGAGAGCATGGGGGGAGCGGGCGGCACAGCCAGGGCCAGCGACACCCTGTCCCACGTCCCTCTGTGGTCATCCACGGGCTGCTCTGAAGGGCTTGTCTTGGGACGGGTCACTCCAATAGCAGCCCCAACCTGCAGGAATCAGGTCCTGTGCGCTCTCCATTGCCGCTCTGGCGCAGAGACCCCTCCAGAGCCGTGCTGGTCCGGGCTGGAGGCAGTGCCGGGGACAGGGAATCGCTGCCGGTCCTGGCAGGAACATTAGGACCTGGCTGGGAGCCCCTGCAGAGCCCTGCGCGGGTCAGTGCAAAACCTGTGGTTTCACACTGGTGTGGTTTCACCTTTTCTCCTGGAAAAGGTGCTCGTGGACACAGCCTGGCAGAGTTCTGAAAGGACCGGGGGCTTGGGAGTGGTGGGAATGAAAGGGCAGACAGGCAGCAAAGAAGCCCCCCAAAAGGCTGTGTCCACTGTCCCCTTGAGCAACGAGGGCATGGCTGGGTGTGTAGGGCAAAGCCTACGGTGCCGTGTCCTTGGAGAGGAAATCTTGGACGCGGGGGCTCGGCGTAGGGCAGCTGAGGGCACAGGATGCCCGGTGTGCCACGTCCCCTGGGTGTAGAGGACGTGGGGCAGGGGAGAGAGTCTGGGGATGGAGAGGACCACCCAGCACGAGAAGTCTCCAGAGTGCAAGTTCCCAGGAGGGGCAGCACAAGATGCGGGGTCCCCAGGGCGGAGGAGAGTCCGGGATGCGAAATCACCCGGCTTGCAGGCTCCCAAGAGGAGCTGAGCCGGGGTTTAGTGGCCCTGGGGCGGGGGATGGCCCGGGGCGCGGTGTTGCGGGGGCAGAGCAGAGCCCAGGCTGCGGGATCCCGGGGGCGAGCTGTGTGCGGGGGCGGCCCGGGGCGGGGGCGATGCTCGCCCGCACCCACGGGTGTCCCGGCTCGGTGCCTGTGGGCACGGCGCGGCCGCGTGGATGCCCTGGGGCGCCCGGCGGGCGCTGGCGGGGCGGGGACGGAGGGGGGGGGGCGGAGGGGAGGTAAGGGGGCGGCCGCGTTCGCGGCGCTAGGGGGACGGGCGCGCGGCGCGCGGGCGGAGCCTCCACCGCCGCTCTCGCCCCCTCAGCCCGGCCAGCGCCTGCCGGCAGTGTCTCGGAGGCGGGCAGGCGGCCGGCCCTCGCGTCCCCGGCGAGCATACCGGCCAGCCATGGCCTGGGGAGTCGGCCTTCGCCGGCGCACCGCCTGGAGCATGCTCGACTCCCTACCAGGACGTGACTCCCGAGCCGAGGGACAGCCCCATCCGACTGCGTGAGCGCGCCCGACCGCCGCCGCCCGCGCCCCTGGGCCCCACGCTCAGCTCGCCGCCCGTTGTGCACGGAGCAGCACCCGGTAACACCGGAACCCCGAGCCCCGCGCTGCGCCCCCGCCTACCACGTCCCCGGGAGCCCCGGCCACACAAAGGCGGGCGGTCGGCAGGCGGGGGGGTGTGCACGGCTCGCCCGGCCCCGGCTGGACCGCACCAGCCGCCCGCCACCGGGGCGGGGCGCGGCTACCCGCTTTGTCTGCGCGGGCCGGCACGTGCGACGAGCCGGGACCGTCCGGCCCCGCGGAGTCCCGGCACGGCACGGTCCGGACCCCAAGCCGCGGCAGGCCCTGAGAGCGGTGTGGAGCGGGGGAATTCGCGCACGGCGGGGAGGGCCCCGTGGGGCTCCCGGTGCTGGGCCCGGCCACAGGTTCCTCGCCATGTCTGGAGCAGCGAGCCGCGGGCAGCGGCGCCCGTGGGGACTGGAGATGGGAGGGATCGGGGCAACGCCCCCCAGCCCTACGGCCCCGCTCCACTGACCGGTCCCGCTCCCGACCAGCCCCACCGGATTGTATCCCGGTAGCGGGCGGGTCCCGCTGCCGGTTGGAGCGAGGCCTGAGGCAGCAGGGGGCAACGAGCATCCCCCGCCGGTCCCGACTACACTCAGATTCCCCCAAGCTCCTGGGCTGCCACATCCTACCATCGCCGTTCTAGTTGGTGCTCGTAGGCATCATCTAGGGGTCATGGTGACAGGCGGGCCGGATATGACCCGCCGGGCTGGGATTGCTAGCTGACAGTCGAGGGAGGGGTAGTAGTCCCTCTCCACTGGGCCACGGCTGATCGCCCTGCCAGCACCCCACGGTGCGAGACTACCGGTGTAGGGGCCGGCTGGATCCAGGCCCGCTGCAGGAAGCCATCACCCACTGGCCAGACCACCCGCAAATACCAGCCCAGCCGGGTGCGGGAGGCTGGCTGGGGCACATCTGCCCCGCGATTCCCATCCCTGCCTCCAGGGTGCTCTGGCATGCGGAGTGGAAGATGCAGGAAGGGCTGGGCGCATACTCGCCGCCAAACATACGGGCAGAGCCGAGGTGCTGGACGGTGGTGGGACTGGGTGCATGCTATGCATGATGCTTTTGGTGGGTGGGCGGACGAGTGAGGGGACCCTGTGGGCCCACCCCCAAATTTTCAAAAAATTTTTTTTTCCCCCCAGGGTTGAGGGGGGGGGGGGGGGGGCCACCCACCAACCCTCCGGATACACCCACCACCCATCCGGGGACTCCCACTCACCAGCTGGGACTGAATACCACAAACCAAGGCCAGTCGGACGGTCTATCTCTACCAGGTCCCTGCACTCAGGGGACGGGCTGTGTCGGCTGGAGGTCCAGGTCCTCCGCCAAGCCCCTGGGGGTCTCTGGATGGGCCACACAGCCGCTGTCAGCCCAAGGGCAGCTGTGGGCAGCAGTCGTGTGTGCTGCCGGACAGGCGGCAGCTATGTCCCGCCCTGGTTTACATATCGATTTCCCACGCAATCGCTGCAAAGGAGCCGTCCCTGCCAAAAGCTGCCTGAGATGCAGCAGAAATCGGTTCCCCGGGAAGGCGAAGTGCCGGCTGGCGGACTCAACCCACAACACCATCCAGCGCGATCCGGCGAGACAGTGATCTCTGCCATCCCAGTCCGTCGGGGAATGAGTTTGCGCCACCGTCCCCAGGCTATCACACTTGTCCCCAACACTCCATCCCATTGTAACGCGATGTGCTGGGAGCACTCAGTGACTTTGGGACACTCAGCAGCATCCACTCTGCAGGGCCGACGCGGGGCTGAGGATGAGGGTCTAAAGGTGATGCTGGTGGGGCCTGCCTCGGGCAAGGTGATGGGGAGGGACAAGTCCCACGGGGATGAGGGCCCAGCCTGGCTGAGCCACGGAGCATGCCTGGGAGCGAGGCTCGTGCCTTGAACATGGGCTCTGGGCCGGTACCGGGGAATGCCCGCTCTTCTCCGGCCAGGATACCCTCTGTTTAGTTATGGGATTCACCCTGCTCCAGCCCGTCCTCGGAACTGGGTCCGAGCATCCCCCCCACTGCACCGGCCCCGCGAAGGTGCTGGGGCCCAATACTCGATCGAGAAAGGGAATTGGTGTGAGCTTTTCTGAGCACGCCGTCCAGGGAGCTCCCAGCCACATTGGAAACAAATGTGACGGGGCTGGGAGGGAGGATGGGTGCGATGTGACCCCTCCCTGGCCATGGCATGGGGGCGTGGTTTGCCGACGGGGAGCCCCGGGGAGCTGCTCTGCCTCATCGCGTGAGCACCGGCCATTACAAGGAGCAGCGCGGGCTGAGATCTCTTTGGTCTGGGGAGCATGATGGATCCTCAGTAGAGCCCTCCCGGATACAGGGAGCCCACCCGGCGCTGCACGGGCATCTCTACCCCACGGGTGACCAACCATACTATGGAGCCGGGGGGGTATGCCGGAAAGGCTGTATGGGTTGGGTGCGAGGGATAAAAGCCCATGGAAGCGGGCGGTAAGCAATGCATGATGCTGACCAGCACCCCGCTGTGAAACACAGCTGCGTCCCCACCTGCCGGGGGAAGGTTGTGGTGATGCATGTTGGGCTGTGGGTCCCTGGGCGGCACCCCTGGGCGATGCTACTGGCCCCAGCACGGCGTTCCTGGTCTCCTGGAATGGAAAACCTTCATACTAGGCCTGGAGTCAGGGCTGTGCTGAACCCTGAGTGTGTCCACAGCGGATGTCCCATCATGCCCGGGAAGCACCCCCGGTGAGGCCTCAGCCTTGTGCTCAGATACCACCCAGCAGGGCAGGGTTCTGGGGCAAGGAAAGCAGGGCAGATGGGTGCCCCTAGCACCCACCAGGGCTCCCCAGGCAGTTGCATGCTGTAGCATTCTGCCCTACTTATTCTCCTGTCTGTTTTTGCAAGCTGCATACCACACCTACAGCTTCCAACGACGATGCCCTGGGCTCCCCCAAAACTAATGCTATCCTCCCCCGTTCTGGGGGTATTAAGGGGACTGCCATTTGCCAACCTTCCTGTCACAGCCATCTCAGAAAGGCACTTTGCAGCTGTTCCCAGGCCTGGAAGCTTGGCGCCGACTGGGGGGGCCGATTAGCGGGCGGGCATGCCGCGGATAAGTCAATTCTTGTTGATGCCATTATCTGCGGTGCTCCTGGGCCAGGGCTTGGGGCACGGCGCGGCCGTGCTGGAGGCAGAGAGAAGGCCCTCTCCCTCCCAGGCACTGCCTGCCTTCCCCCTGCTTTACTTAGCTCAGCCGATGGCCCTGTTTTGGGGGTGGCCTCTGCCCGTAGGGATCATCAATATCTGTTCCCCAGGGCTGTGGATGAAGTGAAGGCTTGAGTGAGGAAGGCTGTTGGCTTCGGCACAGCGGGGATTTTGGAGGCTCTGAGGAAGCGCCGCTGCGGGCACCAACAGCTCGAACACTGATGGCACGAGCGCCCACCCTGCGGCGGTGCAGGGATGTGGGGGATTCCAGCACGCGGATGGCCAGGCCATTTCCCGGGTGCAGCGCGGTGACGCGTGGCAGGCAGGTTTGGGTGCCTGCAGCCCGCAGGTCCCCACTGCCTGACTGCCTCCCCGCTCCCTCCACTAATCACCTCGTCATCGGGGCGAGGCAGCATCCAAGCTGGGATGGGGGGGTTGCCATGGGATGGAGGATGCGGCTGCTAGCGACATTGCCTCACCCTCGCCAACCCGCCCTGGACCGATTGTGGGCATGCGTGGTCCCCCATCCATTGCTGGCTGTGTGAGCTCTGGGGAGGTGCGGCCTGCCTGGGGGTACCGAGGAGCCCACAGAGGGGCTGGCCAGGGCACACGGTGGCGAGCGGACAGGGGTTTCCCAGCAGCTGGAATGGTTTTCCAAGGAAACAAGTCTCCATGACTGCCCCATCACACTCTGGCGGCTCATGATTTGCTTCGCTTGCTGGTGATCCGGCGTTCCTCCCCCAGCCTGGTGCCTGCTGGGTGGTGCTCACGCAGCCAGGCCCGTGATGGGAACCTGGGTCACTTACTGGGGCACAGGGTTGTCCCCAAACCTGGTCAGTAGCTGGAAGGTCGTGAGGAGACAGGGATAGGCAAGAAAGATTGCTTTGAGGACTGTGTTGGCTGAGGCACAGCAGTCCAGTGGGTCACTGTGCCAAGTGATGATCTGTCCCAAAATTTGTGACCTCTTCACATAGCTGACACCAAGGGTTGGGGGATCGGCCCTGCCCCAATCCTGTCTTCTGCCTTGCCTGGGCAGTAGGCTCTTTGGTGCTGTTGATGGACAAGGTTGTGGCTGTTTGCCACGTCATTGTGGCGCACCCCGACAGCGAGTGTAGTTTTTGGGACCAGTGAAGACCGCAAGTACATGACCTGAATTAAGTGTAAGCCAGGATGGGAGAGGTGGGGCTGCTCCACCACTCCTCCTGGCTTTAGCTCACCCATGGTGTTCCACAGGTGCCCTTTAACAAATACCTCGAGGGATGGCTTGATGACTGAAAGCTGGCAGCATAAGGAGGTAAGGTCTCTGTACCCTCTGCCGGCTCCACTTGTTTTCCCTGTAACCCATTCCTGGTGATGGGTGCACGTGGGTGACGGTTGCTGGCGTAGGTGGAGGTTTGTTGGAGCTGTCGGCCACTTTGAGCATCAGAAGGTGAATGTATGGCTTACTGCAGCGTCAAGGACCCCCCGGCCGTGCTCCCCAAATATGTCCTCGTAAACCTGGACGTGAGTCTTGGAGGCCATGCTGAGGCGCGGGACTGTGCTATGCCCACAGCGGATATGGTGGGTGTGAGGGAGCTGGCAGTGGCATTGGGGGCTGTGGGTGCCCACAATAGTCTGCTGCTCTGCTGTGCGCAGTTGGGGTGGGGGCAACGTGCTGGCCCCTATCAGCCAGTCCTCCCTGGCTGCCACAGGTGGGTGAGGACGTGCCGGATAATACGCCGCAAAATGCCGCCTGTTCATTGTGCCAGACACGTAGCCAAGATTGCTGAGTTCTTCCAGGTGGGGACACTGAGGGAGGTGGAAGATGTTGCCAGGGCATGATCCTGAACCCTAATGGCCTCTTGCCCACCCCAGGGCGTTGATGTCATCGTCAATGACAGACACGTGGAGGACCATTGACCCAGGGGCCATCGGGCAGCGGCTCTCCAACGGGCTGGCACGTGTCTCCAGCCCGTGCTGCACAGCCGCGGACTGCGTGAGGATGAGAACGCTGAGCCCGAGCGGTAATGTCCCGATGTGAGCGCTGCCGATAGGTGCGGTGACCGGGGGTCCTCCCGCCCGGCTCCTGGTGCCGAGCCCTCACACCGTGTGCTACTTACGTTACATCCCTCGCTGATCCCAGCCCCTCCCATCCCCCTGCTCTCCCTCCGACCAGGGCAACACTTACCAGAAAAACCGACGCCACCGTGGAGATGAAGCGGCTCAACGGGAGCAGTTTGGACAGGCAAAGGTGGGATAGGCAGGCACGTGGCAGGATGGGGTTTGATATCTTGGTGGACGCTATACCATTTTTTTCTGGGCCAGGATGATGAGTCCCCTATTCACTCCACAAAGAAAGAGGAGGACATTGCGTAAGGAGGAA